>OY747700.1:6343019-6830519 GCA_963556495.2 Valencia hispanica | reverse complement strand
AAGGACGTCTCTCCCATCTCACCTGCTTTCTAGTTTACTTAAGTAAAACAAAAGTCTAAAAAAAAAACCTCATCGGAAAATAATCAATCAACTTAATTAATTTGTCCAACTGCCGTGCTCCCAGGTAAAACCCGGATTAAAAACCGTTACTTTCTTTAACATTGATTAAATAATTAACTATACAATTATATATAAGTATATATATTATATTAATTAATCAATCAATCAACCGGGTGTAAGTAAATAAACACAAAACCGCTAGCAAATATTTCACCTCCTGAGAGTTCAAATAAAATTCTGTTATCACTATTTATTTAAAGGACTCCGTCTTACCGGGTTCTGTCTCAGGCGACGGCCGGGCCGACAGAGACACTTCAAGGCCTCCATCTCCCAAACAGCTACTGGAGGTAAGAGGCTGGGAGAAAATTTCCCAGGATGCTAGCAACTCCCTTGACCCTGTCCCTGCCGATCCATTCCATTCGCTGAGGCTACGTTGTTGCGCCAAGTGTTATGGCAAACAAAGTATCTCAGGGTTTCCATAATAAAGAAGACTTGAGTCCCAGAAGGTGTTCAGGTATTTAATACAAACATGTCTGGCCAGACCATGGAGGGGACGGAGTTACTCCTTCATCACCCTTTCCAACCTTTCTAACTAAAAACTAACTATTTAAAGTCATTTTTGTACTTGTGAAAGCCTATCTGAAGTTTATCTTAACCGTCCATTCTAACCACATGGAGAATGCACGCTTTAAATATGATAAAATCAAAAGTATTGGCACTGTCTTGAAAGTGTTTCAGGGCCAAGTTTCCTCTTTTTTGGAAATTATATTATGTTCACACTAAGATATGTATCAGATTTATTAGCGCATGTGAATGACATAGTGACATGGGCTGGATTTGCAAAAAAAAAAGAATTGTACTGTTCAGATCGCTATAAAAAGATCGGATATCGGTCGCATACCATTTTTAAAAAGTCGAATGTTTGGCACTTATGCCAGCAGTATGAACATAACCTTTAGTTATAAAAATCATGAACACGCATTCTGCGCACACACCCTAAACCCTGAGAGGGGTGCTTTTTTTCACTAGCTTAGCTAAGCTACCAAAACTCAACTGTGCTTGCTGTTAATAGTTCGCGCACAGAACGCACGTTCGCAATTTTAAAACTGAAAACCTGCAATAAAGACGCCTCACAGTCCACAAAGGTGGTCGTGTTCATGGCCCATTGCCCTTCGAGTCTTCCCTGGCTCTAATAATTCCTAAAATGCTTCACATGTTGGGTAGTTAGCATTTGAGACACTCAAATTCAAGCGAGCTAACAACCGTCAACAAAACCCAGTTCAAATACAAAAAGTTCCCAAAAACATAAAATGTAACAGTGCACATACTTTACCACCAGATGCCGAGCCCAGAACACTGTCAAAGCAGATTATGATTGACTTGTGCTAGCCTTGTCCACTCCTCTTTTTTTTCAATTTATTAGTTATTTTCCTTACTCAGTTTTATTCTAACTTTCATGTACTCTTTGGTATTTGTTTTCATGCACTTCCTTGTGTTGAGGCTCTATTGAAATCGGCCCTGAGTCCCTCAGCGCCTAAAGTCGGACGTCCACTTTTCCGACCTCGGTTTTGTGCAAACCACTCCTTTAAACTGGACACTTTCTACGTTCTTCGTCGTGGACTGTGGAGAGCTGCCCCCACCAAGTAGGATTAAACTGGTTCATATCTTTGGTCTGGGTAGAGGAGAGGTCTTGACGGTTAATATCCGTTTTCTGTTGGTTAAAATAAGTCTGTCAACTTGTTAACCACTGTTATTCTTGGCCGTCTGTCGCCGCACACCGACCCTGAATGTGCATGCTTTTTGTGTTTTAATATTTGACTTTGGTTGCAACCAGAAGCAGTATATTATATTGTATTATTTCCTTGTTTGTTTATTGTCCGCTGCGGCCGGCGCGTGTCTGTTTAGACAGGTCGCGTGGCCCGTTCTCCGTCGCCCCCGTTTCCTTTGTCCAAGCCACCATTGCTAATGAAACTAGCCTTTGTTGAGTCGCCACGCGGTCTTTCTTTGTCTTCCTTTGTGAGCCGATCGCACCAATTGATAAGGCTTGAGTTTGATCGATCATATTGAGGGTGGAAGCTGAATCCCCCCCTCATTCGCTCGCTGTCTCCCACACACACACAGCCGCACACACACACACAGCTGCACACACACACACAGCCGCATACACACACACGCCCCGTTCCCTCGACGTTAACTTTGTTCTATATTTTTGCATGCGTTAGAACAGATGGAAATTATGAATGAAATGTAATCTGTAAGGTTGACCTATTTCATTAATAAATTCCCTTAAGTAACGAGAAGTTTCCTGTGCTATTTCAGTGTGTGCTGTGAAGTTTGTTTTAACCCCGCGGACGAACTCTACGCCTTTTCAGAGAGACTGACAGTCTGGTTTAATTAAAATTATCTCATCTATGAGATTGGTGCCCCTATATCTTTAATAAACAGGTTAAACTTGAACGTCATCAATAATTATATTAATATTAAATTATTGATTATAATTATTGAGGCTCAGAAAACCAGACAACTTTTGATTATTAATAATTACAACACTTGTTTTCTTATTTCCTCTTTGCTCAGATGTTTTCACCTTTTGTCCATGTCCACCTTCTCATTTGTGTTTCCTTAGTTAATCTCCTTATTTGTTTCTTCCTTCTGTTCTCCAGTGTTTACTGAAGTCTCCCTTTAGATTCCTCCTTAGTCATATCTTTATGTAGTTTCTAGTTTCTTTTTTTTCTGTTTTTTTTACGTGTCCTGATTGGCAGTGTGGAGCTCAGAATTGGTGTCTGAGTACCAAGTAGAAGCCCAACAGATTTACTTTCACAAGCGGAGCAGTACAGCTTTTGCTATAGTCCTCCACTTGATATATGTGTGAAAAATCTTTATTATGAATTGTTGGGGTTTTTATTTCCTGATGTTATGGACACGGAGACGGAAAATTAAGGAGAAGAAAGAAGGAAGATGAAGAAGAGAGGTAGGAAACAAAAAGTCAAGAGAGAGGGTGAGTTGAAAATACAAGAGAGGAAGGGGAACAAAGAAAACACAGGAAGACATTGAAGTCTGCCTCCATACCCACAGGACGGCAGAGAGAGGGGGAAAAACAAAACAAAACACGAAAAAGGAACATCGACAAAACCAACCAAACATTGTGAACTAAGAATTACACAACCACATCACACAAAAATAGATATAAAAATACAACAACAATGTCACAGAAAAGCTCATGGTACCGATTAATCAAGCTCTAGTAATGATAACCTCAGCCCAAGAATATATCCTTAAACACCAGAGACCCCACATCTATGTCTGTGTGTTAGCATGCTGGTGCATATAAGGTTTCTCCATAAGAGTGCTCGATAGCTGGTGTGAGCAGACATCAATCCGTCTCCCAGGAATCGATGCAGACATGAAGGAGATCGGAGCAAAGACGTCCAAAGGACCCCCAGAGACCCAGGCGGACCCGGGCGGGGCCGACTGCATCCCCCAAGAGTGGAGCAAAGGAGAACCCCAGGGGAACATCCAGCGGCCACTATGCAAGGGCCCGGTTGACAGCAGTGACGAGCCCACGGGCCCCGCCGGCAACCGGCCGCGCCAGGGCGGGCCGGTCAATGTACCGGGAGAGCCGGAGCCCAGGGGCACCTCACCCCCCAGCAGGGACCCGACAAGGGACCGGCCGACGAGGGGCCCCCAGCTGTACCCTCACTCACACACCCCATACACACTTTATGCTCCCAGGTCCAGGTACCGATGCCCCAGTAGAGCCACCAGCCCCCGGACCCGGGAGATGGACCCCCTACCTTCTAGGACGGGGACAAGCAGACCACCAAGGGCCCCACAGTTGCAAAGCAGGGCGACAGCCCAGGACCCCGACCAGACCGCCTGTTCCTCCTCCAGACCCCAACCCCTGATGGCCCGTAGCGAACAGGGGTGTGGAAAGACCCCTAGCCTCCATCCTCCCGCTCGAGTGTGGTGTTGATGCGTGTTGTTATAATGTGCATTTAAAACAGAGGGGTGGGATGTGGGGAAGGCAGCCACACATCCCCCAACCCCCACCCCGAGCCCTCAGTGTCTATATGTGGTTTAACAGTGGGCACCGGCACCAGAGGCGAAGCTGATTGAACCGCTCCCCCTCTGGATGCCGAAAAGTGTGCCCACCCCAAAGTCCCTACATATGTGTCGCGTGAGAATGTTATAAGTGGGAGTGTCTAAGTTGTATAGTAAAATTGGGACCCAGGACGCCACGGGATGCACCCCAGTGATGTGCCCATGCCCCAAGACCTTATATGAGTGGTAAAGTGATGGAGCAGGTGGACAGAGGTGTCCAAGGATGGGGAGGGAAGGACTGGGAGACAAAATGTCTTCCCAGGGAGCCAGCTCCCCCACTGACCCCAATAGGCACCGCTGTTCACCAGGATCCACCAGGGGAGGGAGGCCATGGCATGTTCGACCCGGGGCCCACAGCCACAGCACCACAAAGCCCCACGGACCCCAAGGCAGTCCCCCCAGCCCCATCCCAGAAGGGGAACTAAACCCACCCTGACATTCGCTCTACTCTCAAAACACAAAAGACACTAGACACCCAGGTTGAGTTCGCCCCCCTCCCGCACACCCCTCCCCCCCATCCAAGTGCCCTCTTAGGGGGAGAGCACCTGTCGCTACACAGCAGCAGCCTCCCCGCCAGCAAAGGAGGCCCCGAGCGCCACCCGCACACCGGAGGCCCCCGTTGCCCGAACCACGGCGACGTACCTGCCCAGACCAGGAGCAAATCAATGAGCCGGGCGGCCGACCCACCAGGCCGACATCCACCAGCCTCATTCCTTGTGGAGCGACCACTGTTGCTCAACGGCCCGGCAGGAGACCAAACCCAGCGCCCCACCCACCTGCCCTGCACGCCCACCACCCGGCCAGTCCATCGGCCAGTCCACCCGCAAGTCCGACCGAACCCGGCCAAATGCCCAACCCCAGTGCCCCGCACAAAGACCAAGACCCAGGAGCCGAGTCCAGCGCAAAAAAGGACTGATCTGGCCCAGAAACGCCACCCAGCCGCCACGACCAGCAGCCAGGCACCCCATCCAGCAAACAAGGCGAGACGCCATACAGGGACCGGCGATGACAATCGGCCCAGAGAAAAAGAGAGAGGCGGCTGCACATGCCGGCCGCTTGCCGGCCCCGACCCCCACAGCCAACAGAGACCCCACGCCGGCCGACCCCCAGCCAGGATCACAGCTAGGGGGTGCGGCGCCCCCGAGCCCCGAATCCATCAACCACCCCAGACCCTACCTAGGCGCAGCACGGCCACCAGGCCAGTAACCCATGTCCGCCCGTGCAATCCCCCCAAGGCACCGTATGCAGCCATCAGGAGTTACCACCCAAAGCCCAGTTTCTAGTTTCTTAAGAGTTTTCTGTTTCCCTTGTCTTTCTTGTTGTCACCCTGCCATTCTGCTCTTCTCCCGGTTAAACTAATTGTCCTCACCTGTATCTGCCTTCACTAATTAGTTCTGGGTCTCTACTGTCACTTCCTCATTTCCCTCTTCAGTGTATATTCAGCTCTCGCTCAGTCACAACTCGCTGGTTCGTTGTCTAGCTTCCCTCGTTATTCTTCCATGTCTGTTTTCCACGGTTCCTGGTTCCCCTGGTTCCCCTGAGGTTTTGTAAGTATTTTTGTTTCCTTGTTTAATTAAATGTTTATTTTTGAATTCTTCTGTATTTGGGTCCTCTTACTCACGCAATTATGACATAAGGATAGTTTGTGTCTGGCTTCTTTAATTAAGGAAGGTTATAATTAAGAACAAATTCGTTCTAAAATTACTTTACCTGTATTAAGTTTGAATCTTCAACCACCCGCTGTAGCCGCTAAGTGCGCCAAGACCGCAAAAAGCTTGTTCAGGGCTAAATCAGACCGGTCAGTCACCAGAGTAATGACATCACGTGATCATTTTCTGTTTACTTGATTTTTTTAAGTACTAAGTAATCATGTCTCAAAAATTGTGTTGATCTCTATCATAATTTCATGAAAGTGTGCTATACAAATAAAATTGTCTTGCTTTGCCTTTGGTGGCCTAAGGATCGGGTCTCTGCTTTTTGCAGATGATATGGTTCTGTGGGCTTTATCAGAACGTGATCTACAGCTTCTGTTGGAGCAGTTTGCAGCAGAGTGTGAAGCAACCGGAATCAGAATCAGCAACCCCAAATCTTGGTCTGAGCTGGAAAAGGGTAGAGTGCCTTCTACGGGTAGGGGACGAGGTCCTGTTCCATGTGGAGGAGTTTAAGTATCTGGGGATTTTGCTCACGAATGACGGAAAAACAGAGCAGATCAATTGACGGATTGGTGAGTCATCTGTAGTTATGCAGGCGCTGTACAGGTCTGCTGTGGTTCGGCTCAGCTCTTGATTTACCGCTACTACGTTCCTCCCCTCATCTATGGTCACCAGCTCTGTGTAGTGATCAAAAGAACGAGATCACAGATACAGGAGACTGAAATGAGTTTTCTCTCTGCAAGGTTTTTTGGCTGTCGTTTAGAGATAGAGTGAGAAGCTCAGTTATTGAGGAGAGGCTCAACGTAGAGCCGCTGTCTTTTTACTAACAAGCATGACCACTGACATTTATCCCGATCCCATAGAGGGGGAATCCTAACTGGGTACTCTAACCATAAAATAATTCAATTCAGTTTATTAATATAGCACCGATTCACAACAGATGTCATCTCAAGGCATTTTACAAGAAAAGTGTACAAAAAAATGATGGTCAAGCGTTTTTCTTTTTCAAAATAGACCTGTTTTTGAAGGAAAAGTTTTTTCCTGACTTTAAAGTTACATGAAACTGTTTTTATTTTTTATTCCCTGTTGTCCTTACTTTAGTGGTTTCAGAACTGGAGGTGAGTGGTCGTGAATTAAATTAAGTTACTGCTGTAGAATCTCAGCTGCTAAAAGGTTCGGACCATTGCCTTTTTAGTTCACATCTAAAAATGTCACATAAACAATAGCCTAAAAATACCGTACAAACTATTTGGACAGCAACAGGTATAGAAAGCCAGATGTGCCACAATTTGATAAATCAGAATGTCCATAAATTTACATTCATACATGTGAAAATTTTAATAAAACTATTTCATAAAAATAAAATATATTAATATATTCTTATCCTATTGAATAAATACATATTTATAATTAAATCATTTTAAATTTTGATAGTATTTTTACCACTACAAGTTCAATTATTCCATAACATACTTTTATACAAATTGTATATTCAACTGCCAGCTCTCCTATGATCTTTTCCATGTCTACAGTTTCGGATCAACACAGCGAAGCAGCAGCATCTCAACAGCAACATTGTTCCTCATCAGATAAAAAATAGGCTGCTTTTGCTTAAGCAGCTTGAATTACCTTGTTGTTGAAAGTATGCTATACAAATAAATTGCCTTACCTTGCTTCGCATGGTCCACATCTGATGATGTTCATATATTATGTTGCGATTCCTTAAAAGATTCTTGATGAATATAGGTTGTTGTTTTTCAGGACGGTATACTATGAGTTATGTTAGTGTCGTAAGCCATTTTAAAATCTTGCTCTGTGCGCTCCTATTTAACTTTGAGCACATGCCCCTCCAAAAGTCTCTGAATAGCCCTCTTTCTGCCCCCGCGACCCGATCCTGTACAAACGGAAGAAAATGAATGGATGGCTGGACGGATAGACATGACCTTTTATGTATTAGAACCGTTCACTTTGGATTATCTGAAGAATAATTATAATCTTTGAGTCCGGAGGGCTTAGTTGGTAGAGCATCAGACTTTTTAATCTGAGGGTCTGGGCATGAGCGTCGCAACCGGAGGGGATGTGGGTGTTTTACCACCCATACTTTTTCTAGTGAGATGATTAAACACCCACACTTTTCCAGCAGTTTTGCTCAAAAACTTTATGGCTTTAAAACTGTTGCTTTAACCTGAGAACACAGTTAGACTAATGAAAGTGAACAAACAATATTTTTGTGGTGTGACGCCATATGTTTGCTTCAGTCTTAATAGCCTTCATGTTCTGGCGCACGAAACTCCTGCTTGCCTGCGCTCCACTCCTCCGCCCCTCCTGCATCTCGTGTATGCGCTCTGGGCTGAAAATATAATTTGATGCCGTACAATGTCGCTCCCTCTGTTTATGAATCAATGCGCACATTTCTCAATGTGTTCCCTTGTTTTGCAGAACTCGTGGGTACGGTTTCGGCATGCTGCTCTCCCAAAACCACAGCCTGCACTCAAGAGAGCCGAAACTTGGAAATAACCGGCTGACGTTTGCTCTCTCTTAAAGATTAGCTTCGCAAACACATAATACAATACGGTAATAGTTAGTGCCCTAGCAGGATAAAACACAGAAATGAAGAGAAAAGGAGAAGCATAACTATTAAAAAGTATATTCATGACAGACCTATATGAAACCACCTGAGATCAGTTGTCTCACTCTGTGTCTGAGGGTCCAGGTCTGGTTCTGAAGTCCAGATGTTTGGACCCGTCCATCTTCACAGACAGAACCAGCTGATCCATTTAACAATAAAAGCTTTGGGGTGTTCTTCTGTGGTTCTTCCCAACAAAATTTATCTGCTGGATGATTTTCAGGAAAACAACTTTCATGTAATTCAGTTCCAGAAAGGAAAATCTGCCTCTGGCTCATCAGTCTGGGACATTCTGCTGTTCGTGCATCACAGTTGTTCTGCAGGGTCAAAGGTCATCCAGCACAAAGACTACAGATGCCAGACTACACAGAAATGGCTGCTCTGGTGCAACAATGAGGAACTTAGAGCTGAGAAAAGATGTACATTCCACCAATCAGACGACATCACAGCTGAAGTCTCCTGAAGCTTTATGATCTGTTTTCTCTTCGCTTCTCAAAGGAAATGATTTCACTGAATGTTTGAACGTCTCAGAGGATTTTTGAAACTGTTTTCCATCGACTGGGAACCAAAGAAATCTGAATTGTTCCACAACAAGAAGAACACGTTTCACTGGAGCACAAAACAAGATGGAGAGTCAAGATGAGGATTCAAACAGGAACAGAGGATGTTTGTAGAAGCAGGAAGAAATCAGAAAGTTGAGATCTAGTTTAGAGGGAAGAGTTTTATGACTCTGAGGGCAGCATTTAGATGGAGAAGCTGTTCTCTGCCAGAGAGCTGCTCTTCTCTTACGTCATACATGGATGTTCTTCAACTGATGACCAGTTAATTACCCTGGTAGAAAAGATGGATCAGTAAAAGATACATTCATGTTTATCAATTATTTAATATAATAAATGTAAAATTCAGGCAGTTTATAACTTTTTATGGTGCTAAAACTGACTCAGCACTTTTATTGATGTTTTTAGGAATAAAATGATGAAAATCTAAAACTCTGCTGCTCAAATGGAGAGAAATCAATTTCCAGATTTGTAGAAACAAATTTCATCTATTTAAAAACATGATTGAATGAACAAACCTTGAAAAGGAGGAATTACTGCCTTAGATTCTCTTTTTTGAACGCTACATTTAAAATGAAAGTATTAACTAAATCTAGTAATCCCTGATTAATGCATGAATCATTTTAATAACTCCTCATTTTAACATCAACTTTAACTTTTAGATTAAATCCATCTAGAAATGATTTTCCATGTTCTGCCAGTCTGCTTGGAGGCCAGATGTCGTCTTCTTCATGTTATCCAGTTAATGATGTAACAGGGGGACGATCTAAGCATCCAGGTTCTATAGAGCAGCTTCTAGTTATGGTACGTCTGGAATATCAGGACAGGAAACGTGAAAAAACTGGAAATGACTCATGTTTGAACTTCTGATAAAAACAGAAAATCTCCTTTTCCTTCAACATCCACAGTGGAGTTGATGAGGAGCTGCAGGGTGAAGATTTGACCCCCACAGTCCCTAAACATGATTCATAATCTATGTTGTGACCTCAGCAGAGCAGAGCTGCATGATGAGCCACAGATCCAACAGAACCAGAACCGTTCTGCAGGAAGAACAGAGAAAATCCTCCAAATTTTATGTTTTACCGTCAGAAGGAAGGAAATAAAAATATTTGATTTAATATCAGAAAAAAAAGCTTCATCCTCTGATTGAATGAATCATAATTTCCTCACTGAGTCGTTTGCAGCAGCAGATAAAATGACAAGAGCTGCTCAAACATTTGCAGAAAACATCTAAAATATAACAAACATCTAAAAACTGCATCAGAATGAAGCAAACATGCAGCCTGGAAACTTTTGAATTGAGTTTTATTTCATATTTCTTGGTTCCAGCTGAAAATGAATCAGAGAAAAAAGATCAACTTTCCAGTTGAATCAAGTTCAGATCAAAACTCCATGAAGCCACTAAATGGAGCTTAGTTTGAATTGAATCTTTATTGATCCAATGAGACAAACAATATCAGACACTAAATGACAGACATGATCAAATAAACAGGATGAAAATGTTTCAGCTCAGAGTTCATCATCATGATCCAGTCAGTCTCTTTAAACTCAAACTGCTGCAGCTTCAACCTCTGAGGATCATCAGGACACAGATCAGCTTCTCTCCTCTAGCAAAGATCATCATCACCTCCTGCAGAGAGAAGAAGGATGAAGAGAGGAGATCAGTGAGTGTTTCCAGCCTCTCTCCATCAGCTGTCAGTCAGTGATGCAGCACATCCAGTAGAAAGAGCAGCTGTGGAGCGTAGCCAGCTTCCTTTCAGCTCTCATGTTAACGTGTTGGAGTGAACACACTGAGCTCCAAGCTCACACAGCTGCACACACTTTTAGCATCAAGTCTGCTTCCTCTGCAGGTTTCACTCAAGTCCACAGTGGAAACAAACTGCTGAGTCATGAAGGCTTCATTACTGCACCAACACTGTAGTGATGGATTTCCTGCTGCTCCATCTAAACACACAAACTCTGGCTGTTGATGAACATCTCATCTGCTTCTGAATGATCAGCTGACTCATAAACATGGAGGCTGTCCCTGAACACATCTGGATGAAGCTAAGGACAGAAGGACACATGTCCAGATGTGATGAGTGGACTTCAGCAGAGCTTCTGCTCTGTAGAAACACCTCATGGTTACTAAATGGAACCATGGTTTGTGAAATAAGAGCCAGTGATTTCCAGGCTGCAGTCAGACTGATCTCAGATCTGTGACAAAGATGAAACTGATCAGTTGTTTCCTGTTGAAATGAGAGAACAAACAGATCTGAGATCAGATCTGATGCTCCCACAGTTTGATGAATGAGGACCACTGTCTCTATACATGTTGGAAGGCTGGCAGCTGGAATCCAGCTGGATTTCCTGGAGACATGAACACAACAAGCTTCTGGATCATCTGATTGGCTCACAGTCGTCTCTGTGTCCAATCAGGAAGCCTGTCACCATCTCCTCCCACTGAGAAGCTGCAGCTTTACTGGAAACACTGGATCTTTGCTTTGATACTAACTGGGTTTAGTTCAATACTGCTGACAGCAGCTGGACTCACTCCAACCATCTACTGACCTCAGAGTCTCTACAAGATCCTTCAGCTGCTCAACATCTGACTCCTTCAGGTCGTTGTATCTCAGGTCCAGTTGTGTCAGATGGGAGGAGTTGGACTTCAGAGCTGAGGCCAGAGAAGAACAGCTGATCTCTGACAAACTGCAGTAAGTCAATCTGAATAAAGAATAAAAGATGTGAGCTGAAGCCAACAGGATGCAGGTTAAATCAGTCCAAAAGAACCAGTTAAAGAGTTCTCATTAATATTAATAACAACATGCTGCTGCTTCAATAAAGACCTGCTGACTTTAGCTCTTAAACTCTGTTAGCTCCACCAGCAGCTCCATCAATACAAACTCACCTCCTGCAGCCACATTTTTTAGGTTTCACAGAAAACAAACAAGTCAGAAGGAATTTTGGAGGAAATATGAACAAATGTTGGTTATTGTAGAAAAATTAAACTATGTTAATTATTCCACAGTCATAAAAACATGAACTCATGGAGAATATTTAATATAAAACTGACTTTAAGAGCTGAAACACACAGAACCAGAACCCGGTACTGTAACATGTTGTGTTAGAGTATTTTAGTCAGTAAAATTATTCCAGAGTCTTAGAAAAGTGTTGAAGCATCAATCAGTGATTATAAATTACTTTAATATCTGTAGCTTGCAGTCAGGAGTCTGTAGAAAACCACAGAGCTTCTTCACTCCAGCATCTTTCAGGTTGTTGTGGCTCAGGTCCAGTTCTGTCAGATGGGAGGGGTTGGACTTTAGAGCTGAGGCCAGAGAAGAACAGCTGATCTCTGACAAACTGCAGTAATTCAATCTGAATAAAGAATAAAACATGTGAGCTGAAGCAGACAGGATGCAGGTTAAATCTGAAATATGAACAAATGATGAAAATGTAGAAAATTAATTTAACTAAATATAAAAGTCACAAAAACATGATGAACTGGTGTTTAATATCTGATCCAGTCAAACTGGTTTAAAGACTTCAAACCAGCATCAGAACCTTGGGGTTCACCAACATGGACTGGATCAGGAGGAGATCTGGACTTAGAAGCAGCTCCAGAAATCAATCTGTCAGATAGGTGAGAAGAGAACCAGTCCAAGGCAGAACCTGATACACCAACCCAGAACCTCAGCCTATTGAGCAGAATCTGCTGGTCTACTGTATGGAGAGCAGAGCTAAGGTCCAACATCAGCAGGACAACAGTTTCTCTTGTCACTCTGCATCAAAATGTCCTTTGATCGTCTCAGAAGAGCTGATTCAGCTGAATGAGATCCATGAAAACCAGAGTGAAAGTGGTCCAGAATGCTGAGCTGATCCAGAGCAGCAGTTCACTGGTTGACCACAACCTTCTCTAAGATCTCAGCAGGAGATGGAAGCTTGGAGACGCCTCCATCACTGCCAAGGAGAGAAGGATCCAAACGGTCTTTGTTCTAAAGCAGCTGGATGAATCAGTAGCTACTGTACCAGAGGCCAGTGAAGCATTGACAGTAGTGAGCTCACTGGAACCAATGACCTAGAAGGCTTTCTGAACACAGATGAAGGTCAAAGGTCCAGAGAGCAAGAAGAGGCTTTCATTGGATCAAGCAGCTTGGCGACCTCAGGTCAAGTTACTGTAGAAGATAACAGGCCAAGCTGCAGAGGGACCCATCAGTACAGATGATGAGGAAGAGATTTGATTTCTCTTTAATCATCTGAACAACAACAGAAAGAAAATGTTGACAGTGGTGATCTGAGGCTATGGGAGCAGTAGGTGGAGCAGGAGAAAAAGTCCCTATTGATCTGTTTTCTGCCTCAATCTAAAACATGCAGGGTAGATTGATTTATCATTGGTCATAAAAGGAGCCTGAACTGACTGTCAGACAGTTAGACAAGTAGCAGCCAGACTGCCAAACACAGTTTCTGCTGATAATGGAAGACATTTAGCAAAAGAAGCCATTTAACAGATCAGAGTTTATCTGGACATTGACTTCAGACACGCTGAGCAGATTACTCTGCCAGTGGTGATCAGGTTGAACATGGAAATGCTTCATTAAAGCTGCGACTCAAAGATGGAGCAGAATTCAGGTTGGTTCTGGACCAAAGTTCTGCTCTTGGTTCTGATGAACATGAGGATGAGAGGAGGAGCCACGCCAGGTAGAACCCTGATGAAATCTTCCTAGCAGCAGCAGCTCCTCATGTTGGTGCTTCCTCAGTCCTCTGTGAGCCTGAGATGTTGATTTATTGACTTTTCCTCCCTTGGTGAATCAGGTAGTAGAGCAAGCTGAGCTTCCTGAACCTGCAGAGGGACGTCCTTCACAACCTGAGACCTGAGACTTCATTCAGCAGCTTGGAGCTCAGCCTGTGTGAACCTGGCAGCTCCCACACTGAGCTGTGTCCAATAAGGACTTTAGAGAAAACTTTCACACTATTTCACAGAAATATCAGCAAGAAACTAACATGACTGATTGTTGTTGTTCCCACAGACACTAGACCTCTGTGGAACCTGGAACCTGCTGGAGCTTCAGAAAGACACGAAACTATTTACTTTCCCTTTTTTAGCAGATTTATCACTGAACGGCTTTAAAGCTGGATGGGAATTTCCTGGATTATCAGATCTAAATTCACTGGATTCTGGGAAGTTCTGGATAATATCTGCAACCCCAAACTGAAATTACACTCATTGTTTCATGTTGTCTAGTTATTTAATAAATCATAGAAGGAAGGCTGGAAAAAGAAACTTTAACTGGACCAAAACCAGTGAAGAAGAAAGCAGACTTTACCATGAAGATCCTCAGTGTGGATCAGTAGAATATCAGCCATATGTCTGCAGTTTAGTGTCAACACAACTTTCACAGCAGAAATATCAGAACTAAACTAAAACATGGTTTCATACCTTAATGTTTTTATTCTGCAGTCGGGAGTCTGTAGAAAACCACAGAGCTCCTTCACTCCAGCATCTTTCATGTCGTTGTAGCTCAGGTCCAGTTCTGTCAGATGGGAGGAGTTGGACTTCAGAGCTGAGGCCAGAGAAGAACAGCTGATCTCTGACAAACTGCAGAGCATCAATCTGAATAAAGAATAAAACATGAGAGCTGAAGCCAACAGGATGCAGGTTAAAACTGAAATATGAACAAATGATGAAAATGTAGAAAATTAATTTAACTGAATGTAAAAGTCACAGAAACATGATGAACTGGTGTTTAATATCTGATCCAGTCAAACTGGTTTAATGAGTTCAAACCAGCAGAACCAGAACATTTTATTATTACGTGTTGCTAGAATATTTCAGTCTGGCCTTCAGTGGTTCTGATCTGGAATTAAAATGGACTTTAAGAACCAAACTGTGACATTAGAGCTGTTCATTAATGCTGCTGGGATTTAATGGAAGCAGCTCATTTCCACAGTGACAGGAACCTATGGAGTGGAATGGATCTGACATTAATATGTTATTGAAATGACTGGAGAGCCGGGTCGGACTCTCTGGTCCAGTACCTGACCGGTTCTATCAGGAACTTCTTTGTGTCAACAGGGAACTTTTCATGGGACAAAAATGACAGGCAGAGTTCAGGTAACTGAATCAACCAAAGAAAGATTCCCATGAGAGAATCTGAGCGTCATCTCAGACCTGCCCAGCGTACTCCATGCATCTCGCTATCCGGGAGCTAAAGAGCTACAGAGGCTTTGGAGCGCAGATGTGACAAGGTGAACACAGAAGGTGAGCGTCTGTGACGGCACCAGACACAGTCCGCTCACAGACCGCTGTAGCTGAACGCAGAAGTACAGAAGGAGCGTTCAGAGAGTCTTACAGACTCCTGATCACCTTCATTTGGGAAATGTTCCCTGATCTCAAACCTTTGGCTGAAGCGGCGCTTGTATTTCCAGCTTCTAGTGTGATGGATTCAGCCTCCAGACCCCCCCACCCTGCGTCTATCTGAGGCAGGAATCCCTCTGATTACTCACAACCAGGTGAGCTGTTCCTATTTAATACATGTATTTATCTGCTTGATGTGTGATTCTCTGTTCAGCTTGTTTGGTTTGGATATTAAATTAATAAAAACTAAATACTATTTAATGTCATTAATAGTGAAAAGATTTACGCATAAAAATAGATTGATGGGATTTTCTTAACTCCGTCAGTCAAAATGATTGAAAACTAAAAAGTCTTGCTCAACCTCTGACTCTAATGTGTTCAAGGCTGTAAAAGAGACTTTAACCAACAACAATGCTGGCACTAAGGAGAACGTAAACCAGCGTCATCAGAATCAGAACCTGGCAGCGGTTGAAGGGTTAATAATCAAAACTTGTTGAAGAAGAGCACGAGGTTTAAATATGTTACCAGGAAAAACAATGTTAAATAACACAGAAATATGATCCGAAAACCCAGTGAAGAGATTTCTACATCTGAAACAGACAAACCAGAACATAAAACAAGGTCCAAAGTGTGTCCCTGCTCCTGTGTTGGCCCACAAATATAGGAAGTAAAATGAAAATAAAAACTTAAAAACTCCTTAACCAGAGGTTTGTCAGGACAACAGACATGTATATTAAAATCTCCTACAATCAGAACTGGATCATATTTAGGCAAGACGTCTGCTAAAAGTTCAGAAGATTCATTTAAAAAGTCTTGGTTGTACTTTTGGGTGGGCGATAAATGACTGCACACACCACAGGGTTAGAAGGAGACCTTGAGTCGATGTTTCTATAGAAACCATCACTGATCTGCATCTAATTCACTGGAAGCTCAGTTTTCCTTAAAGCTCCTGAACTGGATGATGTGTGGTGGTCAGTGATCCAGTGTTTTCTGACCACAGGCCTGTTTTATTAGAGATGAACCTGTCCTGTACTAAAGCTAAACCCGGCGCTGCAGCTCAGCTCTGTCGCCTCTTTAACTCTTCACCTGCTGCTCAGCTTTCATCTGGTCTGAACCAGAACTGGACCATCCATTCTGCTCATGACCCATTGATAAATTAAAACTGTGAAAGTAAAAAGTTAAATTGGTCCAAGGGACCGATTAGCTATGGTTTTTGTTCCAGTTCATTTCATGATAAGAAGCTGATTTAGTATTATCTTATCAGTACAGGGGCCAAGACCAGTTCTACAGGGGCACGGGCCCCTGTTGGCCCCTGTCTAGAACCGCCCATGATTAGAGGTTTTACAGTCTAGGTTTAAATCTTTCCACACTACAGAATCAGATCTTTCAAAAGTTTTTAATCTTATATTTTTAGTAACTGACTGTAATGAACTTTATAAAGGAATCAGTGATTCCTGTATCCAGGCCCGGCGCCACGGCCCGCCCATGACAGATTACAATGCCTCATGCAAATGTATTGGCCCAAGACAACCAACAGAGGGTGCTATAGGTTATTAATCGGGAGTTTTGGATGCGGTAAAATAAGACACTTGTAATTCTGTAGAAGTAAATAAAATACGATTACTTCTCAGCCAGAGATATAAAGCATGCCGGCGATGGTAAAGCTGCTGTAGCTCCTCTAGAATAAAGTAATAATAATAATTAAAAAAACTCGGGAAGATTTCTAGCTCCATTTTTACTAGCTTGTGTTTAGCGTCGTCACGGTTGCTAGGCGACAGAAAATAAGCCGAGGAAGGGACGATATCTGAAGGTTAGACGGTTTAAATTCACAGCCGCTAACATTCACCTTCTGTCAACGTCTCAACTTACTTCTACATCTGTCACAAACTCTCATTATTCCTGCTGCTTTATTTCAGACACTAACAATTACAGATAACCAAGGTACAGGGGGAGGAAATACTTTTGTCTTCCTCACATTGATTCACATTTATTAAAAATGACAATAATAATTTAGCTAACAGGCAGAAAGCTTGTAATTATTTCCTATATTATTAGATCTATCCATCCATTATCTATACCCCTTATCCTTTATATTATTATATATTATATTATTTAAAGATGAACTAATTTAAATAATGTTGCTGTATGAAAATGTAACTGTTTCTGGATCAGATTAAGCCCTAATATTTCAGGAGATCAGTCCAGATTCATTTTCAATGTCAAAGGGATTCCTGATGTTTCTAAATCTGTGTGGTTTTATCAATGATGGTTTATTGATCATTTATCATCAGAAGAGAGGAGATGTGGATGAAAGTTGATATTTATTTAGTGAATTAAGTCTCAGTCTGTCTTGGACACAGAGACATTTTCTGAGATTTAATATCTGACCCTTTAGGAGATAGTCAGACATTTAATGAGCCTAATATCAGACTTTAGTCTCCAATCTGACCTTTGACCTCCACTCTGCAACTGGTTTATGGCTGTGAAATGAATGCTGTGATTGGTTGAATGTGTTGGTGGGAGGAGGAACTGCTGGTGCTTCTAGAAATGTCGCAACATGACTGTTATTGTTCCCATCCCACAGACACTAGACGTCAGTGTGGATCAGTAGAATATCAGCCATATGTCTGCAGTTTAGTGTCAACACAACTTTCACTGCAGAAATATCAGAACTAAACTAAAACATGGTTTCATACCCCAATGTTTTTATTCTGCAGTCAGGAGTCTGTAGAAAACCACAGAGCTCCTTCACTCCAGCATCTTTCAGGTTGTTTCCTCTCAGGTCCAGTTCTGTCAGATGGGAGGAGTTGGACTTCAGAGCTGAGGCCAGAGAAGAACAGCTGATCTCTGACAAACTGCTGCTCCACAATCTGAATAAAGAATAAAACATGTGAGCTGAAGCCAACAGGATGCAGGTTAAAACTGAAATATGAACAAATGATGAAAATGTAGAAAATTAATTTCACTGAATGGAAGCAGTGCTAGAAGGTTCCACAGTGAGACCAACATGAAGATGAAAGCAGACAGATATCTGCTCCATGTTGGAGCTTCACTCACATCATTCATTTCAGGACATTTTATCAGTCAGTCCCAGTCAGGTCGCTAAAATGTCCAAACTAAATCCTGTCTGAGGATGAATGAACACATACACTCACCGGCCACTTTATTAGAAAATGTAGAAATTTATTTAACTGAATGTAAAAGTCACAGAAACATGATGAACTGGTGTTTAATATTTGATCCAGTCAAACTGGTTTAATGAGTTCAAACCAGCAGAACCAGAACATGTTATTATGACGTGTTGCTAGAATATTTCTGTCTGGCCTTCAGTGGTTCTGACCTGGAATTAAATTGGACTTTAAGAACCAAACTGTGACATTAGAGCTGTTCATTAATGCTGCTGGGATTTAATGGAAGCAGCTCATTTCCACAGTGACAGGAACCTATGGAGTGGAATGGATCTGACATTAATATGTTATTGAAATGACTGGAGAGCCGGGTCGGACTCTCTGGTCCAGTACCTGACCGGTTCTATCAGGAACTTCTTTGTGTCAACAGGGAACTTTTCATGGGACAAAAATCCCATTCAGGTTCCTCAAGGTTCCATCTTGATTTCTTCATCCAACCATCCAGTTTAAGATTTAACTGAAGCAACAGTTCAGAGAACAATGTTGCTTCAGTTAAAAAGGTGGAGCCAATAACTAATATTCATTTTCCAGGTTTTACTCTGCACCACATCTGGAACATCTATAACAATCTACACAGAGTCAGAGTAGCCTATTCTGAATGTGTAGATTATTATGGGCTACATTTGCAAATTATCACCAAAAGTCAGTATGAAGGCATTAGTAGGCTATTTAAGCTACAAAGAACTGCAGTATTGCCAGGATGACTATAGGACCCTTGCCTGAGAGGTAAGTATATCAATTATGGAAAACAAAAACCTGTCAGTTTCTTACAGAATGCTTTATGTCAGGTGACTTTTTTGTCCCAAGGAAGGGTGGGATAACTTTGTAGACGGAGCAGCTTTTTCTTATAATCACATGTGAAAACTAAAGACAATAAAAAATGCAGATAGGAGACTCTGAGCTATGTACATATTTTATGTTTTAATGTATTTATTGCTCATGTTGATTGTGTTGTATGTCTGTGGATGTACTGTTTTTATTCTATTGGGCCCATACTGGCACTTCCTCTGCAAATGAAGTTCCTAACGGATAAATAAAGTGAATTTGAATTGATATTTGTACAGCAATAAACATGAATATTTTTATGTTGCTTCAGACTAAGTGCAGCCAAGTGATTGACCACTTTGCAAAAATGAAAACAAGACGTTACAGTTTACTTCCCAAAAAATGTTTCCCTTAAGAGACACAACAGTTGTTCATTTATTATTCTACTATGGAAATAAAAGAACCCAGAGATGTAGGGGGGCTTTATTTGTTAATTTTTTTTTTTACTTTTGTAATTGTTCAATTTGCAGATGTTTACTGAAATAGATATTACAAAAAGATTCATTGCTCTTCCTTTATGCTTTTATCAGTAATGGTTTAGAAGTCTAGAGTAAAGTGGATAAGTAGGCCAAATACATATTAGTACATCTCAGGTGGTTAATCAAAGATCTAGACAACAACATAGTCTGATACGATTGAATAGTTTAAAGAACTATTTGTTTTTTTTAATGATAAATAAGTGCTGAATGTTTTTTTCTTGCACGCTCTCATGAATTCTTTGTGCCCCAGGTGTGCCCCAGTACAGTATTAGTTCTAGTGACGCCCCTGGCTGCAACTACAAATTAACGTACAGAAATATTATTTTACTTACCGAAAAAAATGGAGCAGAGACTTCTTGGACGGTCTGTTAGTGCAATCAGTACCACAGGAAGCCATCTTTGTCCAATAAGTGCTCGATTTATATCTAAACACTAATAAAGTTTCCAGATGCAACTGATGTTCAAGTTCAGAGAAATGAAACGGCCAAAGTCTTAACGTGAGTCCCAGGCTGAAGGCCTTCCCCGGAGCAAGCAGGGGGTAAGCAGTCTGTGGCGGCAAGCTGCTAGCCACCGTTAGCCACCGTTAGCTGCTAGCCACCGTTAGCCACCGTTAGCTGCTAGCCACCGTTAGCCACTGTTAGCCCCCAATTCAATTCAGCTTTTCAATTCAGTTTTATTTATATAGTAACGATTCACAACAGATGTCATCTCAAGGCACTTAACAAGAAGTCATTTCAATACATTTATACAAACATTCCAGTCAGTTAAAGAGTTTCCTATTTAAGGAATCCCAGCAGATTGCGTCAGTCATTGGCGTGAATGACTGAATGACAGCGCTGTCAATCAAAAGGACACGCCCCTAATTATTCATAAAGTAGAGATTAAATTACATCTAAACGGATGAGTTAGAAAAAAATTCACCCCCCTCAGAGTTGTCATAACAGTAAACCTGACCTATTAAAGCTAAAATGTTTTTATGAACCAGGCTGTGAACATGTTTATTTCTGCTGTGCCTTTTTAACATGGGAGTCAATGGGAACTTGCTCCTTTCTGCAGCCAGCCCCTAGTGGATGAGGGGTGAACTGCAATTTGTAGTCCCAACACTATTTTATTAATATTATTTTAACTTGTTAGTGTTTCTGTCTGCGGTCCTGGCTCTACTCTGGAGGAACAACATTTCATTCTTCATGTAAAGATGTGAAGAAGAAATGAGAAAAAAATTATATTATCTGATCATCTGAATCTTTCCCAAACCAAACTGAAACATCTCCATTATTAATTATCATTATTTGATTTATTTTCCTAATTTTTGTCCATCAGACTAAAACATTTTAAAGTGTGAAAAACTGAAAAATAAAGTTCAATATTTAGAAAGTCTGAAATAAGAAAATATATAAATTACAAGATAGAAACTGCATTCTGACATCTGGACAGCAGGTTGTTATTAAAGAAAACATATTAGAATAAATTTATTAAATTAAAGTGTTAAAAAAGAAATGAACGAGTTTACTTGAATAGAGAAAACAAACCTCAGTCTCTTCACTTTACTGACTGGATTCTCCAGGATCTCACACAGATGCTTCATTCCAGAGTCTCCCAGTCCGTCGAACTGACTTATTTCCAGTTCAGTCAGGGAGGGGTTGGACTTCAGAGCTGAGGCCACAACTTCACATTCAGCCTCACAGAGAGAACAGCCACCAAGTCTGAGGTTAGAGAAGAAATAAAGTCAGCTCTAATTAAATCAGACAATCTGGATTATAAACACTAAGATACAGTGTAGTCTGTATTTACAGTGAAAATATAGACAACAATATCGTCAACCATCATTAGCAACACTGGAGCCCAACAAGGCTGTGTCCTTGGTCCCTTCCTGTATACACTCTATACAAATGACTAGCAGAGTTCATTATCCAGCATTTACTAGAGGCTGCCTGTTAGCAAACCTCCCTGTTTCTTCCTGCTGAGCTCTGACTGCTGTCTGTCAATCAACTGTAGCCCAGTATGAACTGCTCAACGTAGTACAAAAGAAGTTGTTAATTAATGTTATTGAAGCCTTAATGTCTAAAAGCAGGGTGTGATGGATTAAAAAATGTGAATAAATATAATGCATCTGGTTTTAAAAAAAAGATTAAATTAAACATTTCTTTGCCATTTAAAATGCATTGGATTAAAAGAAACAGTTCTTGCATGTCAAAGTAAAACTAGTTTGAGCGGACTAAAACATGGTTGTCAATTTTACTATGATCAGCGAATGTTGCATTCCTTTGTTTATAATGTACATAGATGCAGCATGGCGTGTTTACAACCTACTCTTGGGTGTTGTTGTTGTGTCAATGTTGTTCAGTTTAGTTTTGCATTGGATAGAATATTTTATGCTGACCAATCAGATCCAAGTGGGCGGGACTAATGTGCACTTCCATGACAGCTAAGCAGGTCAGAGCACACGGTGGAGCCGAAGCGAGATGACGAGAACGAAGAGCCGTCTTTTACTACGGTTAATGCAGAGTTGCCGTAAATGTAATGAATTTTAAGAAGCCTGTAAAAGGTAAATGTTTTTTTGTTGCCTTTTTATGCTGTGTCAGAACGATGCAGGGTGGTAAGGTAAGCAATGCTAAATGTAACCTGCATACTAATGTGCTAATGCGTGGTAGCAGTTAATGTTGTGTTTAAGTGGCTGGTTAAACTCTGACAGCCTCGATAAAATGCAAAAATAAGTTCTATATAACAATATATGGGAGTGAAAAGCTGTTGTGTGCAGTGGACTAGGAGCCAATCTTTGGACCCACTGGAGGAGCGGAGGTTCCCTGGGCCCGTTTGGTGTGACCTGCTGCAGAGGAGGAATTTGGGGATCGCGTTGCCATCACCTTGCCTACTCGTCTGCTAAGCTGCTAAGAAGGGACTCCTACACCTTTCCCTCCCCATCCAAATTGAACTATAAGGATTTGAGCTTCGTTCCAGGCCTGCAACGGGTACATTTGGGTTGGAGATTAAAATTGATTTGTACTGTTTGAGATCCTAATCACCAAAATCTGAGCAGAAAAGCACGGTTTACGCTGATACCACTGTGAGTGAAAACATGTGAAATTATTTTTATTATTTAGTTCATACTGTATGTGATTTAATACTGTATTCAATATCTTTTCACTAAATTTAGATAAAAATTTAAATTCTGATTCTAAGTTTCTTTCTTAAAATTACTTTAAGGCCTTTCATGTTTCAAGATGGTATATCGGGTTCAAAAATAAGTGTTATTTATATCTAAGATCAATTCTTAGTGGGTTGACATAATTTGTCCTACTAAGTGGAGGCACCGCCATAAAAAAATAATTCTAATTAGTAAAGAAAAGTTAAACAAATAGAAAGTTGTATCTCCTAGCATATTGGTAGTACGGATAGCTGTTTTCCAAAAAACGTTCGCAGGGCCCCGACCAAAGTACTACATTCCTTTTAAACTAGTTAAACACTTAGTTATTTGGTACGGGCGCTACACAACCAAAGAGCATCAAAGATGTTTTATTCATCCATTTTCTATAGAAACGTCAGCTTCTGCAGGATCATGGCTCCTCCTCTCTGTCTCCAACAGCCAATGGGTGAGAGGCAGGAGAGACTCTGGACAGAAGGACAACTTAACAGAGCAATAAATGATTTTATTAAACTACATATTAAAGTAATCTACAGTAAAACAGCAGAACTCAGTAAATATCTCCAGATGTCCATGTTAGGATGTGGCCGTCAACTTTATGTAAATGTAATCAATGCATTTTAATCTGGCTCCGCCCCTCCATCATCCGTCTGCTGATGTTGAACAATCCTTGGCAGAAATGTGATACATTTCTAAAGATTTTTATATTTCTAGACTGTTTTATGTAACAGATACGATGGATTAAAAACATATTTTCCTCCTGATTTCTGACAGGAGGCAGAACCCAGAATGGAGATCCCTGAGTTCTGGAGGGATCTGATAGAAGACTGTTGATCTTAGAGGAACGAGGGACAAACTGGTGGTAAGAGGGACACATGTCTCTGGAGTGGTCTGTCCATTGTCTCAGAGGAACAAAGGTTTGGGTGTCAGAAGAAATTGTTGCTAAACACATGAAGAAGGAGCTGAAGACCAGAACCCCTGGGAGGAGACAGAGCGTTTGGGTCCAGCAGCATTTTTCATGTGAAAACAGTGAAAGTTTTCCCAGTGATCAGAAGAGGCTGGAATGTCTAAAGTGTTAAAGTTCATGTGTCTCCAGGTCTTCATGGAGGACATCTAGCAGCTTCAACCAAGGCTGCAGATGAAGTGTTGATGAGGAAAATGGTTCCAGACTCTGGAAGCAGAGTTCTCAGAGCTTTGGGAGGATCTAACAGAAACTAGGACTCCTACAGAAACCACTTTTTCTGGAGCCACACAGAAATCTACACATTTTGGTGTCTCGGCTACAAACTCATAGGGAAACTAGTGGCAGCAAGAAAAATTGCTTCACTACGTTTTCTGTGTAAAACATGTTTCCATGGCAACAGCAGCAATACAAGGATTTATTTTTTTGTTCCAAGTTTCCATCAAACCTAAACGGTGATTTTATAAAAACAATAAAAGATCCTAAAAGGTTCAATTCAGTTTATTTATATAGCACCAATTCACAAGTCATCTCAAGGCGCTTAACAAGAAGTCATTTCAATATATTTATTCAAATATTCCAATCAGTTAAAAAGTTTCCTATTTAAGGAATCCCAGCAGATTGCGTCAGTCATTGGCGTGAGGTTGGGCCCCGTTGATGCAGATTTTCCAACCACAGCAATCCTTCAGCAATCCCTCATACTGAGCAAGCATGTAGCGACGGTGGAGAGGAAAATCTCCCCTTTAACAGGAAGAAACCTCCAACAGAACCAGGCTCAGTAGGAGCGGCCATCTGCCACGACCGTCTGGGGGTTTGAGAAGACAGAGCAGAAACACAGAAGGAACAGAAGATCTGATATAAGAGAACTTTCTATGTTACAGAAAGTAAAAAGTTGATAACAGGACACAGTGGATGTTCAGTTACTGGGAGGCTTTTAATGGCATTTAGTGGACGACCTGATAGTAAAGAATTACAGTAGTCCAGCCTTGAGGTAACAAATGCATGGACTAGTTTCTCAGCATCACTCCTGGACAGGATGTTTCTAATTTTAGCAATATTCCGGAGGTGAAAGAAGGAAATCCTAGAAACCAGTTTAATATGGGATTTAAATGTCAAGTCTTGGTCAAAAATAACGCAGAGGTTCTTTACGTTATTACTGGGGAACAATTTAATGCCATCCAGATGAAGTGATTGACTAATCAGTTTCTATTTAGAACTTCTGGTCCAAAGACAGCAACTTCTGTCTTGTCAGAATTTAAGAGCAAAAAAGTTTAGAGTCATCCATGTTTTTATGTCTTCCAGACATGCCTGTAATCTACCTAACTGACTGGGTTCATCAGGATTTATGGATAAATATAGTTGTGTATCATCGGCATAGCTGTGGAAATTTATCCCATGCTGTCTAATGATTCTACCAATTGGAAGGATATATATGGTGAAAAGAATTGGTCCAAGCACAGAACCCTGTGGAACTCCACAAGTAACCCTTGAGAGTGAAGAAGATTGATCATTTAGATGAAAAAACTGGAATCTATCAGACAAATATGATTTAAACCAGCCTAGTGCTGTTCCTATGATCCCTGCAACATGTTCAAGCCTTTCTAAGAGAATATTATGATCGACTGTGTCAAAAGCAGCACTGAGATCTAACAAAACCAGAACAGACACCAGTCCATTATCTGAGGCCATGAGAATATCATTAGTAACCTTCACCAGTGCTGTTTCAGTGCTATGATGAGCTCTAAAACCTGACTGAAACTCTTCAAACAGCTCGTTACTGTTTAGATGCTCACAGACTTGATTAGCAATAATTTTCTCAAGGATTTTGGATAAGAAAGGAAGGTTAGATAAAGGTCTGTAATTCACCAAGGTGAATTATGGGTAACGGTCCAATGAGTCAACAAGTGTTTAAAGTTTAAAATGTGTCTCTGGCTGATTGGATCTTTTAGAGAAAACAGATTTTCTAGACTCTTCAAGATTTTCTATTCATTTCAATAGAAACTGATAAAAATTTGAATATTTTTAAAATGATAAAAACACCAAAAGCTCCAGCAGTGCTGTCCTGGATGAGCTGAATGTTTAGATGTTTTATTGGCTGAAATAGTCCAAAGTATGAAGGAAGTGGTTAAAGACCATAAAAACATCCAGAAGCAACTTGAAGAAGAAGAAGAAGAACCAGGGGGACAATGGTGCTGAGTCAGCATTCACACCATGAAGACATCTGGACTCACCGAGCCTTTCTGCAGTTCCTCACAGCTGGAACCAGTCTCCGTCGTCCCTTCTCTGATGTGTTGTACTTCTCCAGGTCCAACTCATCCAGAACTTCCTCTGACATCTGCAGCATGAAGGCCAGAGCTGAGGACTGGATCTCTGAGAGCTTCTCTGATCTGTTCTCTGATTTCAGGAACTGTTGGATCTCCTGATAAACTGAGAGGTCCTTCATCTCCACCAGACAGTGGAAGATTTTGATGCTTCTGTCAGGAGAGATTCTAGCAGTGTTCATCTCCTTCAGATTGTTGATGATTCTGTCAGGTGATGCCACTTGTTTTCTTATCTTCAGATTGTTGATGATTCTCTGGATGGTTCCTGGAAGGTTCTCTGTCTGACCCAGAAGGCCTCCTAAGAGTCTCTGGTTGGACTCCACAGAGAGGCCATGAAGGAAGCGAACAAACAGGTCCAGGTGGCCATTTTCACTTCTGAGGGATTTCTCCATGACTCCTTTCATGAAGTCCTCCAGAGATGTTTCTCTGTAGTATAGTCCCAGGAACTTCTTCATCTCTTCTGTGTTCCTGGTGGTGAAACAGTGGAACATGTAGACTGCAGCCAGAAACTCCTGGATGCTCAGATGAACAAAGCAGTAGACTGGTTTCTGGAAGATCACACTCTCTCTTTTGAAGATCTCTGTACAAACTCCTGAGTACACCGAGGCCTCTGTGACATCCAGACCACACTGCTCCAGGTCTTCTTGGTAGAACATGATGTTTCCTTTCTCCAGATGTTCCAACGCCAGCCTCCCCAGCTTCAGAAGAACTTCCCTGTCAGCCTCCATCAGCTCCTGTGGACTCGTCTCATGTCCTCCATGGTACTTGTTCTTCTTGCTCTTTGTCTGGACCAGCAGGAAGTGTGAGTACATGTCAGTCATGGTGTTGGGCAGCTCTCCTCTCTGCTCTGTGGTCAACATGTTCTCCAGAACTGTAGCAGTGATCCAGCAGAAGACTGGGATTGCACACATGATATGGAGGCTCCTGGAGGACTTGATGTGGGAGATGATTCTGCTGGACAGCTCTTCATCACTGAACCTCCTCCTGAAGTACTCCTCCTTCTGGGCGTCGGTGAAGCCTCGTACTTCTGTTACCCTGGCGACGCATGAAGGAGGGATCCGATTGGCCGCCGCATGTCTGGAAGTTATCCAGACGAGAGCCGAGGGAAGCAGCTTCCCCTTGATGAGGTTTGTCAGCAGAACGTCGACCGATGACTTCTGTGTGACGTCAGAAACCAGCCGACTGTTGTTGAAGTCCAGAGAAAGTCTGCTTTCATCCAGGCCGTCAAAGATGAAGAGAAGTTTCCAGACAGCCAGCTTCTCTGCTGGGAGCTTCTGGAGTGTTGGATGGAAAACATGGAGCAGCGTGAGAAGACTGTGCTGCTCACCTCTGATCAAGTTCAGCTCCCTGAAGGAAAGCAGAACCACCACACTGACATCTTGGTTCTCCAAGCCCTCTGCCCAGTCCAGAGTGAACTTCTGCACTGAGAAGGTTTTTCCAACACCAGCGACGCCGTTGGTCAGAACCACTCTGATGGCTCCATGTTGGTCAGGTAAGACTTTAAAGATGTCCTGGCACCTGATTGGACGGTCATGGAGCTTCTGGATCTTGGAAGCTTTCTCCAGCTGCTTCACCTCATGTTGGGTATTAACCTCTTCACTCTGTCCCTCTGTGATGTAGAGATCAGTGTAGATCCTGTTGAGGAGGGTTCTACTTCCTGTTTCATCACTTCCTTCAGTCACACATTCACATCTCCTCCTCAGACTGATCTTATGTTCCTCTAAAACCTCCTGCAGACCAACATCTGCTGAGACACAGAAGAAAAGACAACTGGAGTAAAAGAAAACAGGATTTAGCGATTAAGTTGGAACAAAACCATCTGGAACATTAGGAGGTGTCATCATTATAAAGTGTCTGACTTCACATGATGTGATGCTCAACAATCGGATCCATCCTCAGAACCAGAACATTGTTCTATTGTCAGACAGCAGATTTCTGCCTCTGTTTTGTGGCCAGTATCTGATTCACTGTCAGCATCTGATTCACTCAGCAGATCAGATGAAGAAATACTTACAGAAACTCGGCCATTAAATGCAGCAGCTTTAACCAACATGAACTCTTTGCATCATGTCACCAATGTCCTCATTTCACTATTTCTATCTGACCTTCTGCCACAAACACAGCAGCTACAGAAGAGGCAGAGAGGAAGAAACATGTTTCCTCCCAGCATTTTCCAGCCTTCATGAAGGAAATCTAGAGGAAATGATCTAATCTGCTAGAGAAACAGCTCATTGGATCAGGTAGTGTTCACATTTAAAATGGCATTTCTCACTCAAAGACTGGATTGGATGTTTTTAAAGAACGATTACAGATTGGAAATGACCTGGGACTGATTTGGCCCTTTAGAAGAAAACAACAGATTGTTAGAATTATTACATGTTTTATATACAAATATTTCTAATATAATCTGTGATATGTTGTCAGAGTAAATAAAGCTTTCTGTCTCTCAGACTTTCCTTCCCTCTTTCTGTAAAAGCAGCAGTGCAGCAGGTTAATTTTTCCACCATTTTGTCTTCATGCATCAAAATGACCAGCAGCTTTAAGGAGATGTTCAGTTTTAATGCATTTAGCACAAAGAGCTGAAAACAGAACCAGTTCAAATCAAACCCAGTAGCTTGTTGGGTTGAACACAGACGTTCCAGTTACACCAGCTGGAAATGCAGAGATTTAGTAGAAATAATTGATCCCAGAAAGACTTTTAAAATCCTGAATCTCCAAATCCCGACTAAAGACGAGGAATTGGTTCAACAGAGACGATAGAAGGAAGCTCTGATTGGAGATGTTCAGTCTTACCTGGAGCACAGCTGCTCTGATTGGCTGTCAGCAGTCCAGCTCCTGTTCTGGGTCTTCATGAAGACACAAAGGAAACTATTTAGTTTTCCCTCCACAGTTTCTTCTGTTCTATCAAAGCCCAGTTTAGGTCACAAGTGAACAAAGAACTAAAATGATGTAAAATGATGATTTTTTCTCCCTGCATCAGTTTCTAAGCAGAAATCAAAGTTTAAACTCTGGTTGGTCTCTGCAGAGTCACATCTACCAGTTATAAACTGGTTTCTTACTCTGGTTCTGAGGGTCCAGGTTCATTACTGAAGAATGGAGGATCACCTTTGGACCAGTCACTCCTCATAGACGGACAGCTGGATCCTGGAGGTTCTGCTCTCTGTCTGTGGTTCTGACCTCTGAAACACAAACATGTTATTCAGATCACATCAATCAGGGAGAAACTCTGGGATAAAATCAGTGAAGAAGCTCTGAACACAAACTGCTGCAGAGAAGCAGAAGGTTTAAAGGTCCAGAGTGAAACATTCAGACTGATCTGTTGGATCAAACTGAACATTATCTTCAGAACTGGGTTCTACTGGTCTGGATCACATGGGTCCAACCAACACCTGCAGGACAACAGGCTCATATCACAGTTTGATGGAGAAGATCAGATCATGTTTCTATTAATTATTCTACAAAGTACTTCTATAGTACTCACTAGTAATACTACGATCCTAGAAAGTACTGTACACTGTCACATTGATGCCATCTAGTGTGAGAAGGTGGAGAGCAGAGGATCTGTTCCTGATATCAGAACTAAAGCTGTTCATCTGGTCTGAGGAGCTGATGTGGTCGTCATTAAAGATCAGAACCAGGAACAGAACCTGAAACAGAACATTAGAACAAGCTGACGACCCCAGTCCTCTAGAGCTGCTGTTACCTGTTCACCTGTTGGTTTGACCTGCTGATGCTCAGTGGGCGGGGCCTGATGGTCAGCCTGCTGGGATCACCTGAGCCCAGTGTTCCCAGTATATTAACTGGTTCCAGTGTGTTCAGTAGATAAACTGGCCCCAGTGTTCCCAGTAGATAAACTGGCCCCAGTGTTCCCAGTAGATAAACTGGCCCCAGTGTTCCCAGTAGATAAACTGGCCCCAGTGTTCCCAGTATATAAACTGGGCCCTCTGTTCTTAGAGTATATAAACTGGGCCCTCTGTTCTTAGAGTATAAACTGGGCCCTCTGTTCCCAGAGTATAAACTGGGCCCTCTGTTCCCAGAGTATAAACTGGGCCCTCTGTTCCCAGAGTATAAACTGGGCCCTCTGTTCCCAGAGTATAAACTGGGCCCTCTGTTCCCAGAGTATAAACTGGGCCCTCTGTTCCCAGAGTATAAACTGGGCCCTCTGTTCCCAGAGTATAAACTGGGCCCTCTGTTCCCAGAGTATAAACTGGGCCCTCTGTTCCCAGAGTATAAACTGGGCCCTCTGTTCCCAGAGTATAAACTGGGCCCTCTGTTCCCAGAGTATAAACTGGGCCCTCTGTTCCCAGAGTATAAACTGGGCCCTCTGTTCCCAGAGTATAAACTGGGCCCTCTGTTCCCAGAGTATAAACTAGACCCACTGTTCCCAGAGTATAAACTGGGCCCTCTGTTCCCAGAGTATAAACTGGGCCCTCTGTTCCCAGAGTATAAACTGGGCCCTCTGTTCCCAGAGTATAAACTGGGCCCTCTGTTCCCAGAGTATAAACTGGGCCCTCTGTTCCCAGAGTATAAACTAGACCCACTGTTCCCAGTATATAAGCTGGGCCCTCTGTTCCCAGAGTATAAACTGGGACCTCTGTTCCCAGAGTATAAACTGGGACCTCTGTTCCCAGAGTATAAACTGGGACCTCTGTTCCCAGAGTATAAACTGGGACCTCTGTTCCCAGAGTATAAACTGGGACCTCTGTTCCCAGAGTATAAACTGGGACCTCTGTTCCCAGAGTATAAACTGGGACCTCTGTTCCCAGAGTATAAACTGGGACCTCTGTTCCCAGAGTATAAACTGGGACCTCTGTTCCCAGAGTATAAACTGGGCCCTCTGTTCCCAGTGTATAAACTGGACCCACTGTTCCCAGAGTATAAACTGGACCCACTGTTCCCAGAGTATAAACTGGACCCACTGTTCCCAGTACAAAAACTGGACCCACTGTTCCCAGTACAAAAACTGGACCCTCTGTTCCCATTATACAAACTGGACACAGTGCCCACAGCATATTAACCCTTTACAACTTTTTTGGTCATTACAGTGGCCCTTTAAATTTTATTTCATAAAAAAATAATACAATGTCACATGACATGTATCTGTTCGATAAAATCAGTAGAAGTAGAAGTGGGCTTGGCATTTGTCGAGGGGGTGGTTCAAGTCTTTCCAGAAGCGTAGCCGCATGGAGCGCTGCACTCACAAGAGGTAAGATAAAAATGTTTTTTTTTTTACTTATTTTATATGAAATAATCTAATAAACAAAAATGTATGCATGTACATGAACAATTAAATAACCATATTTAGTTGTTTTAATACAAAATTAGTTTTTATTTTTTTACTAAAACATATTTTTTGTATGTTGCCTGAGGGCAACATTGTGCAGTTATGTCACTTTGCTAAACGCAATAATGATAAAGCAGTGCTTCTCAACTCTAGTCTTTGGGACCACATATTCTGCAAGTTTGAGTCCTCCCTGCTACAAAATACTGACAAAAACAAAATACTGACAAAAATAATTCAGTTCTTTTGAAACAGTGGCGGAATGTTATAACTATATCAATAAGGTGTAGAACAGGTAAAAATGGACCCCAAAGGAGTTGAGAACCACTGGAGTTTTAGTACCATGATTGATCATTGAGTGATTGTGACAATAGTGACGAAAAACTATGCATGTAATAAAAACTTGTATAAACTTACAGGAAATGGATACGAGAACTTTTTATGGGAGAATTGAACATGAAGTTAGTTAGGGCCATTCCTTCAGACAACGAGGATAGTACTGTTGACTGCTCAACCGATAGGACCGCATGAAAAAGGTCTATGTCCGAGTGCCCTGCTATAGTTGAAGAGTACAATAGAAATATGGGAGGGGAGAATTTATTTGATTCCCCGATCACTCTGTACCAGTGCAGAATTAGGTCCAAGACGTGGTACCATCGGGTCATGTTCCACATGCTGGACATGACCATAGTGACGGCATGGCTGCTTTACAGGAGAGATTGCGTGAGCTGTGACATTAGGGCAGACGAACAGATGAGACTCTACTCGTTCAAGTCTTACTTAGCTGAAGGGCTCTGCAAAAGCGGAAAGAACCTAGAACGGAAGAACAGACGCCCCAGTTTCACAGTTTCCATGGAGTTTGAGGCAAAGAAGAAAAGAGGACATACAGCACCAATCCCTGTCAATGATGTGCGCTTGGATGCCACAGCACATTGGCCGATGATGGAAAAAGAAGATGCAAGCTTCCAGGGTGCAATAGTACAACTAAAGTTATGGGCAGGAAATGCAATGTTCATTTGTGTTTCACAGCCACCAGCAACTGTTTCCTTCAGTTCCACACAGAATAATTGTCACAGATTATTCTTTAAAAAAATTAAAATAAATAACATTCAAACAAACTAAAACATTTAAAGATACACGAATATACATGTAAACACTATCAATTCAGATTTTTTTATAACTGATATGTATGGAAATGAAATTGATGGCACAAGATAAACCTTGTTGATATGCATCTTGCATAATTTCCCTTTTTTTGTTCCATTTTCATTACAAAACTGAACATAGAAAACCTTGACGTTTTACTACCCTTGTTGCACATTGTTGCCCTGAGGCAACGTACTGATTTCTGGTTTGGGGGGGTCGGGGTGTCAATTTTTTTTGTGAATATGTAATCAGGGACCCACAAGCTCTCAAAAGGTGGGGCAAAACAATTTTTTCCACAAGAAATAAAAAGTCATGCCATAGAGGGTTAACTGGAACTAGTGTTCCCAATACAGAAACTGGACCCAGGGTTCCCAATACAGAAACTGGACCCAGGGTTCCCAGTATAGAAACTAGACCCAGTATTCCAAGTATAGAAACTAGACCCAGTGTTCCCAGTAGATAAACTGGACCCAATGTTCCCAGTTCAGGAACTGGACCCAGTTTTTCCAGTATATAAGCTGCTCCTCACATTCTTGGTTATTTTTGTTTCCAGGCAACATTTTCATCCATCATCGATTCACTCAGATCTTCATTCAAACTCTCCTGATTTACTGACCAACAAACATCAGGTTTATTTAGTTTTAATTTAAGTTAGAGTAAAATATATATTTTTTTCTGTTTAAACCCTGAAGATCAACTAGTTAATATCAGATCTATTTTATCTCTGCAGAGTCACATGAATCAGTTAGAAACTGGTTTCTTACTTTAGGTCTGAGGATCCAGGTTCTCTACTGTAGTCTGGTGGTTTTTCTTTGGACCGGTCACTCCTCATAGACGGACAGCTGGATCCTGGAGGTTCTCCTCTGTCCTTTAGATCCAAACCTTCCATCTTCTGGACTTCAGTCAATCTGAGAGAGAAACCAGAACCAGTCAGTTCCCAGTGATCCAGGTCCAGTAAGTGTCCTGTAAAGCAGAAAGCTGATTCCCATCATGTGTGTAGAGCAGTGGTTCTTAATTTTCTGCAAGCTGGGCCCCCCCAAAGCTAGTTCATTGCAGTTGCATTATTGTTGTTATTATTATTATTTACAGTATGCATATTATCATTACTAGGCTATTGCTATAATTGGGAATTGGCACCTCTGATATTAATTTATGCTTTATTGTTTTTTTTACTATATCAAATATGTTATTACTATTATTAGTAGGCATCATCTGTATTCTTTACAGAAGTTTGCAGGTAGGTGATGTTAATGTGAGACCTGAGCCTGTTTTGCCTCGTAAAGATCCTCAATTCTTGGCTCAATGTTTGATAAACATAGCCTCAAATCATCCTGGATTTGTGCACGATTGCGGTATTTTGTTTTGAGTGCAGTCATTTATGAGAATCCTGCCTCACAAATATGTCGACATGAAAGGAAGGAGAATCTTCAAGGCGACGTCACAGAGTTGAGGATATTCCTGCATCAATGCTGCCAAGAATGACGAAAGAGGGGAGGAGCCAAAGAGTTCCTTCAGTCTACTGTCACTCTTCAGCTCAATAAGCTGCTCCTGCATATCAATAGGGTGACCATATTTTGATTTCCAAAAAAGAGGCCATCTGGCACAGTACAGAAACACTTTCAGGACTTGGTCAAGACTTTTGGTTTTAACATATTTAAAGTGTGCATTCTCAATGTGGTTAGAAAAGATTAGTTAAATAAAGTTCAAAAAGGCTTTCACAAGTAGAAAAATGATTTTATAATCTCTGAAAATAAATTGTAATAGAAATAATTACTCTTCTGAATTAAAAAAAAGTTACCAGCAACAATATTAGTTTTTTTTAAATTGCACTGGACAAAAAATGAAGAAAAATCTGAAATAATCTTCTGAGAAAACAAGTATTATTTTCATTTCACTGTAATAAAAGTAAACAGCTGCAGACTCAAAAACACAATAAAAAGGTGATTACTCTGTTTAGTTTGCGTCTTCATCCTCCACAGTCAGTTTATAGATCAACTCTCACTTTGCTCAGGCTTTTTATAGTTTTTGTGTTCATGTGATCTTTGGGATATGAATGAACCGATTCCGTTTAATTGATTAAATGCGATGTGAAAAGGACCAAATCGATAATAATTCATAAGTGTTCAAAACTGAACATTTATAGTCTTCCCAGTCCATAAGTGGACTGAAGTGGATCTGACCTGCTGGGAGGAGGAGGTAGAAAAAGGCTCCACAGAACCCAGGCTCTATCAAAAACAGCATTTTCTATTTATTACAGTTATATTTATCTCATATTAAGATAAGGAACATTTTGAGTCACAAAAAGGCAGAAAAAACAATAAATGTTCTTTTATCTTCTAGTAAAACCAGAGCAGTGTTTCTCCTGGTGGTACCAGTGTGTGGCAGCCTCACTTCTGTCAGTGTGTCCCAGAACAGCTGTGGCTACAATGGAGCTGACCACCATCAGTGTGTGAATGGGTGAAAATGTGTAAATAAAGCCCCATACAAGTGCAGCCCATTTACCATCTAAACACCTTATGACATCAGACCTCAGGAATCCTAACAAACAGGTTCATTCCTGTTCTGACTCGGTTCACTGATAACATAAAGTTCTTTGGTTCTGCTGGATCCAGAGTCGGGACAGAAACCACCACAGCAACCTTTGTTTTAACAGAGATCTGAGTCTCTTTGTTCCTCCACAGACCCAGAAACAATCATTAGAAACACATTTATTGCTGCTGACACCAAACACTGAAAACAGCTGCAGACGCAGGAATAGAAAGTTTCCCTCTGGAACAAAAATCTGTCAACAGAGAATCAATCAGAGTTCTGACTCTTTCTCTCCACACAGAGAAAAACTCAGTGAGAAACAGGAAAGTTATGATAATAATGTGATTTTACCTTCAATTCTGAGACAGACGTGTTTTAATCCACTCGTTCTTCAGAGACAAAATGGAGTCTGAGCTTCTGGTAAAACTTCCCTTCCTGATACCTGCTGCTCAGCCCCTCCCTTCATCATTTACAGGAAGTCACCTGAGTTCTTCTTCTTCTTCTGATTTTTATTGGCGGTTGGCAAACAACAAACGGTGCATTACCGCCACCGACTAGTGTGGACTGTGGACTGGAACGACTCTCAAAAAATAAAAACTCAAATCCTCCCAAACAATCTACTTTCTTTTAAAAACTGAAATAAAACCTGATAGCCTCCAGCTCTTGAATCCCCTCTCAACAAATCAATAAGGTCTAATTTAATATTTATCTTACTGAGGTTTTGAATTAATTTCCTTCTCTCTACCTGATATTTATGACAGTATAACATGTTCTATAGTTTCCTTTTCTCCACAGTAATCACATTTCCCTGTATCATGCTTCCCTATCATGAATAGTGTAGTGTTCAAACCAGTGTGCCCAAATCTTAATCTAGTTATAATCACCTCCTCTCTTCTATTCCTTCCTGTGCTTCTCATTTCTCCAACTCTCCTTTGAATTTTATACAACCATCTTCCCCTCCTTTCTTCTTCCCACTGCTTTTGCCATCTTTTCTTCATTTCTTGCCTTATAATGCTCTTTATCTCCGTCTGACTGAAATTAATATTCACGTTCACTGATGTGTTTATTGTGGCTTCCTCTGCAACCCTATCAACCATTTCATTCCCCCTAACTCCATAATGAGCTGGAATCCATAAAAATTCACTGTAAGTCCCATCATGTTTATTCTATAAAGTGTTTGTTGAATCTCTAATAGGATGTCTGGTCTGCTTTCTGAGTGGCTGCACTGTAAACTAGTCAATGAAGAGCTTGAGTCTGAACAAATGACTGATTGTAATGGTCTCTTGTCTTCTACCCATTGAACAGCTAACAGTATTGAAGCATTTCTCCAGTTTATACTGACAGTCCATCATTGATTCTTTTCTTTGCTTTAAATTCAGGAACTATAAATGCTACACCGATTTGATTGGCTGTATTCTTTGACGCATCTGTATATATTTGTAGATAATTATAATACCGATCTATATAATTCTGTACCGTATGTGAGTTTAAAGTAAATCCCTTATCCTTGTTCTTCTTTTCCAATAAAGTGAAAACTACTATTGCATCAGGAAGTATCCATGGTGGTATTGTTGATAATTGTACTCTTTGACTAATATTAAACTGATCCAGTTTGAGTTCTGTTGCTCTCTTAGTTATAAACCATCCAAAGCTCTATATTTCACGCCTTTCTTTCTCCCAGCAAGGTTTGAGTATGTCTTGTGTTGGGTGATCCTGCTTATGTCCCTGCAAATTTGCCCAGTAATTAAATATTAACTGTTCTCTTCTGATTTCTAGTGGCATTTCCCCCATCTCTACCTGTATTGCTGCTGTTGGAGTTGTTTTAAATGCACCTGTGCAGAGTCTTAATGTCTGATGTTGAATGGTGTTTAATTTTAAAAGAGTCGTATCAGCTGCTGAACTATAGGCTACACACCCATAATCTAAAACTGATCTAATCAACCCGGTGTAAACAGCCAATCTGCTCCCCATTCATTCCCAGCTAAACATCTCATTATATTTAACACTTTTTTGCATTTATCCACTACTTTTTGGATGTGTACACCCCGTGTTACTTTTTCATCAAACCACAATCCAATAAACTTACATTTACTTGCTCTTTCTAACTCCTGACCATATAACTTAAGTTTGACTTCCTCACCAACTCTTTTCCTTGTAAAAAACATTGTTTTAGTCTTATCCACTGAAAATTTAAAACCCCATTTATATGACCATTCTTCAACTTTTCCAATGGCTCCCTGTAGTTTCTTTATAATGAACTTTATATTTTTCCCTCTCTTCCACATTGCACCATCTGCAAAAAGCGAAAACCCCATCCCACCCTCTATGTCATTAAACACATCATTTATCATTATAGAGAATAATAAGGGGCTCACTATGCTCCCTTGAGGAGTTCCATTTTCCACAGAAAACCGCTCAGAATGAATCTTGCCAATTTTCACTTTTATTTGTCTTCCCATTCAAAAAATCCTTTATCCATCTGAACATCCGCCCACAGATACCCATTTTCCTAACTTTAATTAGTAAACCTTCTCTCCACATCATATCATAAGCTTTTTCTATGTCATAAAATACCACTACCACACTCTCTCTGTTTATTTGTGCTTTCCTGACTTCATGTTCTAAACACAATACCGGATCCATTGTATTTCTCCCTCTTCTAAAACCACTCTGTTTAGATAGGCATCCTTTATTTTCTATATAATACATTAACCTTTCATTTATCATTCACTCCATTATTTTACAGATATTACATGTTAATGCTATTGGTCTATAATTTCCTGGATTTGTATCATCCTTTCCTGGTTTACGTATTGGTACCACCACTGCCTCCTTCCAACTTGGTGGCAGTTTCCCATCCTCCCAAACTCTGTTATATAAATCTAACAAAATGTCTTTAGCTGATTTACTAAGATGGTTTATCATATTATAACAAACCTGGTCTTTTCCCAGTGCTGACAGTTTAGATTTCTGAAGAGCTCGATTTAGTTCTGTCTTTGTAAAAGGAATATTTAATAAATCATCTGTTTCTTCTACCCGTTTCAGTAAATGTCTATTTTCTATGATTGTATTTTCTCTTCCTCTTCTTCCCTCTTCACTAACATCGCCTAAACTATGAATTTTAACAAACGTTTGTGCCAACATATTTACCTTCTCATCTTTTACTGCTGTTACTTCTCCATTATTTAAGATTGGATATCCATATTCTCTTTTTATACAATTAATCCTCTTAATCATGGACCAAACTATGTATTTTTGTCTCCCTCCCCACTGAATTACAAAATCCCCTTCAAAAGTCCCTCTTTGCATTTTTAATGGTTCTTCTTACCTTAGCCTGTGTTGTATTCTACTTTTTTGGGGCTATTTTTTATTATGCAGTACATATGTTTTAAATATATCTTTAGAGGTAATAGGCCTGTTTATATTATTCAGGGTAGTAAAACATGACTCTTTACCAGTATTTTATGGGGTTAAGGTTTTAAGTAAATAAACTCTTGGGTAAAGATATGAACTGAAAGCAGGGAGGATCGGTTATAACTCTAGTTCATGGTACGGCTATAAAACCAGGTCAGGAGACCTGGAGAAAATGTATGACTTGTCATGATGTAGAAGGAGGAGAGAGGAGTCATGTGATATTTTCTTTGTTCTTCTGTAATAAAAATGGTACACCCTTGTAGAGAAGCGAGTCAGATCTTTTCTGGCTCCCATCTGCAGGTGCGTCCTTTGTGAAACAGATATCTGTTTGTGTGTGTTGTTTTACTCTCTGTCTCTCAGTTCTGGGTCTTATTTTGAAACAGTTCCCGCCGGGGTTTTGGAGTTCGGCGCCCCCACCTCTCTGAGTAGAAAGTGAGTTGTGGAGCATATTATGATAGAAAGCCGACACCTGTAATCTTTAATACTCCATAAAATTCTGAAAACTGTGATTTCCTTTTAATGTTTTGAAAACGTTATTTAAATACTTAATCACTTTGTCACATTCTTCTGTACACCAAGGTACGATCTTCTTTATCGCCTGGTTTGCTGCTTCTAAAACTGCATTACAAACAGAAGAATTTAAATTATCAACATCAACATTCATATCAATCTTTTGCATTTCCTGGTCACAGACTAATCTAAATTTTTCCCAATCTGCAGTATTAAAATACCACTTCTGCACTCCCCTTATATCATATTCCTCTACATTCAGCTCTATCTCAGTCATTATTGGATGATGGTCACTACCTATAGTTGTTTCTTTTAATTCAATTCAGTTTATTTATATAGCGCCAATTCACAACAGATGTCATCTCAAGGCACTTAACAAGAAGTCCTTTCAATACATTTATACAAACATTCCAATCAGTTAAAAAGTTTCCTATTTAAGGAATCCCAGCAGATTGCGTCAGTCATTGGCGTGAGGTTGGGCCCCGTTGATGCAGACTTTCCAACCACAGCAATCCTTCAGCAATCCCTCATACTGAGCAAGCATGTAGCGACGGTGGAGAGGAAAAACTCCCCTTTAACAGGAAGAAACCTCCAACAGAACCAGGCTCAGTAGGAGCGGCCATCTGCCACGACCGTCTGGGGGTTTGAGAAGAGAGGGCAGAAACACAGAAGGAACAGAAGATCTGATATAAGAGAACTTTCTGTTACAGAAAGTAAAAAGTTGATAACAGGACACAGTGGATGTTCAGTTACTGGGAGGATCATCCCAGTCGATGCCCCCCGTCCAAAAGGGCATTGCAGCCAAGCAGGATACCAGACCAGGTATATCTTCTATGGAGAGAAAAACACAGAGAAAACAAAGTTGACAGTCGAAATAACAGAATGTACTGTAATACAACTGGAGAGTAGTAGGAGAAAAGGACGTAGCAGAGTGAAGAAAAGTGGTAAGTCTGTCCTCCAGCAGTCTAAGCCTATAGCAGCATAACTACAGAGATAGCTCAGGATGACCTTAGCCACTCTAACTATAAGCTTTATCAAAAAGGAAAGTTTTAATCCTGGCCTTAAAAGTAAACAGAGTGTCTGCCTCACGGACTAAAGCTGGGAGCTGGTTCCACAGGAGAGGAGCCTGATAACTAAAAGATCTGCCTCCCATTCTACTTTTAGAAATCCTAGGAACTACAAGTAAACCTGCAGTCTGAGAGCAAAGGGCTCTGTTAGGAACATAAGGACCAATCAGATCTCTGATGTATGATGGAGCTGATTATTAAGGGCTTTATATGGAAGAAGGAGGATCTTAAATTCTATTCTGGATTTAACAGGGAGCCAATGAAGGGAAGCTAAAACAGGAGAAATGTGATCTCTCTTTTTAATATTCATCAGAACTCTTGCTTCTGCATTTTGGATCAACTGAAGGCTTTTAATGGCATTTTGTGGACTACCCGATAGTAAAGAATTACAGTAGTCCAGCCTTGAGGTAACAAATGCATGGACTAGTTTCTCAGCATCACTCCTGGACAGGATGTTTCTAATTTTAGCAATATTCCGGAGGTGAAAGAAGGAAATCCTAGAAACCTGTTTAATATGGGATTTGAATGTTAAGTCTTGGTCAAAAATAATGCTGAGGTTCTTTACGTTATTACTGGGGGCCAATTTAATGCCCTCCAGATGAAGTGATTGACTAATCAGTTGTCTGTCATTGTCTGATAAAGCTCTACTATAATGACATTTTCTTTCAGATTTAAGATGGTCAGTTAAAGTAAATTCAAAAGTTATTAAGAAGTGCTCAGACAGGACCGGGTTATGTGGTTGGACTGTTATTTCCTCACACTCAATACCGTATGTCAGTACAAGGTCCAAAGTGTGTTTACCCGAGTGGTTCGATCCCTGTACCTTTTGAGTGAAGCTAATTGAGTCTAAAATAGCATTAAAGGCTGCATTTAGGCTATCACTTTCAGTATCCACATGAATATTAAAGTCCCCCACTATAATAACCCTATCAGTATTTAATACTAAATCAGATAAAAAATGTGAGATCTGATCCAAGAATTGAGAGTAAGGGCCTGGTGGACGATACAAAACCACAAACAAAAATGGTCTTAATGTTTTGCAACTTGGATGAGGAAAATTAAGGGTTAGATGCTCAAAAGAACTGTAGCTATCAATTGGTCTGGGACTAATTAGTAAATCAGAACGGAAAACGGTTGCAACTCCTCCCCCTCGCCCAGTATTTCTAGGAATGTGAAAATTTAAATGACTGGAAGGAGTTGACTCATTTATACTGACATAATCCTCCTGCTGCAACCAGGTTTCTGTGAGACAAAGCAAATCAATGTGATTATCACAAATCAAGTCATTTACTAACAAAGTCTTTGAGGAGAGAGATCTTATGTTTAATAAACCACATTTAATAGATTTATTTTTCTGTTCAGTCAAAGTTGTATTTATTTTAATGAGATTTCCATAATTTGCCTTTGTTGGCTTAACTTTTAATCCGTTTAATTTTGGCCGTGGGCAAGACACTGTTTCTATAGGGTAATGGGTGGGTAACAGTACAGAAGCAGCAGAGAGGTGCGTTAAACTACGACTCTACTTCCTGGTCTGGACCCTGGGTTGTCAGTGTTTTGGAGGACTAATAAATTCGCCCATATTCCTAGAAAGAAGAGCTGCTCCATCCACAGTGGGATGGATGCCGTCTCTCCGGATCAGACCAGGTTTTCCCCAAAATGTTCTCAAGTTATCAATGTAGCCCACATCGTTTGCAGGACACCACCTAGACAACCATTGATGGAATGACAGCATGCGGCTAAACATGTCGTCACTGATCCGATCAGGCAGGGGACCAGAAAAGATTACCGAGTCTGACATTGTTTTGGCAAACTTACACACCGAAGCAACACTAATTTTAGTGACCTCCGATTGGCGTAACCGGGTGTCATTACCGCCAGCGTGAATAACAATCTTACTGTATTTACGCTTATCTTTAGCCAGCAGTTTCAGGTAGGATTTGATGTCGCCCGTTCTGGCCCCTGGCAAACATTTGACTATGGTCAATGGTGTCTCTAATGCCACGTTTCTGACTATGGAGCTGCCAATTACCACGGTCGGCTTCTCAGCGGGTGTGTCGCTGAGCGGGGAAAATCTGTTAGAAACGCGGACCGGTTGGTGGTGGCCCGTGGGCTGGGTCCTAGAACTGTGCTTCCTACGTACCATCACCCAACCAGCCTGGGGTCCCGGCTGCGCGGGTTCTACCGGAGGACAGCTAGGGGGTTCTATCCTTGTTGGCTCCGCGCTGGCTAATGGGCTTCGGCTATCTGCTGGTTTTTCAACAGCGCGGAGCCGTGCTTCTAATTCTGATACCCTCGCCTCCAAAGCTACAAAAATATTACATTTATTACAGTTACCATTATCACTAAAGGAGGCAGGGAAGTAACTAAACATCTGACAGAGAGAGCAAGAGAGAAGAGAAGAGTTAGAGACAGGAGAGAGAAGAGTAGCCATAGCCGCAATGAAGCTAAGCTAACTGAGCTAGCGAGACCTTACCACCCCAAGAAAAACTGTGTGAAACACAAGGAGTTCCCAAAACGTAAAGTACACCACCACAAAACGTGTGTTTTACTAGCTTGTGTGTTAAAATAACTTAGAGAGGCCTCAGCACAGAGAAAACAAGATCAATTCAAGAGAGTCTGAACACCAAACAGCTCCAAGGAGTAAAACAGGACAACAGGAAATGACGCAATACGGTTAACCCCGTCGAATGAGCAATTACCAAGCAACAAATCACACACCAATGTGGTGTGTTAGAGGAACTGCAGTCAACAAAATGTGAACTCCTGCGACACTCCTCATTATTCCGAGCTCTAAAGAGAATAGCTATGGAATAACTGTGGAGTTCCTTTTCAATGTGTCAGTCTGTCTTTGAGTAAATGTGTTTAAAACTGAACCCTTATAGTTTTCCCAGTCCATAAGTGACTGAAGTGGATCTGACCAGCTGGAAGGAGGAAATTGAGGTAAACAAACAGGGAGGACAGGGGAGAAAAAGGCTCTGCAGAACCCAGGCTTTATCAAAAACAGCATTTTATATTTATTCTGGTTATCTTTCTGTCATATTAAGATTTTTAAAATGATCTGAAACATTTAAGAGTCACAAAAAGGCAGAAAAAAACCCTATCTTCTAGTAAAACCAGAGCAGTGTTTCTCCTGGTGGTACCAGTGTGTGACAGCCTCACTTCTGTCAGTGTGTCCCAGAACAGCTGTGGCTACAATGGAGCTGACCACCATCAGTGTGTGAATGGGTGAAAATGTGTAAATAAAGCCCCATACAAGTACCTGGCCAATAGAGGGCGCTAGGGTGCCGACCTCCCTGACCAACAACAAAACATGACATTGATTAAAACAAGAAATATATTTTTTTATAAATATTTGTCTCTAAATTCCATGTATTTTGTGTTTAAAATATTCATATGTATATTCACATACTGAGAAGCTTGTATAAAGAATTTTTGAAAGACAAAATGCTTTGTAAAATAATATTTTCCCCTGCATGTTCACTTCTTATGTGTCAAGTGCAGCCCTAGGGGCAATCAAGAAATCGCCCCCAGGAGGTGGGAACTTAGAACGGATTAGCCAATAGCAGATTTGCATTACCTAACATATGAACTTCATTTATCCAATCAACGTTGACCAAATAATTTGAAGGTCGATATTTTTGTTTTTATTTTATTATGGAATAAAGTCTTTGTTAAATGTTTAACTGAATGTGAATTTTTTTTTCGTATATAGAGTTTACAAGAATTAATCTTAACAAATGTTTTATTGACAGTCAGTGAGTTGAGGCAGCCGCACCCAAAAAACATCTCACCAGCCGCCACTGTCTGTTTACTATCTAAACACCTGATGACATCAGACCTCAGGGATCCTAACAAACAGGTTCATCCTGTTCTGACTCGTTCACTGATAACAGGAAGTTCTCTGGTTCTGCTGGATCCAGAGTCGGGACAGAAACCACAACAGCAACCTTTGTTTTGACAGAGATCTGAGTCTTTGTTCCTCCACAGACCCAGAAACAATCATTAGAAACACATTTATTGCTGCTGACACCAAACACTGTAAACAGCTGCAGACGCAGGAACAGAAAGTTTCCCTCTGGAACAAAAATCTGTCAACAGAGAATCAATCAGAGTTCTGACTCTTTCTCTCCACACAGATAAAAACTCAGTGAGAAACAGGAAAGTTATGATAATAATGTGATTTTACCTTCAATTCTGAGACAGACGTGTTTTAATCCACTCGTTCTTCAGAGACAAACTGGAGTCTGAGATTCTGGTAAAACTTCCCTTCCTGATACCTGCTGCTCAGCCCCTCCCTTCATCACCTGAGTTTTTTTCTTCTTCTTCTTATGAATTTTCTGCAGGCTGCACACCAGATGCCGCATTATGGACTTTGCCTAATGAGGAGGAATTACTGCTCCACTACTCACACTCTTTTACAAAGTCCAGTGACAAAAATAAAACCCATAAGAGCCTTGCATACTTCCAGTTAGCACACACTGGGACCAAGCAAAGTCCTGTTTGAGACAGCATCAAATCCCAGATCCAACAATTGGGAATAAAGGGGTCTTCTTTGGACAGCAAAGAACCTGTGAGGAGACATCGCCTTAAAGTAAACCTGACACCTTTGGGTTCCTCCATCAGCTGGAAATCTGTTTTCCATCGCATTAAAAGTCGACTGGTGAAGATATCAAGTATAGATCTGGTCCAAGTTGTGAATTCAAGCATCTCTGGTTCTAAATAAGGATACAGAAGGAGAACCACTTTCATCTGGAGAGGCTGAGTCTCAGCTAGAAACAAGCTAAAGAATCCAGTCAGGATTTCCTGAACCAATCTTCTGTCATCTTCATGTCTGTCGGAAACATCATCATGTGACTTTAAGAAGAAGCCAGACAGAAGTTCAGATCCAAATATTTCCCTTCAGAACCATCACAGGACTCTGCAGTCATCCTGAGGAGATCACAAACATCTCCTGGAGATCTGAGCTGAACTGTTGGATGAACAGACAGATGTCTGCAGTTGTTTTTACCCCACGGAGAGTTTCTCAGGTCTTTGAAGTGAGTGGAGACAGAAACCAGATCTGTGTCAATCTTCAGGTTCATCTCTCTGCTCAGGTTGGCCTCCATCATCTGAAAGACCCAGAAACACTAATAATCAGTCTTTGGTTACACTGTGGCTGCAGTTAGAGACTAATGCCACCAGACGGCGCTATATTCCACGTAATGAATCTCTACCAAACTCCTCAGGTTTCCTCACAGCAGACAGATTGTTCACATTAAAAACAGACAAATGTTAACAACAGGATGAAATATTAATAAAGCATCTTTTCAGTGCAGTGTGAGAATCAATGAGCTGCTGCCAGATATTGATGGAGGTTTAGATGAAACTGATCAGCAGGATGATCAGAAGAAAGAAAAAAGCTCATTAATGAAGCTTTGAAACGTTTCAATGTGAATCTGAACTTGAATATTTTCATCAGGAATTCTGGCTTCATATTCAGACAGATTTTATGATGCTTTATTTTTCCAATGTTTCAGAGCTGCTCAATGACTGCACGCCTGCTGATCGGTGATATGAACTGGATTCTGAATCATATCCTGAGATGGATTCAAACTGCAGCTTTAACATCATATCCAGATGAAGCATCTTTTTCACCAGCTGAACATTTTAGTTTTAGTCTCTGAATGAAGGAAACTGATTTCATGAAGACAACTTAGTCAAACAGACCAGACATGATCTCTGAGCTGGATGGAAGCTGCAGCTGCACAATAGATCACATGACAATCATCACTGCAGGAGAAATGTGGGCAACATGACAGCAGCAAAGACTGTCTGGAAGCTTTATTTGGAGCTTTCATAGATGTGAAGAACCATGACGTCACGCTCTGCAGGCCAATCAGAGGTTTAGCCAGTTGGATGGACGTTCTCTGCCCTTTATGGCCACACCTCATTTAGATCTGACTGTAATAAGCTGCAGAGGACAGGGAGGACATTGATGATCCAGAAAAGATGAAAGGGATTCTGGGTAATTTTCTGATCTCTTTGTTTTGTTTGTGTCTTTGTTTTATTGAGGAAGGACCATGTAGAGTAGAATTCATCCCAGAATCCAAAATGTTCTGGACTAGATTCTAGCTGTCAGAGCTCATCTCCATCTGCAGCCGCTGAGACACACAAACATCCATCACACAAGGACAACACAGGATAGATATGCAGCTGCAAAACACAATAAAAGCTCATCAGAGAAATCATTACGGTCGTAGGGCAGCAGGTCGTATACCTTCCAACGCGCTGCTGAAAAAACCTCTTTGATTGGATTCAGGAAGGGGGAGTATGGGGGAAGGTATAAGACTTCAAATTCAGGGTGATCATGGAACCAATTCTGGACCAGAGCAGCCCGATGGAATGAGACATTGTCCCGAACTACAATGTACCGCATCTGGTCCACCTGGTTTAATGCTGTAACAATCTCATGCAATCTGTCAAGAAATGCAAGTATTAGATTTGCATTATAGGGTCCCAGATTTGCATGGTGGTGGAGGATCCCATTTTGTGTGATAGTAGCAGAGGGTGATGTTACCCCCTCGCTGCCCTGGCACATTGGTGATTGCCCTGTGTCCAATTACATTTCTCCCTCGTCTTTGTGTTTTTGCAAGGTTAAATCCAGCCTCATCCACATAGATAAATTCATGCTAAATTTGTTATGCATCCATTTGCAAGACTCGCTGAAACACAGTAAAAGACAATAGGATGCTATTCAATATCTATTGCACATTTTCTTTGTGCCAGAACATTATGAGCAGTGCACAATACCACACCATAGCAGTAAAATGAACAATACATACCTCCACATACTCAGTGCGCAGATGTTTCACTCTCTCTGAATTTCTAATTGGTACCCGATAAAGTTGCTTCATGTGTACTTGATGTTTCTTGAGGATTCGAGCTAATGTTGACAGAGAGACTCGTTGGATGTTATTGAAAATACGGTCATCGTTGATGATATTGGCTTGGATTTCTCGCAGCCTGATACAATTATTGGCCAAAACCATGTTCACAATGGCGGCCTCTTGTGCACGGGTGAACATAGGGCCCCTTCCACCTTGGTGTCTTCGACCCTCAATCCTATGTAAAAAAATACTGTGTATATAAAAAAAAATACACATGCAGCCTACTGTCAAATGTCACAGTAAACAATATTAATGATAAGTACAGCAAGCTTCAGTTTCAATGTACTGTGTGGTTAGCTGACCTGTTTTCCCGATGAAATGTCTGAATTAGTGACGCAACAGTATTTCTGCTGAGATTTGGTTGAACTCTTTGTCCAGCTTCCATCAGTGTCAGTCCATGGTTGATAACATGGTCAATAAGTGTTGCTCGGATTTCTTCAGTCAAATTTGGTCCTCGTCTTCTTTGTTCAGGTTCTATCAACTCTTCAAGTCCTTCTTTACCTCTTCCTCTACCTCCTCCTCTTCCTCTATCTACACTTCCTCCTCTACCTCCTTCTTCTCCTCTTTGAGCTCCCCCTCTCATTCTCACTCTTCTTCTAGCTCCTTCTATTTTTGATGAATACAGGTGAACTCACCTGCTGCCTTTTATAGCACACCTGAGTGCTGCATTTTCAAATTAGCACATGTGTGCTTCCACACCTTGTGGATGTGATTATCCAGTTCGTTCATTGGTGTGGTCATTGCCAATCCGGGGCTTTGTAATGACAAGTAACCTCACAATCCTTATCTGTGTCTATGGTGTCGAAATGTGTGTAGAGTTTTACAAATCACTGTGTAATGTTTTGCAAAAAGAGTGAAGCAGACATTGTGTGTAATGTGCAAATCTGTGGAGGTGTTTTTCTCTTTGGAGTAGAATTTTGCAAATTGTGTGGAAATTTTTATTTTAGAGTGTAAACAATCGTAAAAACTGTAACTATATTAGTAAAAAGATAAATATATGGAATGTATTATGATTTTTCCACATCAGTTTCCCTCCTCTTATTACTCTTTTAGTAATAACACAAATACAAGGTAACTAGGAGCTGTTCTTTTGGTTGTGCTGGCAGTGAAGATAAACAATAAAACACAGTTTCAACTCATTATTCATCAATTCGTCATCAGACCATTATAAAATTTTCATGAATCTAGTTCTTGAACCAAAAATATGAGAAAAATTAGACCTATACATCCATCCAGATTACATTATCGGAGACCTTGTGCACCGTGACACTAATAATTATCCCATATTCCCCAGATTCCTTTACTAATAATTACTTATCAATTACTTGACATAACATTGAAATTTTCTATAACATTTCCTCTCTTTGTTTCAAAATTGTAATGCCCAAAGCATACAGAAATATTTCAAGTTTATATAATTTCTAATGAGAGAGCTGACAATGATCAAACAATCAATTTATAATCAGACATGAACCATGCTGGCCATGGAATTAGCTCAAAGTAACCAGGGATCGTCCATTGACATGACCTTGTTGAGACATAACTTGTTTGTCAGATTTACGCCATTTGTGGTTTTCTTTTGTTCACCACTTCATTCATATTGGTGGAAAAAGATTCTGACGACTTCCTGCCCCCCCAAGGACGGCCACACTTTGTCTCGTCATCTGTCAGGACTCTAGAACAATCCAACACAGAGAGATGTTAAGTAGCCTCTTTTTGACCGTCTCAATGAGATATTTTAAATCTGGACTCGGTGTTGAACTGTGTATGCTCCCCTTGTAGCTGCTCCATGTCATGACCCCCAAGGTCCACCTGTAGTCCTCCTCAGCTTCTGCATCGCCTCGGAAGGGAAGGATCACCAATCAGGAGGCCCCTGGTGTGATCTCCAGCTGAGTTATTAAGTGTTAAAGCATGCTAGTCCAAACATATGTGAGCTAATTCAAAGGATTAGTTAGTTGATTATAAGTAAATGATTAGGTTAGATAGAATTAGCAGATGTAGGAGTTTGGTTTAGATTACCTCGATGCAGCTGCTGCATCAAGCAATCCTAAACAAACTCCACAATTTAAGTTAATGAGCCGCGCTTCATTAACTCTTTATGCAGGAGGAAATTAATCACTCATTTAAGAAGGTCTTTAGTTTTTATGCCCAAAAACCCAAAGATCCTCCTACCTGTAGAGCCCTTTAATCTTGATGACTGTTTTAAGTTTAATCTGAACTCTTATTAAAATTTAATTGAAAAACCATCTGACCAAAACTCCAATTGAATCCAAGAATTCAATTATCCAATTATCTCCCAATAGGTTATTAGCAATCCAATCCTCTCTTTTTCATGAAAATATTGATCCCCTGTGTCAGGATTGCTATTAGACAGTGTGAAAACTTTTTCTAAAGTGATCACTCCTTGAATAGAGCTGTGGAGATAAAAGTTAATACCAACTGCTTAATAAAAGGAAATTTCAATGGTTAAATGTGCTTCATCTGCTTCTCCTGTACCTGTGGGGGAAAGTGATCAAAGCCAAAGGTTATGAACATAACTTGAAAAGTTCCTATTAATCATTGTTGGATCCCAGTTCAGCTGCTGGAACCCCTGAAACATCATTCCCTTGTTAAAACTTTTCCAGTACCTCTTTCTTTAAAAACTTGGTTTTCTTTAAAGCATGTTTTACTGAAATCCCCAGTTTATTTAGAATCTGCTTTTTAATTTGTTTTCAGAACCAGATTTTAGTTCATGTGACAATCCTTGTAAACACTCTCAGGGCGTATTTTCTTCGTCACCATAGTTAATTTTCAAAACTCAATTGTTCTCCATTCAGTCAGGTTGTTGCTGAATGAAATCTATAACAAAAACTTCAACAGTTTCCCAAGCTGCAGCCCATACACTTGATCTCCCAGTCCGACCACCTCAATGGGATCTCCTATGGATTTTTGTTTCCTGTCATTTTCTCTCTTTCACCATTTTCATGGATATTTATTATTTTTATTAGTTTCAACTTTGTTACCACCTGTTTACAGTCTTTTAACCTGAGAGACACAGAACATGAATGATCTAATCGAACCATTTAACACAAATTCTATTCCAGCGTCCTTTATTTATGCAGATTTATTTTATTTTCCAACTCCAATAAAAAATTTAAAGCCATCATCGTTCCTGAAGTTGTCGTTCAGAGTTCATATCCATTATTTGTAGGCTTCCGATGTAAAGAAAACATTCTTTTTAAAATGTGAACTGTCTCTGTATGTTTTATACTGGCAGTGGTGCCCCTTAGTTTCTCTGTGTTCTGCTTCAATTACTTTATCTAACACATCATTACGATTTAATAATTCAGTCAACACTTCTAAAATTGGAATATAAACACAAAAATATATTCGACTGGCCCAATTACTTTAAAATGAGTCTTGTAGTATGCTGTTCTTTTGTAATCAGAGCCACAAGGACCATCCCTTGACAGGCAGCTTAAAGGGTCAGCTGTTTTTACTACTTCTGTTATAGCTGTAGTGACTGAACTATTAACTTCACAGTTATGTTTGATCAATGCATTTTCAATAAGTTTAGGTGTGAACTCTTCTAAAACTAAATTTATATTAGTTAGCTCATTTATTATTTCCTGAGTAGTTGCCTTAGAAACATGTCAAATTGTTTGCATACGCAGTAAGAGGGAGGCAAATTGGTGTTGGACCAAATCACTGAGATCCTGATCATCTACTAGAGCTTCAGTTGCCAATGCTGGAGGATCTGTCTCTGATTCATCATTTTCAGAGCTCACGTTTACCAAAGCACAACTCTCATGCAAGCTAGAACGAAAATTTTCAGAAGAGCACAGTTGATGCTTTCTACATTTATGTGCACGAAAAGTACTGTACACATTGGACTGAAAACTGCAACCTAGAAAAGGGCATTTCACACTTTCCTTGTGGTTAATGTGTTGTTTTAGATGTGCGAAATATTCTACAACGGTACACGTCTCAGAAAAACTGCACAGTTCACAATTCAACTTTGAAGTTGCCTGCTTTAAATGAGAATTGTTGTGATCTCTAGCTAGATGTTTTCTAAGGGAATGTTCAGTCCTGAAGGAGCACACACAGTCGCCATACACACGAGGAAGAGGAACATTTCTTGCCTGATTGCAGTGTTTCAGTTTGTAATGGATGATTAGTGTGCGCTGGTCTGGTGAGGAGAAACTACAACACTTGCAGTAGCATCTCATTGAAGAGTAACACTCCAGAAACAGCAAAGCAGAGTGGTGAAACCTAAACCAGACAAAATAAAAGGTTGTCATCACTAATAAACAGACCTAGAGCAATTAACATGATTTTATGTTGTTTAGGTTATAGAATTTGAAAGCAACAACTTACTTCAATAAACAAAACAGCAAAGGAACACATACATAAATTCTTTGTAACAAAATCCGAGTGCTTAGTTCATGTTCTGCAGTATTTTTCCTAAATCCAACCATTTTGTTTAGTAATTTATTCAGCTCAGCGCAGTCAAGACAAAAACCTGACATATCAATGTAGACGGATGGAAACAAATGTTTAGTACTTTACACTATTTAAATGTATTCATCAAGAGCAAATCAGAACAATTTGGATTTGCATGGACTTCATGCTAAATGCACTGTGAAGGTGAGTTACGTACATACTGCCCAGCGCGAGCACGGAGCGCATCCACGAGAAGCAGGAGCCAGAACTGATCACGTGAGCGCCAAGGAACAGAACCGAGCGCGACTCCTGAGCACAGTACGTTTGGAGCGAGAGTTTCTGAGATGAGCGCTTGACAGAGCATTGTGTAGCAAAAACCTGTGAGATTTAAATGCACACACCTGAATTATTGTTCGTTCACGTCTCACTGCTCACTCAGGATGGGGGCACAAATGTAACGCGGCCACACGGTACTCCAGCAAAACTGTGGGACAAGTGAATGCGTTTAACCATATTGCAGGATCCACCAGGGTCCAGCCATGATCTGAGCTTTTATCAAGTAAAAAAAAACTTAAATACTACTTTTAAAAAGTACTTACGCGGCCGTTTTGTTTTCAGCGGACCTAAAATACATTCAAATTGTACCTTTTTCCTGCTGTCGGTCATTTTCTTTGCTCCCTTAGCGTTCTTATTCCCTCTATCCCTGTTCCAGGTTTCCTGTCTCTGTCGCAGGAAGGCAGTGAAGGGCAGCAAGCTAACTACAGAGAATGAGGAGAGCGGGAAACGGGCTGGGGGCGAGCGGGACAAGAGGAGAGGTTACCATGATGTATAAATCAAAGCTACGAAAAAACATTGGAATATTTTAACATTTGACAAACATTTCGTAAAAGCTTATTAGATGTCTGGGTAGAAGATACTAACGGGGTTTTTTGGGAGGGGGAGAGGGGATGTGCCGAGCGAGCTAGCTAGTTAAACAAAATTCAAAAGAAATATAACACGAAATACCGAATTAAAAAACGTCAGAATACTTTTCAGAACTAAAACCTGCTAATATCGAACATTAAGTCCAAATAATTCCTAATAGGAATTGAATTAAAGCGTACTTACTCTGGAAAGATGAGAGCTCCAGCGAGAAAGAAGATGGCGGTGACTTGTTCTGAAGATTTTCTGAAGCGTGTACCATGTGACCGTGACGTACCGTTGTTGCGCATGCGTGTTCTGTGGATCACAGCTGCAACTACTTTTCTCAAGTCTGCAGAACGGATTATTTGTAGTTTCTCTCTCTCTCTTTAAGTTGAAGTTCTTGAAACGGATTTTAATACGTTAAATGAGGTCATGTGTACAGTTAACTTGATTAACATTAGTTTAGTTGACTAAATCCCAGAATTGTTTATTACAGTGTACCAGAAATTATGCAGTCGAGATTCCCACATTTGGGGAATTCGCAGGGGTCACACAGCCGGAGTGCAATGGCTGAGCCTCACCCTGGGTGAACCACCTTCACTTTTTCAGAGTTTTTATTTGTTCATTTCATAATGTACATTTCACATAAGATTTTCAGCCACACTTTTTCATCATCTTACAATTATAAAAGGGAAAAAAACAAAGTAAAAAAAGATAGGCAACCGGCCACATTATAGTAAAACGGGGGTAAGTAGTTATTATTTACAAGCTTAGGAATCTTTGTGGAATCTTCCATTTCTCTGTTCTTTCTGTCCTATTTGTACATTCTTTGTCTCTAAGCATATATTCTTCCACCATTGTTGTGATACTTTTAATTACTGATTTCTCAGGCATTGCATATCTCTTAAAAACCTGTACATTTCTTGCTTTCCAAAGACCATGTTTTACACAATTCCCCACCAACGATGTGTATTCATTTCCTGAGTGAGTCAGAGATACAGCAGCCGGTTACTAACAACTATTTAATGTTTACTGTAAGGAATAATCCTGCTGCTGCCACCTGCTGGTCATAAGGAGCTGCTGTTGATTCAGGCATGCTGGGGAAGGGATGCATCCACAGACTGCAGAACGGAAGCTCTCAAGGATTGGACTCTCCTGATCTACACAATAATGGCAGATGGCTGACTAGAAGAATGTCCTGCAGACAGTCAGACAACCTCCACAAGAAGTTGTTTCTAAAGTCTCTATTCATGGTCGTATCCAAGAATGTTATAAGGAAGTTGAGTGGAAGGAAAACGTGAGGTCACAATATATTGTTTTACTCATAGTATCACCAAATTTTACCAATATTAATCTGTAACAGTTTCTAGTTATGAATAACCCATAATAAGCTGATCTAAATAAACAGATGACATCATCCATCTACTTGAACTACAGTTTTTCCTTCAACATGAGATCAGGGGAGAGCGCGAACGCAGTCCCCCACTACCAGAAATTATGCAGTCGAGATTCCCACATTTGGGGAATTCGCAGGGGTCAGCACAGCCGGAGTGCAATGGCTGAGCCTCACCCTGGGTGAACCACCTTCTTGATCATGGTGTCTCCCCTGCCAGGTAAGTATGAGTTGCTACACTCACACAGCGGGAACTCTTTCACACACACACCAACATGAGTCATGGTCACAACACACCGTCTGATAACAACCAGAGTCTGGAGGCTGCTGGACTATTACACTCAGAACATAGCAGAACAACTGGCTTGTAGAAAACAGGAACAATGTTAGATTTGATGTTTAAAATCCCGTGTGATTACCCACAATGCAAGGCGCTGTTAGCCTTGTAGCTAACAAACAACTGACACATTTCTACTATTTTTTAACCTCTTGTAAAACCTTAACCAAACAGAGAGCTCATGAGTTGAATAAACATCAGCCTGGTATTAACAACTATGTTATAAACAGAGAGAATATATAAAGAAACGTTTTATTACCTTTTGTTTTACTCACATTCTGACCACTTCCTGATTCTTTGTGTGAGGATTAGTCCCGCTGCTGCCACCTGCTGTTCATTATAGGAAACTGCATCCATCTGTGGGGAAACAGAATGGACCAAATTGACTCAGAACTTCAGCACATATCAGACCATTGTTCCCCTAAAGTTGTTTATTTACTACTAAAGTCAACAGAAGCCAAAGCTAGTCAAAGAAAAATATGTATTTCATTCCTCCAACTGTTTTTGGCTTTAAAGTATTTACACCCTCATCCTGATGGGAGTTAGAGAAATCTTAACATGTCAAGTATGGATCATTTACTAAAGCACAACTAAGGACTATTTAACAAGTATACCTACATTCATACCTACATAGATGCACATTTAAAAGGTAACATCAGAATATGAGCTTGTTTTTCTAATCTTCATTCAGTAAAACATTTTTATTCATCACTATTCATACAGACACGGTCAACGTGAAGTAAGAACAACTTTCCATCTCTAAACAACTAATCTGAGGAGGGGGGGGTTAATAACCTCCAGTTTGTATAAATACTTTCAGGTTCAAACTGCATTTATTATTATCAGGGAACATGAAATATCTGAGTTTATAATGTCAACCAGAGACTTCATGAGTCAGAGATACAGCAGCCGGTTACTAACAACTATTTAATGTTTACTGTAAGGAATAATCCTGCTGCTGCCACCTGCTGTTGATTCAGGCATATCTTTTGTTTTACTCACATTCTGACCACTTCCTGATTCTTTGTGTGATGACGTGATGATCGGTCCCGCTGCTGCCACCTGCTGTTCATTATAGGAAACTGCATCCATCTGTGGGGAAACAGAATGGACCAAATTGACTCAGAACTTCAGCACATATCAGATCAAAGGTGTCAAGTAACGAAGTACAAATACTTCATTACCTTAAGTAGAAATTTGGGGTATTTATACTTGACTTAAGTAATTATCTATGGGCCTAATTTTTACTTCTACTCCTTACATTTTCACGCAATTATCTGTACTTTCAACTCCTAAAAATAGACTCGTTACTCCTGTTTCATTAAGTCTTTTATTAAGACACAAAAAAAACTATCTAAAAAATGCGCCAGCTGGATAGAAGATGGCTGACTTGAAGAATGTCCTGCAGACAGTCAGACAACCTCTACAAGAAGTTGTTTCTAAAGTCTCTATTCAAGGTTGTTTATGGTTTTATCCAAGAATATTATAAGGAAGTTGAATGGAAGGAAAAAGTAAGGTCACAATATATTGTATTACTCATAGTATCAAACACAAAAAATGTTAGATTGAATGTTTAAAATAATGCTTGAGTACCCACAATGCAACACTGCACGAGCATGGCTAACAGAGCTAACTGATAGAGAACACTTTTCTTCTAGTTTTGAATGTAGCTCTTTACCAGCCAAACTTTCTGCTTTTCACCAGCAGGTTCTTCTTTATTGGAAGTTAATGTACAATCATAATTTCCCACCACACAACACACCGGTATGGAATAATAGATACATCAAGATATGTAAAACATCTGTGTATATGGATGAATGGCGATCAAAAGGGGTGTTGGCTATTGCCCATGTCATGGATGTTTGGGGAAATAGGCTGAAGAATAATGAGTTCTGTACAAGATTTAACCTTAACTGTACAGTAAAAAGTACAATAACATCCATAGAGCTATACCAGCTTCTTTAAAATATATGATTAAAGAAGATTGCCTTCATTCTAAGAGATCACCTGAGATGAGACAACTCCATATAGCAGAAACAAATATATTCAACTGTACATGCACAAACAAAATGATTAGAAATTTGCTATTGAAAGAATTTTACCCTAATGTAGTGAAAAGACAGTATATTATGAAAGACTTAAAGGGTTGAAGTAGTTAGAAAACTTTATATTGGATTTCGTCTCCCTCCTAAAAGGAAAGAAGTGAGTTTTAAAATTATAAATGAGTACTACCCAACAAATGAATTTTTAAGGTCCAAATTTACCTTTCGTGTGAACGGTTGTGTTTTCTGTGAAAAAGAAAAAGAAAGTTTGGAACATTTGTTTTTCTCATGTAATCCTGTGCAGTCTTTCTGGAAAGATTTGTGGTACTGGCTCCATTCAAAGGTTGAGACCCTCCATTAACGTGGAAAGTAATCTGATTTGGTGTGTGTGATAAGCGGAATGTATCTTTTGTTTTCAATGTTTTGATATTAGTTTGAATTTTTTTATACATAAATGTCGTTTTTTTAAGACTATCCCATGCTTAGCCCCCTGGAGAGATGAGTTTAACTTCTTGTACAGATCCTTAGTGGTTATGAAGGATGTGAAAGCCTGGTGTCTCTTTGGTCGGCCTTCAGTCTAGTTGTGTTTTGAGCCCCTGCCTTAACTCTGTTTTTGTTTTGTTGTCTTGTCAATTGATACAGTGCCTCGTTTGTCTGTTTAAAGTTTAATAAAATATAACAAAACAAAGAAAACAATTAAAAAAAACCTAAAAACTTTTCTTTTTTCAACCTTATACAAAAGACCAACAACCAAGCAGAGCTCATATGGGTTGAAATATGTTAAACCTTCAATAAAAACGAATTGATGAACATCTTAAAGTCAGAATAAAAAAATACAAACATTTTGAAAAACGTATTGTGAAAACTTACAGCACATCGGATGGTCTTACAGGAGACTTTTATAAATACTTTTGGGATGATATTAAGAATCTATTGCTTCCGAGTTTTCCGAGAAATCTTTGAGTGTAGTTTACTCCCACCAACCATGAGACATGGAGCGATAGTCTTAATTCCAAAACCAGGAAAGGATCCTAGATATATTGAAAATGGCCGGCCTATAACTCTTAGGAACTCTGATTACAAGCTTCTAACTTATATATTCACGGCTCGATTACAGGTAGGAATTTCAGATATAATATCACAAACTCAATCTGGCTTCATGAAGGGAAGATCAATTCATAATATACGATTAGTGATGGATATAATTGAATACAGGCATTTGATTCAGGACAATGGATTTATTCTGTTTTTAGATTTTTACTAAGCTTTTGATTCAGTTGAACATCATTTCATTTTATCAGCACTCCAACATCTGAATTTTGGACAAAACTTCAGGAATTTGATTTCAGGTTTATACAACAGCATAAATAGCTGTGTGTTGTTACCTAGTGGTTCTACACCAAATTTTGATGTCAAGGTGGGAATCCCCCAAGGATGTCCCATTTCACCGTTACGATTCATTATTGCCACAGAAATGCTAGCCATTGTTTTGAACAATTGCAATTCTATTAAGAAATTAAATATATTTGGAACGGATTTAATCCTCAGTCAACTTGCTGATGACACTACTGTTTTTTTAAAAGACAAAGATCAAATACCGTTTACAATTGAGGAAGTGAAAAAATTCTCCAATGCATCAGGTTTAAGGTTAAATTTAAATAAATGTGAGTTGTTTTCAATTCAGGAAACCACATTAGCAGAAATTTACAATATCCCTATAAAATCAGAAGTAAAATACTTAGGAATTTATCTCTCTAAAGACCAAAATCAAAGTCGACTGTTAAATGTGGAATCAAAGCTTAAAGAATGTAAATTTAAACTTAACTCTTGGTTACAGCGAGATTTGTCAATATTTGGGCGAATTTATTGAACTAAAATGGAATGTTTATCTAGATGCATCTATCCCGCTTATTCTACAGCAATTCAAACCAAGTTAATTAAAGCAATAAATCAAATTAATTTTAATTTTATTTGGAGAAATAAACCACACTATATGAGAAAAGCTTTAATGGTTAAAAACATAGAGGATGGAGGACTAAATGTTATTGATTTTGATTGTCTAAATGGTATGTTAAAGTTAAACTGGATCAAAGATCACTCTTTTTGGTATTGTGTTCCTCGATACCCATTTCAAAAAATGGGAGGATTGGAATTTCTGTTAAAGACAGATTACAATGTTAACAAACTACCAGTTAAATTATCAAACTTTCATAAACAAATTCTTCTGTATTGGAAAATGATCTTTACTCATAATTTTCACCACACTCTATCACCCTTTGGAATAACAGATACATTCTGCATAGAAACAAATCACTTTTTTTAATGAATGCCATGAGAGAAATATTTGGTCAGTATTTAGTATTTTGGACAACTCTGGTAATTTTCTTAATTATGAGTACCTTTGTGAAAAGTACAATTTCAGACCAAGTAAGTCAGTTTACACCAAACTTATCCAAGCTATTCCATTAATTTAATAAAAGGCATATTATTATATCAATGCATTACTCCACAACTACCATCCTTATTAATAAAAGAAATCTCAATATTAGATAAAAAATGTGACAATACATTTTTGAGAAAGATCTTAAACTGTAATATTTAAACCGAAAAACCAAATAAAAATAACATCTTGCACAAATTTGATCATGCTACAGTTAAGATATTTAGAACATTATATTTAAAATTCCCTATTTTTCCGAAAAGTAAAGAAACTCATTTTAAAATAATGAATGATATCTATCCTTCTAAAGAATTACTCAGATTACGCTTTAAAATTAATGATAACACATGCACCTTTTGTAATAATGACGTTGAAACCACGGAACATTTATTTTTTATTTTGGGTGGATCTACACAAATGGTTAGAAAAAATATTCCCATTATTAGAACCATTTACCATTGATAATATTACCTTCGGGGTAGTGATTAGAAATAAATTGGAAGAAATCTGCATTAACTTAATTCTCTGTCTAGCAAAATTTAATATACATAAATATAAATACATAAAAGTCCCCGCTAAACTTAGAATCTTTATTTGTGAATTTAAACTGTATCTAGATTCATTAAAATTGCTTAAAGGAAAAAAATCAGTCATGATATACAATAAACTTGTAGCTCTTCCCCTTACTTTAGATAAGTGATATGTTTTGCCTTTTTCTCATTTGCCTCTCCATATTTGTTTCTCGTTTTAATTCAGTTTTCTCTAAATATGTGTTTTTATATATATATATATATATATTATATATATACACACACATATATATATATATATATATATATATATATATATATATATATATATATATATATATATATATATATATATATATATATATATATATATATATATATATATGTGTGTATATATATATATATATATATACACACACACTCAACTGTTTCTATGTGTTATTCCATATATTTTGTCTGTTTATTGGTTCCCTCTGGCAATCACTTTCTAAAATTTCTATTTCATTCAATGTATACCATTTCTTGTTTTGTACTATGTTCAATAAAAAATAAGAAAACTTACAGCACAACCACTTCCTGTAGGTTGATTTTCAGATTCCGCTTGTCGCTGCCACCTGCTGACCAAGAGGTGGAATTACACCCATCTTTGAACTGTAGCGTAATAAACCTGGAAACGAAAGAAATTAAGAACATTAAAAAATATCGTATCAATTACAAATAATAACTGATAACCCCTAAAGACTGGAGAGATAAAAGACAGGATGATTATGAGAAACAATTGGTGTACCAGTGTTTTTGCAGCCAAATTATACTAGTAATAAGGGCATAAATGACAACTAAGTAGCAACATGCTCGTCCACACACTTTGTAAAAATATATTTAGTAAAAAATTAAAACGTTTATGAGAATTTAAAGCCTATAAACACCTCCGAGTTATACTGCCCCTACTGGACATTAAAGAAATAACACGCTTCCTTATTCATTGCGGTTAAAAAACTCCAAAAAGTGTCAAAGTCAACCATAAATAATAGTTAAAACGTTGTGTATATGAAGACTATTTATCTCCTATTAGTTTACGGAAACGAATTTGAAAAACAAAAGGACAGAAATACGTTTGACCGAGCAGGTCAGCGGCCTACATCATCGTAGGCCAATAGCACTTACACTATTATCTATACTTAAATTAAACCTGTCCATTTTAAAATGAGTAAAACACATTTATGTAATTATTTATATCGTATTAATCGTGTTTTCAGCGCATGAGGTGAAAACAACGCGACACACCTGGAGCCAAACATGGCGCCGCCATCGCCCAAACCTCGGCCACAAGTTGCTACAAAACCCGGAGAAATGTTCATATATTTGGCAAAACAACAACGTTACAAACCCATAAATGTTATAAACTTAACTAACCGACTTACTGAGAAGACGCCCTGGCGCAATAAATTCCCTTCAGCTCGACTCGAAAGTGTGTTTTTCTGACCAGAGCTCCTTTGGAAGATTGTTGAAGGAAAACGATCAGGCGGTTCAGTGGGTTGCAGGTCTGAGGAATAAAACAAGCCAATTTGATTTAACCCAATAATTACGACCAGCAATGAAGCTTCAAAAGATAAAGAAAAAGAAAAAAACTGGCAAGTTTGTTAGCAGTTTTTATTATAATCCATGTAAAAGCAAAGAGTTTAAAACGTCAACATATTATTCAAGTATAAACTTGACATTAGTAGCAACAGTTGATTTCAATTTCTTCAGATTGTGATACAATTAATTTCTAACTGCAATATTTAGAAACAAAAGAAAAGGAGCCCAGAGTGATTTATGTTTCCTCCTGAAACACACCAATAAAACAGTAAAGGACGCATCTGTTTACTTATTAAAAGTCTTTTTTCATAAAATTAAACATCTATTTCAATATTTTTGATGCTGTGAAATAAACAAAACAGTACAAAATGTATCACATTAATTTAACCCCTGCTTTGATGTTAATAATGACAGAACCTGGCAACTAGACTCTGGCTGCACTGCTGTTTCTCCACACATAAACTTATATGTTTCTAAAAACTCTTATCTGTTTAAATTTGTTAGAACATGATGGATTTTAAACAGATCAGGGTTTTTCTGCTTCTTTCTGTGTCAGAAAAAAATGAAATATCTAAATTGATAAGACAGGAAGAATTCAGGAATAATGTTCTAATTAAGTCTTACCTTCATTCTTTCTGGTTCGGTCCAGCAGTCCTGGACTGAGGCAGATGTCTGTCAGTGACCCGGCCTATGATCACAAGGGATTCAGACAGAGTTATAACATTTGTTTCCTCAGAGGAACCTCAAAATAACTCTTTCTTACTGCAGTTCTTAGTTGCAATGCAAAAAAAGCAAGCCAGAAATACAGCTACCTGTAAAAATAAAAGTATTTTACTTGGAAAAAAAAAACATCTAGATATTAATAATAGGTTTATTTCAGAGGGACTTGGTACATTAATAGCATTGGTGCAGATGTACTTTACTGCCAACACTTGGTCTATATCTTTGGTGGCTTTGGAACAGCATCAGGAAAATACAGCATGGGTAAGTTGTAAATAAAATTATTAAAAATGTTAGTAATTATATCACATTTTTTCTGAAATCATGTAGCTCTAATGATATTTAGATTTATTTTCTTATGTAATTAGGATTGGATTACTTATTCTCTGTCTTAGTAAATGCATCTAGGGCAGTAGGTCAGGTTAAAGAAAACAAGCCTGTTGTTCTAGCATAATATTTCAGACAGAGACGTGTCAGATCACCGGGCGACAGACGTCAGAGCAGCAACATATCTACTGGACGTTCGGGCCTTGAGAGACGGCTTCATGCCTTACTGTCAGACATGTCAAACATGTTTATTAAATACCTAAACGCCTGAAGGACTCAGTTTCATCTTTGAGCTATATTTATTTAGCCATAATCTTGGAATAGTCATGAGTGAACAGGCTGTACAACAGGGGCCTTACCACACGACCCTGTGGGATGCCGGTATTGAGTGGGGTCGTAAAGAGGTCCAGGATCCTCATTGCAAAAAGACGCTCTGATGCCGAGATCCTGGAGCTTCATCCATCCGTTATCTTGTCCCTAATCCAGGGACGGGTCACAGGAGCAGCATCTTATGGAGAGAGACCCGGACTTCCCTCTCCCCAGCCACTTGGGCCATCTCCTCCAGGGGAATCCCAAGGCGTTACCAGCCGAGAAACAGTCATCTCCAGCAAGTCCTGAGTCTTCCTCAGATGCTTGATCCACCTCAACTGGCTCTTCTCGATGCGGAGGAGCAGCGGCTCGACTCTGAGCCCCGCCCTCATGACTGGAGCTTCATCCACTTATTAAACTTGGAAAATAAAGTAAGGATAACCTCAACAAAAAGACCCACATCCTGACAGAGAACTTGAAAGCAATCAAAAAAAAGTTTTTTGCTTGGTCAGTGTTACGTTTGTGTTATTTCTGGTCAGGAAAGATCATGTCATTAATTAGACAGGATGAACTTAATGAGGTTCTTTTCAAGAAATATCTTCATAATTATCCTGTTTTACTCTGTTTATTGGCAAGATCATGTTTTAGCATTAATGTTCCTCAGCAGCTGGCTGAGCAGCTTTGCTCCATGGTTTTCCATTGTAGATGATGTGCATCCAATCCGGCTCTCTCTCCTCGGTGCAGACTGGGTTTTGGTGTCCATCCTGCAGCCTCCTGTAGTCCACAATCAGCTTCTTGGGTCTTTCTGTTCAGTCTCGGTTTTTCAGCAGATTTTATTAATCTTTACAATTTAAAATCATCTTAAATTATATCCAAAAGGAGTGTAAATAAAAAAAAAAAGATGAAATACAAAATCAGTTAGAAATAAAATGTTTTCTGACAAAATGATGACGTCTCAAACTAAAAAGGAACATTATTTTGGGATCTTATTTACAGCCGAGTTTATGTAGTTCAGCTACTTTCCAACATATTTATTTCTTCTGTTCTTCTACAGTAAGTGTCTTTTAACATTCAATCCTTCACCAAAGTTACCAGACTGTTGCAATAATTATTTATGTATCTCATACCTTTAAAAAACAAACTAGTACATTTCTTGCCTTCTGCAGCATGTCTAATTTATTTAATAAGCCAGAATTTAATCCAAATGGCTTTTTTCAATGAGCGATAATCTGCCGTTTGCAGCTCCTTTAATCAAGAATGACTTGAGTTTTGTAACATAGGCATGCAAATTAAGCACACAAATATGCTTATTTATATTGTGCATTTTAGATATCATTGAAACATTTCTGGAGCTACTAAGTCATGTAAAAAATGCTTTAGTCTCATTTTCAGGAATTATTTCTTCTAACTCCTGAGACGGTGACGTCAAACTCTCTGGTTTCCACCAAAGGAGAACCTAAACCATATCCAGAATAAATATTTCATTATTTTACTGTAGATTCTTGGAGACAGACCCAGATGAAAACACACAGAAATACTTACATCTTTCCACTATGTCGAAATGTTCAGATTTAATGTAAAAGTCCTGTTTTATTCTCATAAAAGAAGATGCGCATCATGAAAGTAAATCCTGATCCTGGTCTGTGAGGACATTACTGGATCTGAAATAATGTCCTGCACAGGTGAACAGTACCTGTCTGAGGTAAGATGTCCAGAGATAGCTGAACGTTCACCAGAGAGATGTAGGAACAACTGAACTCCTCCTTGATGAAGCCGAGGTCTGACTGAAGGTGTGCTGCTGCTGAGAAGCTCCAGAATCAGGCAGAGGTGAATCAAAGTCCTGCTAGTAGCACCAGGATGTAGGAGAAGAAACAGGATGAGGACAGAAGAATTCAATCTGGTCATTTCACTTCTTAAATTATACAGAAACAGACAATAGAAAATATATAGCTCAATATTTCACCATGACACTGAATTATGGACGACTTTCCAGCCCTGGGGCCATTTTTATAAGCAATGCAGCTAAAAACAAAAAAACAATAAAACAAAAAATCTTATAGAGTCACAAATGTTACCTGACCTTTTGAAAGAAGAAAACTCCTAAATTTGGATGAATATTGACTGAAGGAAATTTGTTTTTTAGTTTCAAAATAAATAACAATATAATACACTTGCAAACACACAATGGATACATTTTCCCCCGTGGAATGTTGATATTTGTAAAAAATAATGCAAAACCTAATAAGAAAACAGCATGTTTAAGCATGTTATTGTTACTATATCTAGAGTTAAAAACTGTAGATGTTTTTTATTTAATCATGTAGCAGCCCTTGATATCCAAAAGTTTGTCTCTGATGGGTGCAGACTTTATATTTTTCCTTTAGATACATCCAAGTTAATCTTTTCTTCTTCTGAAAACCTTTTTTGCACCATTAAACACTGAAAACTACAAAAAAGAACAAAGAAACCAGGATGCTCACATAGAGTTCAATGAACCAAATTACTCACATTATACATTCTTAAGTCATAAACAATCATACAAAGTTCCCTTTAAAGGTAAATGATGGCACAACATAACCCTCAGTATAACACGCCTCGCTTCGCTTGCCAAGGGTCGCAAACTTCTGCAACAAGCAACATTCCATTATTGTTGTCAAAATTACATATTTAAGGCACATTTTTCAACATTTAAAGTAAAATATTTTCTGACATTGTAAAGTCAGACGTTTGCAAGAAAAAACAAACCATAAATTTAGCAGAAAAAAAAGTTTGTTGAGAGAAAATGCCAGTCCAATAAGATTAAAGTTTTAAATGTACAAGATGTGCATCTGGATATTTTCAAGCGTAGCCTAAGTGGTTCATGCGCCTCTTTTCCCAGGTTCAGACTTGCCATGAACGCATCGAACAGGAGAGACTGTGAGGAAGAAGCTGCATCAACTACTGTGGGTCTCATTGAGCTACTGTAGTTATTGCAGCATAATCAGACCTATAGGCTACATGATGCAGCCATGTTGCAGCTTCTTCCTCACAGTCTCTCTCTCGTTCCAAACGTTCATGACTAGAGACGCACCGATCAGGATTCTGGGGGCCGATCACTAAAAGCAGTATCTGCCGATCCCGATATTACCGATCACAGCGTCAAATCCATCAATTCTTCAGTATTGTTGTCTCATGTACAAACATTGACATTGTATTATTAGAATAAAAAGTAGGAAATGAGAAAGCGTCATGAATTGACCAGTTTTATTGCAGATTGAGGCAATATTTCACTCTAGAGCACGTGTGTCAAACTCAAGGCCCGCGGGCCAAATCCGGCCCGCCATAGCCATTTATATGGCCCTCTAAACTCTAGAGGACCATAAAAATAGAACATTTCAGTTCCATTTATGCGGACCTAAATACTATTTTATCGGTCAAATCAAATCAGTGTTTATTTGAATAGTCCTAAATCACATCATTGAGGAAAGATGTCCAGTATTATTTCATTTTAAGAAGTACTCGTCGAATGCGGAGACAGATATTTATTAATATTTTAACAGTTTGTTAAAAATAGCTTTATCAATACTTTCTGTCACACCGGCCCTTTAAGGACATTCATGATCTTATTGTGGCCCAAAATACCTTTGAGTTTGACACCCCTGATCTAGAGACTCTTAGAGACAACTTGGACTCAGCTTACATAGAGTAAGTGTAGCTTACTAGCTTAAACTGTCTTGTGGCAGTAATTATGTGTCAAACACAACATTTCACTCTTTTAGAGTTGACACAATTTGTAAACTATAAACCTTAGTTTTCCTCTGGAAAAAAGGAGTTAAATCTTAAAATAAAAAATGATTATGTGCGCACCACACACAAGTGGACCATAATAAACATTTAACTTTCTCCAGAGGCTCTTTCTTAGAATCACAGTTTGGAGTTTAGCTACAAGCTTTTTGTGGAATAAATCAAATAAAAAGCCATACAAATGAGAATAAGAACACAGACATATGTGCAGCTGCAACATTATCTTTAGAGACTCTCTCTTCCACATACAACTTGGAGCTTATACTGTAGCTTTCCTGTCAAAAAATCAACTCAAACTGCAACATAAACAGGCTCCAGCCAATATAATAAAACGATATAGTTTCAAGACAATTTGTCTGCATGTGGGAGATAACAGCTGAGGCATTTCTAGTAACTTTCAGAAATGGGGGGTTAGGGTCAGACTCAAAGCTTACTTCTGATTAAGCAGCATGAACAGCAGATTTGCCTTGCGAAATATAAGCATCTCTGCATTTTTTGCAGTTAACCTGCTCCTCTTCTCATCCATAATAAGTCCTGCTACACTGAAAAGAGGCTGGCTATCTACGCTTGTGCAAGGTGAACAGAGATAGGATGGTGCTGCCTGTGTGAGAGCAGGAAAGCGGCCTTCCAAAGATCAAGCGGCTGTTTGTTATCTGGGATAAGTGGCTCTGATAGGTCAAGAGAAATCTGGGATGATGCTGCGTTGATGTCAGCAGCAGCAGCAGCTTTATTTTGTCCATCTCCAGCCAACAGTTCAGCATACGTAGCATACAAGCCAGTCCGTGGTACTTTCTGTGGGGGTCGGAGCGGCTCGCTGCAGAACTGCCCTCACCAACCTGTTGCTCCGCTGCAGCGGCCCGGCCCATGATGTCAGAGAGCAGCCTGTGTATCTGTGGCTCCAGTGGAAAAAACTTTATACCTTTTTATTAGAAGAAAACAAATCTAAATAATTTGTCATGATGGATTTCATAGGTCATGCCTAAGTTGTTTTGATTAGTCATTGGGCTTAGCTGGCCTTATAGCAGTTTTATTCTATATTTGTTCCTATTAACTGCTTATTTTTAAATCGAATCTGAAGGAAATGCAAACCATCCTACACTGCAGGATAGAAAAACCCAAAGCTATAGTTAAATGTTATCTTTAAGCAATCAAAGCTAGATAAGCATAATAATCCCTCTCACACACAGGAAGGTAAACTTATTCTCACCTTGGATCGAGGAGTGTTACAATCGTGTACAGCGGCTCATCAGATCCGATGTCCTTCAATCTCTTCTTGACAGATTCCAAGAGCGCGACGGTTTTACACCAATGGTCTGTCTCTTCTGTTTTCTCAAGAAGACCAGTTAAGGCTTTGATGGATGGAATTATATATTCCCATATTAATATTTTTGCTATTGATTATATATGTATTTACTTTTTCGGTATTAGGGCTATGTGCAAGACAAGACACACTTTATACTCTTAAAAATGGGCACCTTTAGCATCATAAAATTACCATTGCTGGTATTTTATTAATGTAATATTTATTAAGTATTGTGCATTTAAGATACAATTTTATATTAATTGTGCAATCAGGCGAGCAACAACATAATAATAGTATATTTGTATTGTTTTGTTATTGTTTTTTGTCTCTCCATTTACTCCTCCTGTTTATACTGGCCATGAAGTCAAAGTTTTCTACTTTTATTGATTTGATCATTTTGTTGTTGACATCAACCTGCCAAAGGGACTAAAGATGGAAATTAGCCATAGGCGATAATCTTGCAGATTTACATGTTCATTAATATGTATTGTCCCCATATTAAATAAACTCCATTACATCTGCAGCTGCAGTTGATTCTCTTATCTTGTGTGTGAGCTCGTCAAATGGGTCAAGCAGTGACATCAGATCCAATCAGTTTCCACTGGCTTGTGGTGAAAATGCCGGGCAGAATCAGATCATAGTCGGCTGCATAACTGCAAAGCGCCCATTTCTGTTCCAGTAAACTTTTTAGCATGGCAACAGCCTGGAGTAAGCAAGCGGGGAATGCTTAAAATGGCAGACCATGCGTCGGCCAGTAGCGATGACATCAGAGACCGCACGCTGTGCCAAGACGCCCTCATTCACAACGAGCTGGAGTGTGTGCGCCACGCACGGTAGGCTTTGGTAAACCAGCATCCTTCATAGCCTTCGCCGTGTTACTCGCATTATCACGTAGGATAACGTTTAGTTTACGCTTTGGGATCCCCCATGCGTGGAACATGTAATATCAGTGGTGAAGCCGACTGACACCATCTTGTCGTCCTGCATAAGGCTTCGGATGTGACTGGATATAGTTTGGTACCGATAACGCCCCTATGGGTCGATTGTGATCGGATGCCGATCGATCGGTGCATCTCTATTCATGACGAGTCTGAACCCGGAACAAGAACCACATGTAGCTACAACTTAGACTTTTAAAATCCTCCAAGTATTCTCATGTCACCCCTTTGCTGTCTCACCTGCACTGGCCTCCTATCCCATACAGAGTGCATTTTAAAATCTTGGTTTTAACACACAAAGCTTTAAATGATTTTGCACCCGTCTACATTTGGGAGCTTTTGCAGCCTTACATCCCCAGCAGGTCCTTCAGCTCCAGTGATCAGCATCTGCTGGTTTTGAAGAAGACCAGTTTAAAAACTAAAGGTGAGGGGCTTTTGCAGTAGTGGCTCCCTCTCTCAGGAATCTCCTTCCTCTCAGCCTGAGAACTGCTGATTCAGAGTTTTGCTTTAAAAAGCAGCTTAAAACTCATCTTTTTAAATCGCTTTTGTCTCGTTTTTTTACTTTCTGATTTTATGTGTTCTGTGATTGTTGTATTGTTTTTACTGTAAAGCACTTTGTGATTATTTCTAGAAAGGTGCTATATAAATAAAGCTTTACTTACTTACTGAAAATATCCAGATGCACATCTTGTAAGTTTAACATCTAAATGTTACAGGAATTGCATTTTCTGTCTAAAATAACTGATTTAAAACCTCAGCAAACTTGTTTTTTTCCTGATAAATATCTGTTTCTTATTTTTCTTGAAAATTTCTGACCTTACAATGTCAGAAATTATTGTAGTTATAATAACTAAAATGTATGAATTTAATCATGGAAAGTTCTGAGTTTTCTCTGGAAAATATGTGAAATTAACCTAAAAGTTTGAGGGTTTTTTGGGCGTAAATTTACTCCAAAATATTTTTCCTTTGTCTACAATGGCTCTAATACTCCGTCGTACGATGGACCTAAAAGACAAATCCCATCTGTGTTATTTGGTGAAAGTCTGGAGCATAAATCCAGCAAAGCTAATGATCCTTATAACCACAAACATTACCAGTGTTGCAGCTCTCCCTCACCGCTTTATTACGGAGCCCTCCAGGAGAACCAGGATTTCTCCTTATTGCGTTCCCTCGCAGTAATAACATATTTACTAGTCTGATCAAGTAGCACTTTGAATACTGGAAGTCTTCCTGCAACAAAGGAAAGAAAGAAACTTTAGACTATTTTGATTTATTTTCACGGGGTAATAGCGCCATCTGCTGACAGTTCTGGTTATGTACTCCTCTTCGTGTTAAATGAAGGACCCGTTTTCATGAGCAGTCTCGTCTCCTGCTACTGATGTGTCCATTGAAAGATATCAAACAAACACAGTAAAGAAAATTATTTTCAACCACTTTCTGCACCAATCAATTAAAAATGTATAAACGTATTTTCACCGAGGATCTTTAATATGTGCAACTTTACATGACATTTCTAATCACTGCGACTGGAGACAAAATAGACCTGGGTTTTTCTTCTACATTTGTTGCAATGGATCGCATTTAGAAAAACAGTCCTGAGTCCCTAAAGAACAAACATAAAGAAAAATAAATATAACTGAGCATAAAACACACGTTGAAATGACTGCATGCAACAGATTCTATCTGTACTACACAGAAAAGAAATCCTAAATAAACCCTGAATCCCACAAACATATATAATAAACATAAATCTATTAATGTAGTAAACATTGAGCTGATAGTTCTGTAGAATTATTACATACATGATTATGAACTCAAACCATCCATGTAGTTAAACTGAAAACTTAAAATCAGCTCTTATCTCCATGTTATCGTTGAACATGATGGGGGAGGTGCACCGTTCCTGGAGGTACTGCAATACCAGGTCGATGCGTGGAGTGGACGGAGCAAGCCCCTATTCCATCTCCCTGTTCCAAAAATCAATTTAATATATGGTCCCCGGGTAGGGGACGTATCAGATATTAAACTGATAAGAACAGATACTACACTTGATCTTAGCCAAAAGGCCGAGAAGCGATGACGCAAACTGTCGGAGGAAACCACGTCATTCTGACAGACCTCGTTTTAACTCACGGTTCGGACACTTTAATATGTTAATCTCCCATAAAACAAGCAGTGAAAATATAAAATATTGATTGCATGTCACTGATGTTGTGTTGCAGTGGAAAATAAAGATAAATGAAGCCAAATCGGACGAAAAGTAAGAAAAACAAGCCGCTTTGTTTATTTCTGGTCACGTGGTACGCTTCGCTCCAATAGGACGCTTGCAAACTAAAACAGGTTTTGAAAGGTACGTATTTAACATAGAAGTTTAAATGTTAACTTAATTGTTATACATGTGCTTAAAAGTAATTGTATTTACATTCAATTACACTGAATAAAGCTGTACGGTTGAAATGAATGAAGCTGTTCACGAGTTTAACTCTATACAGAGTCTACAGCGGTCTCTAGTGGATATTAAGCGTTACTGCAGCTTTGGCATGTTCTGCACAAACTAAACATTATTGAGTTTAGGGGCGGTAATTTACACGTAAACAATACAAGATAATATTCTCGGCGTTTTTAGTTTTTTTTAGCAGTTAAAGAAATAAAACATATATTGTAAATATGAACAGATACTCAAAAGTTGTCGTGAAACTACGGAGGCCTGCATGGCACCACACCGACCTCCCGACGCCACGAGTCAGAAAATCCAAACTTTTCATTCCGCCCACATTTTATATAAATTACCTAAAAAACAATAACAAGACAGACTATAATAGAGAATAACGTTAAACCGTCAAAAGGTATCTGGCTAAGAAACTTCTGTAAATGGCGTTTGTTAAAAAAAATGGTAACCGTTAACGGTTAATGGTAACCTGCGTTAGCAGGAAACGAAACTTTAATCTAGTTTTTAACTCTAATTATTTATCAGCTAAACACGGTGGCTGTAGTTTAGACTACATTAATCACTCATAAACGATAAATATAATATAAAAACTCACAGAATCGTCCAGTTATCCTCAAATATGTCATGTTTTTAAGTTGGTGAGCTAACGATAAATAAGTCCCGAGTCTTTTTACGGCGCTGGGTTTGTCTGCTTTCATCTCGCGCATGCTCAGACATCACGACCTTCAAAAAACGCGTAGCTAACAGTGAATTTACTTCAACACCTAAAAATTAAACAATAACACATTCGAACTGTTTTGTTTTGTCCACATTGATTGCTTTGCCTCGTTTTATGATAATTTATCGTGTAAGTCCAGTGAAAAACATTAAATTAGACTTGATGAGGGATAAATGTGCAGTAAAGAGCAGTAAGCATTTGCACACATCTTTGTTTTGCAGTTTGACTCAAAACAAGGTAGCCTTAACATAAAGACAACTAAAGAATACTATTTTTCAAACCTAAATCCTGTTCTAAAATTTAGATAGTTCCTAAAAATATATTAGATTATATTTTACAGGTTTTTTTCCTACCCCTCTAGTCAGGGCCGGATTATGTTAGCAGGGGCCCCTGGGCACAAAATGTTCAAAGGGCCCCCTCACCGCCCAAAAAATAACATCATTTAAATAGGATTTTCACCACAGTCTTGTAAAACTACATCGCTCATCTGAGGGCAACAACATCAAAACACAACACAGTGGTGTAACTCCCTTGCCTATGTAAACACATCCTGCTTGATCTCACCTCCACCAGGCCAGGACTACAATTCAGATTGTTCCATAACTTAATCACATAAACTCACTCATGCTCGTTAATTTTTCTTTCCTGTCTCTCCTCTCCTCTCTCACAGCTCCTTCAGTTCTTTTGTTTCTCAGCTCTTCAATGCTGCACTTCTGTGTCTCTGTCTGTCTTCTCACTATTTTTCCTTTATCTTTTATTGATAAAAAAATAGTGCAATCAGTTTAAGCAAACTTGACTCATACTTTAAAGCATTGATCATAAATGGAAAATGAATGCAAAGTAAAAACAAATGATTTTCCTTTTACATGATAATGTGTGTAATAAACCTGTATCTGTATCTCTAAACTCCTGTTTCTCCATCCTCCTCTACTGTCTCTTTCCTCCTCCTCTCCTGTTTTTCATAACTAAAACAATGAGAACAGGGCTCTTGTCTAGGAATGCACAATGTATTGACACCAACATCGGTATCTGCCAATGTTAGTCATTTTTTTTACATATTGTATTGGTCCAATAAGTAAAACTGAGGCAATATTAAAAATCACTATTTATTTCCATCTTTGTAAGAGATGATTGTAATATTTATAACATTGTAAATAATAGTTATTGGCCATAAGAGCAATAATATCAAATATATGTAAATATCTGTATTGCCGTAAATGTTTTGATCGGTGCATCTTTTGACTCTGTCCTCCATGATGTGCTGCTCCAGCCTTTCTGTCCATCTCTTTATGAGTTCACTAAGAAAATGACCAAACTGACAGATAAATGCCAACAAAGTTTCCACTATGTGCTGATCCAAGTAATTCATCATCACCACTGAAACCTCTTTCACCTAAAAACTGACTGACAGCAACGACCCGCCTGAGCAGAACGTCCCACCAGTACCGCGTCTCTCCCTCCAGCTGGTCCAGTTTAGCTTTCTGTCCTGCTACCAGTGGCTGATGCTGGCAGCACTGATGCAATGATCAGAGCTTTCCTCAGGGTCACACACGCATTCCCAGTGTTTCCAGTCAGAGAAACCACTAATGTACTGGTTTTATTTTCTCCAAATAAGATGCGGGGGAAACAAAAGATATTAGCCTACCTGTGGTCGGTGAACATGTGATCCAGTCTGAAGAAACTTTTTCTCCACTCGGGAAGTGACAGCAGATCATTAGGTTTGGCTCACTTTACCGCCCAAACCTCGATCACGAGATGAAGCTGGATATCTGGTCGCCCGATTATTAAAAGCAGCAGATCCACCATCGATAACAACAGCGTAAGCATTTACGTCAACGTCCCCCACAATGCTGCGTCCCACAGCGGATAAACCCAGTCTGAGCTGCTGCTACAGCTAGCCTCAGGTTGTGTAGCTAATGCAGTCCCGTCCGAACAGCTTCATCGAATCACCATCATCCACCATGTCTTCTTTTATTCTGATTTTCCTCCTTAGGTTTTACACAGAACGTGTCAGTAAGTGACCGATTTCCTAATAAACACGTCTTTTTCTCATCTTTCTCTCTTTCATTTATAGAAACCGCCTTTTTCGCTCATTTTAGATTCTCTCAGGACTCCCACTGTCTGGCGACGGTCAGCGGAGCGCTACTTGCTGGGGCAGGGGCGGGGCATGTTACCATGGTTTCCACAACTTACATATACAGTCAATGACTGCGCCTTAGGGACTATGTAACTTTGTTAGGGTAAAATAAATGGTGTGGATCTTATTGGTTATCTCCGCCAGCACCGATCTCTGCCACATTTGAAGACAATTTTTTTTTTTCCTTACCCTGTGGGCCCCCCAGTGGGCGTGGGCCCCTGGGCCTGTGCCCATAATGCCCATTGGATAATCCGGCCTTGCCCCCAGTAGTTTCCAATGTTGGATCCTGGGTGGACTAAAAGTTTGGGTCCTTGGTTTCCTTCAGACTGGACTAAATAACATAATTTATTGGCAACACATGTAACAAATAGATCAAATCCACATTCTTATCTCTGTTTAATTGCTAAAACCACACTGCAAAAAAGGATTTTCAAGAAAATAAAATGTGACCCTTTTTAAGAATATTTGGCTGATTTCAAGCAGTGCTGTTATTGCAGTGCACAAATTTTTATTGCCTTTTTTGCACATAAAAACGTTTCTTTTTTGATTTTGCAAGAGCCAGAGTGGCTCTGGAGCCAAAGGTCCCAGACCCCTGATTTAGACTCTTCATATTAGACTCTTCATATTAGTCACTATTAGACATATGAAGGTTTTTTTGATGTAACTTGGAGGACGTCTCTGTTGAAAACACCCAAAACGCCCAAATGAGTTGCTCTAATTCAATAGGAAATCAAGATAAAGATTCAAACGTTGAGGAGATGCATAGAAAAAAATCCACAGATGGATGTGCCAAAACTTTCTCCAGAAACAAAACTTAAGTAATTATTTTTGGACCAGTCAGCACCCAGCTTCAGCTATTACAGCTAGAAACTACTGATCAGGCCTGAAACCTGGGTGTAGTGATGGATTCAGACCTGAACCTTCAGAGACACATAAAGACAACCAGAAAAGCAATCGGAGAGTGGAGACCTCCGCCAAAGCAGCTCAGCCCCCCTCCCCCCATGCTGTGATCTAATTTTAACTTTTTAAGATTCCTTCACCATGAAAACAAACCTTTAGCCATCGGATTCACACTGATATCATTATTAGTTCAGTAGTTATCCACAAAATTAACTTTTTCGGTTTTCTGATCACCCCCAAATTCTAATCACTTGTTCCTGGTCCCATTGCAGACATTTCTTGTAAATGTCATCAACATCCAACAATAACTTTTTGATTCATGTTGCCAACTATTCAATTTCAATTCAATTCAATTCAGTTCATTTATAAAGCACCGATTCACAACAGATGTCATTTCAAGAAACTTTAGAAGAAAAGTAATTTCAATACAATCATACAAACATTTCAATCAGTTTAAAAGTTTTCTATCTAAGGAATCCCAGCAAATTGCATCGAGTCATTGACTGGCAGTTGTGCCCCGTTCATGCAGACTCTAACCACAGCAATCCCTCAGCAATTCCTCATACTGAGCAAGCAACTAACAAACAAACAAAACCTTGGAGAAAACAGAGCCTCCTTGGCAGAGGTAATTACAAAGTCGGCCTTCTATCAGCTGAAGAACATTTCCAGCAAAAAAGCAATAATGTCCCTGGAAGATCTTGAGAAACTCATCAATACGTTTATCTTTAGTCAGATTGATTACTACAACAGCGTCTTCACAGGTCTGCCTAAAAAGTCAATCAGACAGCTGCAGCTGATCCAGAACGCTGCTGCTCGTGTTCCTCACTAGAACCAGGAAAGTAGAGCACATCACCCCAGTTCTAAAGTCCTTACACTGGCTCCCTGTAGCTCAGAGAATAGACTTCTAAATACTTTTACTAGTTTATACATCAGTAAATGGCTTAGCACCAAAATACATGAATGATCTTCTGGTTCAAGTTCACTCTGCATCCCCAGAATCAGAACCAAACATGAAGAACCAGCGTTCAGTTTTTATGCTCCTGTAATCTGGAACAAACTTCCAGAAAACTACGTTCCTTTAAATCAAGCTGACTTTAATTAATAACAACTGGAACATCATGAAGTGAAGTTTGTTTTTTGGGGTTTTATTTTGCTTGTTTATTCTATGCTTATTTATTTTTATTTGATGTGAAGTGCTATATAAATAAAATTGTATTGCCTTGTCTAAATGACGTGTAAAATTTGTTCAAAACTGTATATTCGAGGTTAAAATGTGCTGAAATTCACGTGAACCGAGTTTGAACGCGCGGACCCTGAAGGCATCACCCAATGCGGACTAGAGCACTAGGCGGGCGGAAGGCGGGCTGCTGCCGGTGCGTTTCAGCTTCCGATCTCCTCCCGCGCCTGAGCTGGTTTTAATCTTTAAAGGGTCCTTTAAAAGCAACTCTACTCCACCACACAACCTTCTTCTCGGCTGAGCTGACTCGTAAGGAGGAAGCGCCGACCGAAGCTCACCGAGAGGAGGAAAACGACCGTGTTCGACATCCGGGGAGCGAAAAACGGGTAAAGTTAACATCTGTACTCCCGCTGGAAATCTCTCCGCCGACCCCCTCAGCTGCGTTAAGTTACCGGTTTTTTTTTTGCCACTTTTTCTACTTTAACTACATCCGATTAAACGCTCGAAACTTGGATAACGACAATTATCGTCGGGAATTGAACGCGGCTTCATTATAAATGGGGAGAGTCGCTTTGATCAACGAGGCTTTACAGTTTGAGTTTCGTTTCCACCTCCTTCCCCATCTTTAAACTTTTATGCAAGCGAGCCCATTGAAAGTAAAAACTAAAAAACTAATCAATGAATCGATTCGATCCCGATAAAACCTTAAGATAGACGTGGTTGTGATCGTTATCGCAGGTTTAGCGGGGAAGAAACGTTCCTGTTAAAAAATAAAATACCAGTTTTTTCTTTTGTTTGTTTGTTTTGGGACAGATGAAATATTCAGGATTCCATCAATTCCGGTTAACATTGTTGAAATAAATGGAAGAAGAAGAAGAAAATATCTAATCATCCTGTGAAGACTAATAGAATGACATTCTAATATCCTGATTGCTTCACTTCACATTGCATGTTTATTACTGACTTGCAGATGTGCATTAAGCTATATTAATGCTTTGGCCTGCATCCACACATAACTGGAATACTTTTAGGATATTTCCACACCTACTTCTGGTTGTTGTTTTTCAGCTATCACTGGTGTCTTCATTCAAACCACACCCATCATTTGCTGCTGCTGTTGCTCCAGTTGTGGCTCCTTTGTGTTTTTGTTTTTGTTGCTGAGCTCGGTAAAAAGCCCTAATGCTGGTCATGATCAGTTTTTGTCCTTTACATGTTGGAAACAGGTGAAACGTGAAGGTGTTTAATGGGAGACGGAAACACAGGAAAAAGCCAATGTGTCCATCTTTTCTTTTTGATGAGTCATTTTCCTGTCATGCTCGTTGTTTATTTTTATTACTTTTATATGAATTTTCTGCACTCCTTTCAGAGTCTAATCACCACTAGTCTAAATACTTTTAAATATTTAATGATTTACTCCTTCTTATAGGCAGCATCTTCTATTAATACTTTTATGATTGTAACTGTTATTGTTGTCCCAGTTATACATTTCAGTAAATAGACATTAAACCCAGATTATGCAGGATTATATAAAACTAAACAAGCAACTTAATTACCCTTTTCCATAAAAGAAGGCTGTTAAATGGGCTTAATATCATGTGATGCTGTAATTTGTTTCAGGAAAGACTTTTATTTTTTTATTTTTTACACACAATGCACCTCTTAAATTATCTCAAAGGTTCCCATGTCTGCTGCAGTTAACCTGAATTTATACAGCGAGGCTTTTTCTTTGCACAATTCTTAGGACATTTTTCAGATTTCCAGACAACTTCTGACTCTCAGGTTGCTTTAATGAACAAAAACAACATGAGATTCAGAAGTTGTGTTGCAGGATTTACAAATAATTTCTTGTTTTTTGGGGGGTGGGTGTCAATACATGGCATCTTTAATACATGTTAAGATTTTTAAAACCACTTAAATTTTCAAAAAGCATCCATCCATCATGTACTTATCTGTCACACCATCAGTCCATTTATCCATCGTCAAAACTGTAATCAATCCAGCCCGAAGGGGATTAGTAATATGAATTAAACATAATATAACAATAAAAACTTGTGCATCATCATTACCGATCTATCCGATTGTCCTTTCATTTGTCCATCTGTTCATCCATCCACCTATCCATCCTTTTAACCATTTATCCCAGGAGTGTACAACCGGCGGCTTCCACAATGGCTCTTAAAACGTATCAGAAACGTATCAGGACCCACTGCAGTTTGCTTATCGCTGTGGAGTTGGAGTTGAAGATGCCATCATCCACCTACTTCAACCAACCCACTGTCATCTGGACAAAGCAGGCAGCACTGTGAGGATCATGTTCTTTGATTTCTCCAGTGCATTTAACACAATTCAGCCTGATTTTCTTTGTCAGAAACTCCTGAAGACACAGGTGGAGCCCTCAACAATCGCCTGGATCAATGACTACCTGACCAACAGACCACAATTTGTGAGACTGAAGAACTGTGTGTCAAACCAGGTGGTCAGCAGCACAGGAGCACCACAGGGGACCGTACTCTCACCATTCCTTTTCACTCTGTACACCTCAGACTTCCAGTACAAATCAGAGACCTGTCATCTGGAGAAATACTCAGATGCATCAGAGATGGACTAGAAGCTGAATCCAGAGAGCTGGTGGACCGCTTTGTGACTTGGTGTGGAAACAATCGTCTCACCTTGAATGTGAACAAAACAAAGGAAATGATTGTAGATTTCAGAAGAAACAGGGATAAGTCAAACACTGTTTCCATCATGGGAGAAGAAGTGGAGGTGGTTGAGGAGTATAAAACCTCGGAGTTCATCTTGACAACAGACTGGACTGGAGACTGAACAGTGAAGCCGTCTACAAGAAGGGACAGAGCAGACTGTAGTTCTTGAGGAAGCTTAGGTCCTTCAAGGTTTGCAGCAAGATGCTGCAGATCTTCTACAAGTCTGTTGTGGAGAGTGTAATCTCTTCAGCCGTCATCTGTTGGGGTAGCAGCATCAGAGCCAGGGATTTAAAAAGGCTCAACAACCTGATAAAGAAGGTTCTGGTTCTGTTCTTGGGACAACTGTGGAAAATCTGGAGATGATAATGCAAAGAAGGATTCTTCATAAAATAAAAATAATTATGGACAACCCTGAGCATCCTCTTCATCAGAGTCATACAACAACAGAGCATCTTCAGTCGGAGGCTTTTTCAGTTTCGCTGCAATACAGACCGCTACAGGAAATCCTTCCTGCCCACAGCCATCATCATCTACAACAACTCCTTAAAGAATTAATTATATGAGCTACAACACTTAATTTCCCTCTGGGATCAATAAAGTATTTTTGAATTGAATTGAATTGAATTGAAAAAAACCATGATTAAAAATTAGAAAGAACCAACTAATAAAAAAAAAACCCAGATATATTAACAAATATGTGTTTTAGCAGTTTTTATTAATGGAATAATTGCATTGGATTTCTGTAACAGAATGACAGCAGTAATATTTTTTAGATCTCATTACCTCTGTCAAGGAGGTTATGTTTTCGCCAGGGTTTGTTTGTTTGTCCTTTAGTTAGCAAAATAATGCAAAAAAACTTATTGGTGGATTTTGATGACATTTTCACGAAACGTCTGCAATGGCAAGGCAATTTTATTTGTTTCGCACACTGTCAACAACAGGGTAATTTAAGGTGCTTTTACATTATTTGGTGATAAAGAAAAACATAGAATATAACATTAGAAATTAAAAGCAGCAATTTAGCATGCAACACACACAACAATGGGACCAGAACAAGTGACTAGAGTTTGGGGGTGACCTGGATCCAGCAATTCTTTTAAAGGATTCTTTATCATTGGGAGATAGGCCTCTTTATAGCATATGTGCATATAGCTCCACAATAAATTGCCAGGGGGTTTCTTAACCCCCCAACACCCAAAAACAAAAATAAAACAGGATAACTTCTCAACAGGTTTTACAAGTTATCAAAGATTGATCCGGGTCCTGCCAAAATTCTGCATACTGTGATCCAGAACAGGAAAGAAAATGGGGGACCTAAGGGAACAAGTTGAGGTATAGACATGCAACAAACACCAAGATATAGCGAAGACATTGTACAATGTATGCTAATGCATGTGTGCTCAGTGATTTTTGTGAATACCTACTGAACTAATAATGATATCAGTGTGAATCCAGCTACTAAAGGAATGTTTTCATGGTCAAGGAGTCTAAAAAAATTAGAATTAGATCAAAACATTAAGGGTACTGAGCTTCCTTGGTGGAGGTCTGCGCTCTCAGGGGGCTTTTGCAGTTTGTTTATTTTATTTTTACATTATTTTCAACAAATATCAATATCCAGTTGAAGAAACTGTATCCACACTCCTTTTGCAAAAGTTTTGTTTTCCTTTATTTTAAAGCTTTAAAAAAAATGGACATAAAATTCTTTAAAAACGACAGCTGGTTTTCCTATAGTACTTATTTATCAAAACTTAGAATTAGTCTTGTTTTGATAAACGTCAGGTAAGATTTGTGTCTCTGAACAAGTTTTATTTAGCTGGACTGAGGGCAGAAATGGCTCTTTGGATTACAAAGGTAGCAGAATCCTCTGATCTGTCCTCTTCGGTGCCGTTTGTGGTTTCTGCAGGAAAACCCGACAGTAGAAATACCTGAAATATCATTTTAAGTTGTCTACAAAGGACGGAGAACTTCGGAAATTTGAATCTGAAAACTGTCGTTTTTAGGAAAAAACTGTGTTGCAAATTTGTTGTCAAAACACACATTTCATTTCTCTCTGTTCTGTTCACCATCATATCCATTTTATTCCCTTTAAGAGGCATTGATATAATTAGTGACTTCCCTGATGGGTCTCCTTAATTGTCTCCATGGAAACAGCCTGTGGTTTGTAAGGAGACGTAATTTCTGGTTCACATGTTGGTTATTCCATTCTGTGGAAACCATCCTTAAATATCTATCCATCCGTTGTGTATACCGCCTGTCCTCTGCAGGGTCGCGGGGAGCTGCTGCCTATCTCCAGCTGTCATCGGGCGATTTTCTACAACATCACATGTTGGATTTTGGTCACTTGAAAACAAAATCTTACATTTTAAATGTTCGTTTTTATCTAGGTGTTATTTTGATTAAGCCACACATATTTGAGCCCCCAAAGCAACCGCATTTCCATCAAATTCATGTTTTTAGTTTTGTAAATGGACATACGGGTTCATCATCGAATCAAATAACCACCTGACGTCTTACTCACATAGTCAACATTTTATATTGGCACAATCTTCGGGACGGTCATGATTCTTAGGTGTTAAAACTTTGGTTTTAATTTTTGTTTCTGTTCTGATCATGTCTTTTTAGTTTGCCATTTTAGTTCATTCCTTTGTGTTCATTCATTTTTGCATTTAGTCTTAGTATTTCTATATCAGTGTTGGGTTCCTTAGATCACTCTTTCCCAATCCTGGTCCTTAAGCCATGCTCTGCATGTTTTAGATGCTTTCCTGTTCAACACACCTGATTCAGATGATTGCAGTTCAGCAAAAGCCTTTTATTCAGCCATCAATTGAAATCTTGTAATTATTGTATTATTATTATGCAAAAACATTGAAATATCATTATTATTATTAATCTTTACAAAATTAGTTGAAACTGGAACAAAACAACTTGAAAGTTCAAAAAAAGAGCTGAATGTAAAAAAAAAAATCGGAAACTGAGAAAAAAGATTGGAACGTGAAAAGAATAGATTTGAATCTGAAAAGAAAAAAGCTGAGACTGAAAATAAAGAAAAATTGTGAAAAACAAAAATATGTGAAATAAAATAAGAGCTGAATCAACTCTTTACTCAGATTGAAAGAAACATTACATTCACTTTATTTTAAACACCTATTTTTCAAACCTCGAAATAAAAATTTGAAACGTGATTTTAACAGTTATTTTTAAGATACAATAAATACGACCCTTTCTGGCTCTGTGTAAACATCTAAAACAGGCAAGGCAGTGTGCCTCGAGCAGCTGGGTTGTAAAACATTGCATTAGATTAGTGTTCGTTTCTGTCTACTTTATAAGTTAGTTTCAGTTTTTCTCCTTTCATTTGTGCTTTCTCAGCCTTATTTCTTTCTCCCTCTCTTAGCATGTAAGTATGCTTCCCTTCCCAGCTGTTTTCCATCTCCTAATTTGCTCTGCCTGCTCTCTAAACCCAGCTGCCTTTGATTAGCTCCCATTCGCTCTTCCTCAGTACGTAAGCTCTTCTCTCTTCCAATTGCTCTATTGTTTCTGGTCTACTGTTTTTCTCCTGTGCCCTGCATCCTTGTCTATCCTTTGTCATTATTGTAAGTTTTGTTTTTTGATTATTTAAAAGTCCATTTAAGTTTTTTCTTTTTTGTGTAGCACATTTCAGCATCAAGGCAGTTCAAAGCTCTTTACATGATTCTGAGAGTTTTGCCGAATTCTGATTGCTTCAATTCGAGAAATGTTCCCTGATTTCAAAACTGCTCTATAATATACAGTGGCTTGCAAAAGTATTCGGCCCCCTTGAACTTTTCCACATTTTGTCACATTACAGCCACAAACATGAATCAATTTAATTGGAATTCCAGGTGAAAGACCAAAACAAAGTGGTGTACACGTGAGAAGTGGAACGGAAATCATACATGATACCAATTTTTTTTTACAAATAAATAACTGAAAAGTGGGGTGTGCGTAATTATTCAGCCCCCTTTGGTCTGAGTGCAGTCAGTTGCCCATAGACATTGTCTGATGAGTGCTAATGACTAAATAGAGGCACCTGTGTGTAATCTAATGTCAGTACAAATACAGCTGCCCTGTGACGGCCTCAGAGGTTGTCTAAGAGAATGTTGGGAGCAACAACACCATGAAGTCCAAAGAACACACCAGACGGGTCAGGGATAAAGTTATTGAGAAATTTAAAGCAGGCTTAGGCTACAAAAAGATTTCCCAAGCCTTGAACATCCCACGGAGCGCTGTTCAAGGGATCAATCAGAAATGGAAGGAGTATGGCACAACTGTAAACCTACCAAGACAAGGCCGTCCACCTAAACTCACAGGCCGAACAAGGAGAGCGCTGATCAGAAATGCAGCCAAGAGGCCCATGGTGACTCTGGAGGAGCTGCAGAGATCTACAGCTCAGGTGGGGGAATCTGTCCATGGGACAACTATTAGTCGTGCACTGCACAAAGTTGGCCTTTATGGAAGAGTGGCAAGAAGAAAGCCATTGTTAAAAGAAAACCATAAGAAGTCCCGTTTGTAGTTTGCCACAAGCCATGTGGGGGACACAGCAAACATGTGGAAGAAGGTGCTCTGGTCAGATGAGACCAAAATGCAAAACTAACACTGCACATCACTCTGAACACACCATCCCCACTGTCAAATATGGTGGTAGCAGCATCATGCTCTGGGGGTGCTTCTCTTCAGCAGGGACAGGGAAGCTGGTCAGAGTTGATGGGAAGATGGATGGAGCCAAATACAGGGCAATCTTGGAAGAAAACCTCTTGGAGTCTGCAAAAGACTTGAGACTGGGGCGGAGGTTCACCTTCCAGCAGGACAACGACCCTAAACATAAAGCCAGGGCAACAATGGAATGGTTTAAAACAAAACATATCCATGTGTTAGAATGGCCCAGTCAAAGTCCAGATCTAAATCCAATCGACAATCTGTGGCAAGATCTGAAAGCTGCTGTTCACAAACGCTGTCCATCTAATCTGACTGAGCTGGAGCTGTTTTGCAAAGAAGAATGAGCAAGAATTTCAGTCTGTAGATGTGCAAAGCTGGCAGAGACATACCCTAAAAGACTGGCAGCTGGAAGTGCAGCAGACGGTGGTTCTACAAAGTATTGACTCAGGGGGCTGAATAATTACGCACACCCCACTTTTCAGTTGTTTATTTGTAAAAAATGTTTGGAATCATGTATGATTTTCGTTCCACTTCTCACGTGTACACCACTTTGTATTGGTCTTTCATGTGGAATTCCAATAAAATTGATTCATGTTTGTGGCTGTAATGTGACAAAATGTGGAAAAGTTCAAGGGGGCCGAATACTTTGGAAGGCACTGTGTGTGTGTATTGTAAGGCATGTCTTACTTTCTTTTAAAGACTTTCTGTTTGTTATCCTGTGACATGATTTGTTGGTTAATTTTAGGGTATAAATTTGCTTAGGAGCATATCCTTGTAGGTAATCCATATCCACGCATCATGTGAGTTTAAACCAAAGCTGTTCCCTACAGTTTGTTGTCTTAAAGTTTTAAAAGTGCTTCAGGAAGCTCACGCCCTGCCCGTTCTTTAGAAGTTGTCTAAATAATTCTCCATAACCCCATTTCGTCAGTAACACAGAAGAGCCTTTATTATGATACGTGTTGAAGCTGGTGGTGTTGTTGGAGCTCTTGTCTTAAACCTTGAGTTTCATTGTGTGCAGGGGGGATGGTGGTTCCATACGAAGGCCAGTCTTTTGCTGCTCTGAGGAGGCAGTGCAGACAGAATGGGAGGTTGTTTGAAGACCCCCTGTTCCCTGCATCTGACCAGTCTCTGTTCTACCAGAGAAATCGCATTGGCCAGGTTACTTGGAAAAGGCCCAAGGTAAGAAAATAAAAAACGAGGATATCCCTCATAAGGGTTTTGTGCTGAAAAGTTTATCCCTGCGTTTACTTTTGTAATAATAAGATAAACAACTTGTGAGCACGGAAATGAATAGTTACTGATATTAACTTAAGAAATGCAAGCTCTGCTTTTGAAAAGCGTTAGGATAAAAGATGGAGCGAGATGGTAGGTGGAAGAGGGGGTTGGTCATCATGTGACAAGAGTGTATATAAACTGAGGAGATGTTGAATAGGCTGAACATGGAGAGGAATTTAAGGAATTTCTCTTACCCTTTCTGAAATCCAAACTGGAAGAAGTCCTTTTTTGTACTTGTTTGAGCTGCTCCAAAAAAGCTAATTGAGATGTTTGTATGCAAGTTAAAGGAAATAGGAATTTATTTTTGGTGTGTGTGTGGTGTGAGGCAATAGTGAAATGCAAAAAATAAACTGGTATTATTTTGTATTTTAATGGAGTGCTGCATGTGCATCAGAGTCGAGAAGGCTGCCTGAAATCAAACTCTTATCCAAAACTGTTTACTTCCTCTGTTTACTTCTTCTAAGAGACACAGACATGTCCATGACTGACTTTCTCCTCTGAGTCTAGATTCATTTACTCGTGTCCCTTGAAAACAGAACACCAGAGGTTTTCAGTCTGATCGGAAGATCATTTAAGACTGTGAACTTATAAGTTACCTATGAGGAAACCATGCTAAAAAGAAAGTAATTTTCCCATATCTAGAAAAGTCAGCTTTAATGATTAGTTTGAATATAACCTAATATAACTAACAGAAAGTGCCGGGAACATTGATGTATAAAAAACTGGATAATGTTGATTGCACATTGCAATGTTTTCTCGTACATCCTCCAGGTATGCACACCATGCACCACTGATTTCACTGACTTTCACACTTCATATCACAAACTTTGATTTAAACTTTAATTTGTGTGAAATAACTTCATATTTCAGAATCTTTTACATGGTGTTTCCTATTTTGTTGCGGCCTTTGAGATAGGTCGCAACATTTGGGGGCTCGTCCGGGATGAGTGGTGGCTGTATGTGAAAGTGTTGTAATGTGCAATCAAAATAATCGATAAAGCAAAAGATGGCAACATATCTGTGGTGGAGAGCAGAGACAAGTTAGTTGGCAGTCGGGGTTTAAGTATCTGAAGGCTTTTGTAAAAGAAAAGTAAATGCCCTTCAAGAGCCATAAAATCATGCATAATTTATTCAATAAATGATTCAAAAGAAAATAAATTCTGTTTTTTTATGGTAAAAACATCACATATTACAGTCTAGCCATCATAAGCACTCAACCCGTTAAATATCACCAAACTTTAACATCCACCAGTAGCCTCAGACACTTTGAGTCATTTGTTACATGTCACCTATTTGTTTTCAGGAGTGCAACAGCAGTTCAAGCGGCTTTGTCCTGAAACGGGACACTCCGGATGAAATTATTGCTCAATGATTTCTATAAATAGACTTATCTTATCTTTCCCGCTGTTTGCTGAGTACTTATCTTCATAACAAAAACACACGCCTATTTAAAACGCCAAAAAAGTCACCAGATGGATTCCAGCAGCTTGCTTTATATTTTTTCTACAAAGGAGAATACAGTTTAGTTTAATGTAAGATAAGGTATGTCTTTGGGTGTTTTCCTCCAACAAAGTCTGTGCATACATTGCCTTGGTTGATTGGATGTTTGTCATTTTTTAATTTATGAATAGAAATGTAAAATTTTAGCAATGATTTTGTCCGACTTCCTTTTTATTCCTCCGGACTCTGCTACATACAACATAAAAACACCTACCACTGAATGAAATGTGCACACTTAAATGCTTTTACTGCCAGTCATTAATAACTGAATAAATAATTAAACTGGTGGCTTAAAGTGCACCAGGAAATCGATATCATTGATTTGTTTAGAGAGTGAACAGATAGGGGAAACATTTTTATTGGTACCTGCTTAACACTGCCTTTTCCTAAGGCGTCGAGTGAAAGAGCACAATAATGCAACTCAGAACTGCACTGTTTTTGTCAGGTAATATAGTTGAATAAGCCAAAAAAATTTCTCTGATCACTGAGGTTACATTTAAGTAGAGTTAGATTTAAGAACTATTTTCAAGGTTTAAATTAATCGTGCAATTTGTGTGCCATCCAATTCTAATAACACTTAAAACATTTACTAACCGTCAGTGCCAGCTTTACTAATGCATCGTTTTAAACCAACAAAAAGTGCTACAGAGCAGTGCTTAAACACGAGCAACGAAATGATACTGCATAAAACTGAGCCGTAGCCACTCAAATTTGATCACATGTCCCAAGATGTGAGTTTCGGTGAAACTGCCGGGGGAGGCGAGTCAGGGCTGCACTGTAGATGTTAGAATGATGGAACCTTAAACCAGCTCCTCTTTCCAAGGTTGGTTTTTTTTAAGGAATGTGGTGCTAACCTAGCATCAACTCTTGAGGTTTCAGATTCTTCAACTCAAGTTTTTTTGACATAACAGTTTAATTGTCTAACACTGTGGGTCACACAAGATATATTTATATATTTTAGCTTTTTAAAATGTGTTCGAGTCTAGTGGGTTACACACACACTACCCACAAAATGTTAGGGATATTCGGCTTTTGGGTGAAATCTCAAAATTAACTTTATCTAGTGGTGTAATGGTACACACAAATCACGGTTCAGTATGTTTTTGGTACACTTTATTCAAGAAAAATAAATGCAAAGTTGCATATGACTTTTTTTTACTATTATCAGCATTAAACAAATACTTTTTATTTCCTGAATTCATTCCTTTCAATACCTGAAATTAAAATGATTTTGTTATGTTTTATAACTTAAAAAGTTTTAAATTTAGCTGGTGCAGCTTATATTCAGGTGCGCTCAATAGTCCGACAATTACTGTAACTTAAAGGGTAGCATGCAGGGAAAAAAAATATTTCCATATTAATAGGTATCATAAACTCAGATAACTGCAGATATTTCTGTCCATGTCTTCTCCTTTTTCATGTTGTTCTTGTAAAAATTAATACTGGTATCATGTAAATTGGGTGATTCTCCACTTCAAGGATTAACAAGTATAGAACTGACTGGAGATTTGATTTGATTTAAAAAAAATAGTACAAGCAGACATAGCCAGAGTAGAAAACAATATAACCACTTGACAACATTCAGTGTTAATGTTTAGTAATGTTCAAGGCCACGTGACACATTATTGAGACATAGACGTATTTTGTTGTAGCATACACACCTCTGTTGGCTTACAGGGCTGAGGTGCGACTGTGGCTCAGTGGGTAGAGTAGTCATCTTGCAGTCGGAAGGTTGTAGGGTTGATTCCAGCTTCCTCCTGTCGATGTTGCCCGGGGCAAGGCACTTAACCCCACATTGCCTACCGATCCACGTATCCTTGTATGAATGTGTGCACGTTTGTGAGTGGCAATGGCTGAATGTGGTTCCAGTGTAAAGCTCTTTTAGTGGTCAGTATGACTCGAGAAGTGCTATATAAGTTCAGTCCATTTTGTTTCAATACATTGAGATGAGGAAGTCACCGTTGCATGCTTCTACTTAAGAGCTCTACTTTTATGATTTTAATACCATTACAGTGCACTTTTTACAGTTTTCATAAATTTCACCCAATAACAAATAACCCTAACTTTTTGTGAGAAGTGTATATACTTTTACTACATATACAGACTCAATTTATACTGGCTCACAAGAGGATGAGATGTAGCATATTAACGTTTTTGCAAAAAAAGTGTTTTTAGTGAATAACAAGGTTATTAGTTATAAGGATGCATTCCCTAGCCTCAGTTACGAGGCAGTTATACTGTAGGTCTGAAGTGAATACAGATTTATCTGAGCCTAAAATGCATCCAAATATTTTCTGCCTGAGCTAAGTTTATTTAAAAAGGTTCGAAGTTTTGCGTTGGAGGACCCAAAGAGCAGTAAGCATGTCTTGCATTTATCGTCTATAACTGCTGAGAAACAGAAATTCATTGGGAGGCGGGATAATGGTTGTACAAGTTGAAGCACTATTTGATTTATTTTGTTCTTTGGTAGGAGCCTATGAGATACCTCCCACAGCCCCTTTCAGGTGACCACAGTAAGATTTTGGTTTGGGCTTTCTCTTGGCTGTTCTTCAGTTTTCTAAGAGACACCTGAAGGTTTTGGGTCAAAGCTTAATGGCTTCTGGAGCCGTTCACAATCACACCGGCCTTGACATAAAACCCTGGTCTGTTTTGGAAATATTACTCCAGCGCATGATACAGCCACCACCAGATTTCTCTGTGGTCGTGGTCTTTTCTTGATGCAGGAGATTGTTTTTGTGACAAACATACCTTTTTTAAAAGGTAAATATAAAACTTAATGGTTGGTTTTATCATACCATCTGGTATCTGTCAATCAAGCTTGAGAAATCATCAAATAATACATTTTATCCACGCCTGGGTGTTTTGTTTGGAAGAAAAGGCTTTATTCTTGCAGCTGTTGCTTCTAACGAGTATTAAAGAATTTACACGCCGGTGTAAAACAGGTTATTGCAGCTTTTTTATTTTATTTTACAAGATATTTCACCTTTTATAGGTTGAAATGTTTTATTATGGTCTCAGTTTTTTATGTCAGAAATTCCTGGTATTTTAGGTGTGCATACTTTATAGTTCCCCTGTATGTAAAATGTATTCTACCTAAGAAAATCACTTGATTTAATTTAAAATTGCACACTAAGTCAGCCTTAAGCAGCAGATGACAGTGAAAAGGAGAACTCCCTTTCGTCCGTCGGATATCCAGCCTAACCAGTCTTAAAAAGGACAGGCATCTGCCTCGACTTGTGTTTATTCAAATGACATGCAAAGGGATTTAAACACAATTACACCAGGATAGGAAAACAAAAAATAGTCTGTTCAAGTTGGAGCTTTTTAGAGACAAAAGACAAATTCCTTAAATATTCAGGAGAGCAATATTTAAATTATGATCAGTACTTCACAAAGCATTCTTTAACTGTTTCGCCATATCCCAAAATAGCTAAAGGAGTGGCTCAGTTACCGAATAGCTAAAGACGGCCCCCTTGTCTGGTTTTGAGCTTCCTTGGAATCACAAGTAGAACTAGGAATCAGAATTTAGGCTTTGAAGAATATGAGTTATGAAGTTTTTAGGATACAGTTGAGCTTGGTCATAATTTTAGATTTCAATCAGGATTTAACATATCAAATGCGGTGCGTTTTCCCTGGCTGGACGGATAAATACGTTTCCCTCTACAACATTTTTGATCCAGTAGCTTAAATGTTCTCTACTGTTACAGATGTTCCTAAAAAACAAACATACCAGTGCTAATTTCCAGTTAGTTTGTGGTTTTGCTGGGTGTGTGCCAGTGATTCATCCCAGCTCTGTTATTTGGTTGCTGTCCAAGTTCCCTGTCTCTGTTTCTCTTCGGCTTTTCTCTTAATTGAACAGCGTGTTTACTCTTTACTTAACTCTTAATGATTGACTGAGTACTCCGGGTAACACCCTGCCCTTCATGTATGCACACCAAATGTAGCAGACTTCAGTGGATCCTTGAATAAATACACCCGGTTCACTACATTAAAGGAAAAACTGCAGAACATTGTGGTGTTGGGTCATTTATCAGCTTCAAAAAAAAAAAAAAAAAAAACAATTTCTCAATTATTTGCCAAAAGAAAAGCTTGATATTAACGGCATTTACTTTGTTCCTTGTAGGAGTTGAGCAGCGACCCTCACCTGTTTGTGGATGGGATCAGTGCTCATGATTTGCACCAAGGCCAGCTGGGAAACTGCTGGTTTGTTGCCGCTTGTTCCAGTTTGGCTTCCAGAGAATCACTCTGGCAAAAGGTAAGAGATAGTCAAAGATGTATACACATATCAGATTAATGCTATACGATAATTAGAAAGAAGATTAGTATGCATAACTCATAGTATACATTAGGAGTTTCTTTACACAATAGCATTTTATTTTAACAACAAATAGACCTCACCTTAGATGTTAGTCAGAGTTAGAGAACTATGGGAGGCCGTTTCTAAAGTTACAGTCAAAAATAAACAGCTATAATTTGGGTTAAGCTTGCCATAAATTTAAGTATTTAGCTAACAAGATAAATATTTAGTTTACAAATTAAATATGTAGCTTCAAAACAAATATTTAACTCAGAGCTAAGTATTTATCTAATATGCAAATTCACTTGCTGAGAAGAGGAAGTGGACTATCGAAATAAAAGCTGGGTCCCGAGAACCTCTATATAAACTGGTCAGCAGTTTACATAGAGTTTATATGCATATAAGCTAAATATTTAGCTCTGAGCTAAATGTTCAGTTTAAGGCAGAATATTTAGCTGGCCAGTTTAGCTCGCAAGCTAAATATCCATCTTGCTAACTAGATATTTAATTCAAAGTAAAATATTTAGTTTGTAGACAAAATATTTAGTTGACAAACTAAGTGTTTAGCTTGTAGTTTGTCAACTAATTAATTAATTTTTAAACTAAATATTTAGCTTGCTTACTAAATGTTTGAAACTGTGACATTTATTAACGAATAAATAACATGAATGTAAATATGACTTTGAAAAATGAACCTCCAGGTATCTATCTTGTGACAGGCTTAATAACCCAAATTATTGTTGTTAACGTTTGAGTGTAACTTTACAAACGGCTGGGCGATATGGAAAAAAACTAGATCATGATCATATTTTTCATATCAGTCTATATCAATATATATGTCATGATATAAAACCCTATTTTTTGTCAACATTTAACATTCCCTGGTACTATTTGATATCATTTTATTTTTAAATTCATTTTCAAATAACATGTCAGCAGACATTATACAACTGTTTCTCACAAATCAAAGGAGGTTAGAGCTGGGCTATATGGATTCAAAATAAAATCCTAGATTTTTTTTTTTCATGCCAAATGTGATTTTTTTAAATAAATCGTTTTTTTTTCTCCCTTTCTATTCTTACAAAAAATTACAAATGACAGAAAATGTTTTTAAAACTTTCTTTTATTTCAATCATCCCTTGGAGTTGTCCTGCATTCATAGTCCAAATAAACACACGCTGTAAAACATGCTGGTACAGCAGGTTATCACTTTGAACTGAGGAAACCCTAGAGGTCCATTGGAGAGACCCCCCCCAATTTACTAAATTTTCCAAAAATTCAATCCTCATAAACCTAAAATTTGATTAAGCGACATATTGCCCAGCCCTAATTACGTGTACTTTTCTTTGTTTAGTGTGTATTCTGTCATTTTGTGTTATCAAAGTAATTTTATTTAGCTTTTATGTTCGTTACACATGCTGTAGATATTTCCATGTGGGGGCACTCATCAAGCATCACACAGTTATTGAACCTTAAAAATGAGTATTTTTAAAAAGCTGGAGCAAAATGTTTATTTTTCCTTGTTTTGCTGATTATGTGTTGATTGTAGAGATGAAGCTTTTACATCATGTTCTGTGCTGCCATGTTTATCTCTCTTGTTTGCATGTTAATCTACACTTAGTAACAGATTATTTTTCTGTGATCTGGATAAGTTCATTTCAAGGCTATACATCTGTGTGCATGCTTTTATGAGTGCTGTTGCAGCTCTTTTTGGGCATTTGTGTTTCCAATAGTGCATGCTAGAATTTTAAAATTAAATATCAACCCACTTGTTAGCATTTAGGACTGCAAATAAAAAGCGGTGGTCCGAGCCATTACGATTTCGGCAGAGGTTTCTGAATAATCCCTAAAATACTACTCTTAACTGAATCAAAACTCCAAAAACTACTAACCTTTTAAAAAAAATGTAATAAAAATTGGATGCTGGTTTACCTAAAAAGTAACTTCGATCATCCACAAGGTGGCAGCTATAACTGTCAAATAACCCTGCTGTTCAGGAGCTATTTAGCATGTGAGAGCATATTGTAAAGCACTTTAAATGGAATAAGTTGTGTATTTATAATAAAGTTCACATGTATAACAACAATATTGATCTGACACTCATGTCAGATTGATAAATACTTGCATAGAAATTATTTATACTAATATTTTATGTTGTAACAACATAAATTTAACTTAGGGAATCAATCAAGTCTTTTTTTTTTTTTTGGTTCAGTGCCTAAAAACATTTATTCCATCACCTCATTTGGATTTAAACATTCTTTTTATTCTTTTTATTCATATTTAAATTAATTCATTTTAGATTTCTTTTTATTTGAATTGGGATTATCAATGATCAGTTCTGCAACATCTTGTGTTTATAACTTCTGTTTTTTTACTGAAAAGGCTAATGCCCAAAATGTCAACACGTCCAGTACCTAGCCATTGGACGGAGGCCACGCCCCCTTTTGGTGGAACGCACACAGTCTGAATTGGAGTTGATACAACTTCTGGGTTGCTTGGTGCAGTAAATAGAACATTTGTAAGTTTTAGGTGCTAGAATGTGCAATAATATGTCACCGCTTCTGTCTGATTTTCAACATCATAACGGAAAAACAAGTGGGACAAAAAGACTTTTACTTCAGCCTGCTTCAATTGAAGTGGATGAACAACCCCAGCAAGTACACAGAACAATTTCCAGCTAATTTCTTAATACAGTTATTCTTGCTCTTTTGAAAAGAGCATAGTTTCATGTTGTAATTCACAGACTGGTTCTTAAAAAAATAAAACAAAAGTAGTTGTCATAACATAGATGTAGATATTTTTGTATTATTCGATAGCCTGGAAATTCTGTGAAGTTGTTTACATACTGTTTAATTGTCCAGACATGAAAGCTGGGTATTCTTTTAGTCCCATTTTCTTCTGATTTTTTTTCTATAACTTTGCCGATCAATGACTGGCAGCTGTTGGGGGTGTAACATTACACAAAAATCTTGGTTTGGTAAGTATTTGGGGTTTTAAAGTTACGGTTTGGAATAGCTGAAGAGCTCGGCTAACCCGGGGTTGGAGTTTCCATGCACAGAAATTCGATTTTCTAACCACATTATCTGGGTGTATAAGTTTGATTAAGAGAAATCCAGTTCGGTTCGACTTCAATCGGCCTAAGGCAATAATTCGGCTTTTTCTTACTGTATGTAAACGCACTGAGTGATGTTTCCATTCAGCTTGACATTGTTTCAGGCGAGTCATTCAGTTCAGTGCAGAGCGTCTTATGGACCTTATTGCTGTTGAAAGATGCGTTCGCTGACAAAGTTCCCCAATAGGACAGTTAAGTGATTACTGGGAGTCCTTTCTGTAATTGTTTTGGTGTCACTTTTTAAAGTTGCACTGCAGAAACGTTGCACTGCACATAAACATTCTGCATGTGTTCAGGTAGAAAATAGCTGTATTTGTTCAGTACATGTGCGCACTGAACCAATAGGGCCATACCGAACAATCCGAATACATGTACCGTTACACCCCTAGCACCTACATTACATAGTTGTCCGGTCTGGCATCATATTCAAGCATCCACGACTTTAAAAACACATCTGTTGCATTACTTTAAGCTCTTATTGGACCTAAAACCTCAGAAATGGCATTGACTTCCATTCAAGCTTCTATCTTCTATCAACGTTCTTTTGCTGTTTTTCCACCGAGATGCTGGACTGCTCTTCTTCTAAAATGTTTTTGAAGATTGGAAGGCTGTTTCTGAGCTCCTGCTGTTCTTTGTTGTTTGTTTCTGCAACACTTTGGCTGGACGTTGTAGATCCTCGTCCTTCCCAGATAGCATCATTGTTCTGGGCCTTTTTTGGCCCAAACACTGTTCTAAGTTTTGGCAATTATACCGCCAGGAATGCAGGGCCAAAACCGGCCCAAGCAGTTTTGCTAAAAGCACGCCATAAAGCTGCCAGAAAAATGCCAATGCTTTACCAGACGAGAGCCAGAATTGTAGAGGATCAACAGTTGCTCAAGACCACATTTTCTGACAAGAATCCCTGTGGTTGTTTGCTTGTCAAGTATTTAGTTTTGGGTTCATGGCTATCCAGATGAATTTGAGCAGTTTTGGTGCTAACATACGGAGACAAGACGCTTACCTCAGTGGGATGAGACAAGGACATAAAAGCTCACCCAAGCTTTGCAAAGACCTATCTGAAGACTTTTGTGCTGTGTTCCTTTGGATAAAGGAGGTGATTACTCAGGTTCAACATGAATAACAAACACAACATGGTTTGTTGCCTTGTTGGCTAACAAAAATGCTTTCCAAAAAGGACAGGAAATCCCCAGAGGAGAACTCCAGAAAGCTTGTTGGCAATTATAAAAGAGCTCTCTGTTTCTTTTTAGTTTCTGGTGAATAAGGAGCTTGACTGGGATTGCAAAGGGTATGAATACGTTCGTCATCATAAAAGACAGAAAAATTACTTGTGGATCTGTTTTCTACCTTATGTTGCACCTTTTTCTCTTCTTACGCGTGTTTCAGGTGAGACATTTTGAGACTATACACGATAAGTACACATTTTTCAAGTTCCTGGTATGTGCTTTGTGTCCGGCCTTTGTGGATTGTGTGTTTCCTCTGTGGGTTTTTTTTTTTCCGCTGTTCCCTCATTTGTCTCAAAGGTCCTCTGTTGCTCTCAGTTTTCCATTAGCTGAAAGGAAACTAAACTCTTTACCACTGTCATTTGGTCTCCGTGGACCTGACAGTTGCATGGTTCTAAAACAAACACTGATGTGATGAAGGCAAGCGAGATGACCAATTTCAAGACTATATTTATTTACGTTTCTTTTTATGAATCCAGAGCATTCTTTTCTTTCTTTTTTTAAAAGCATTTCCAAAAAAGTCCGAAGTATTTTTCTGTTTTACATTCAGTAGTTAATTATTTAGACTATGCTAGTTCATTCAAATACAACTTGGTGTTATCGATGGCCAGAAAGTTTTCCATACTTCACTCTTTTGACCAAGACTCTTGTGCAAATGATCCTAATCATGACATCAAATTGAGCATAATTCACACAACCCACCTCTGCCAGACAGAGATTTAAAGGGGTGCAGCAAAAGCGAATGAGGTGGATTAGCAGTGCTTGCCAACAACTGATTGCGTCATCCAGGACAAGTTACTGTGGAAAATCGTCTCTGCTGCCCGGATATTGAATGGTTAGTTGAGACTATCATACAGCAACAGTCTTCAGCCAGAAGCCTCTTTATATTCACAGTTTTCTAATGTCAGAACCTGTCGTACTGCAAAAGGCCTCCCGTTCCCTGCTCTTCTCCCAATCATTAGAAAGATGTGATGGATTATTAGAATCCACATAATGCAGGAAAACCTATAGTTTATATTTCAGACAGAGAGACACTATGATAAATGACATTTTTTTAATCAGCTGAACCTTCATACTCCGTTCCCTTGAGAATTTCTCTTTGCACATCTTTGTACAAATTTTCACTTCTTGTAAATAGTCTGTTTTTAATACACAAATACACATGCATACTTTGTAAATATTTTAAAAGTATTCTACTCTGTTGCAAATTCCTTTTGATCTGATCATGCTGTTGTTTTAATAACTGCACAATATTTCTGTCCTTCCTGTACAGTATAGTATTCTTAATTCTCTATTTTATATATCTTTTTATCTTAGCCTGAAAATACCACTTTGCTGCTGTTGCGCCTGAATTTCCCCAGTGTGGGAGAATAACGGAAATTTCTATTCTTTGTTTGTTTTCCTTACAAAACTCATCATTGAAAAATTGTTTTTCTTTATCTAGCTCATTACTGACCAGTTAGGATATAATCAGTAGAGCTTAATTGAAATGTCGATATTTGTTTCTTGAAATAAAAACATTTTTATTAGATATACCTTTTATTAATTTTTGTAGAGTATGCAAATAGGGCTTGCAGTGAGTTTACGCCTTAGCTTTTTTTTGACAGGTTTGAGACTAATAAGGAAACTTATTTCATTACTGAAACATAACATTTTTGTTACATAATAAGTGGCCTTGTCAACTGCAACATTTAAGGGTCTGTCAGCTTTTGAGTCCTTATCACTGCTCTGCTTGTATTATAATGTTTATTTCTTATTTAGTTTTTGCCAAAGGGATTTCTGCCTGGACTTCCTCCCACTGGATCTGATCACTGGAGGTTTTTATTGTCTGCTCTCAATGGAAAAGGTAAATGTTATAAAGGTTATGGAGACAGACAACCCGACAGAGGCAGAAATTCTGCGAACACTTTATTGGCACATCACAAGACAGCTTGGGGAGGAATCAGAACCAGTAGCTGCAGGATACATACAGGAAAATCTCTTAGAAAATCTCTCTATAAACATGAGAAATAGGAACTTTCATACATACATTTCTTTATGTATGAAGGAAGAAACAGACATAACTCCTCATGTGTGGGTATAATTTAGCTGGAGGCTTTTAATAAACAAAACAAAACAAAAAAAATGCATCAAAACAAAAAAGTCCAGAATGTATTTGTATTGATTATTCCTCTGTTTTCTCCTCACATTTCTTTTTTACTGTCTCTTAAATCTTGTTTTTCTTCTCTCCTTGTTTCTTTACTTTCATATTAACAGCTCAACTTAATTCCATCAGAAAGGTGGACTGGAGAAAAATAAAATCACTCATAAAGGTTTTATAAGTCAGGCTTTGTGTCTGTTCCCCTCCCACATCGCTCCCAGTGAGAACAAACGGTTTTCAGAGGCTGTTTTATTGATTTTTGCTCCATTGATCACTGTTTTGTGGATATTTGAGATTTCATTCAGTACTGTTCACTGACTAACAAATAAAAACGACTTTAAACAATACAATAAATATTAAGAATAAAAATGAGGATCTCTCATATCAGACTGTATCACAATAACTGGCTGATTGTGATAATTGAAATGATTTTATTACTCGGGGATAATTGTTTTTTGAGGTCACTGTTTGCTTTATTTTCAGTTGTAGCTGGAGAAGGTGTGAAAGCATGCAACAGGATCAGTTAAATGTTTTGAATTTCTTCCATGATTTGCCTTTGTTTGCTTTTTTTATTCATTGTTTCATGCAAAATACTTTATTTAAATGTGGCTATCATGAAGATTGGTTAAAGACATGTGCACAAAGATGAAAAAACGTTTAATGGGTTTGAACTAATTCTTTATCAAGATTGCACAGACTGAAAGCGAAAGGTCATTTCTCAGGTATGAACTCAATGGTGCAGCTGAGGTTTGCTGGCGTGGACCCGTCCTTGTAAGCAAACAGGAAATACATGACCTTCCTCACTTTAGCTAGCTCCGCAATCCTTTCCCCGAACTCCTGCATGTCCGCCTCCAGACACTTCAGTGGCGACTCCTCGGGGTCCTCAGCGTTTCGCCAGAACGTACCGATGGGTTCCAGAAGCTGACGGGTCATCAGGTTGGTGAGATCGGGGGTCCAGTGCTGGGAAATGCCGGTGATGGTGACCCGGCCGTGGCCTGAGAGGGAGAAGTACCAGCGGGAGAAGTTCAGCTCTTGGACGGCGAAGTCCAGGCGATACACGGCTTCGTGGGGGAGAAGCAGACGCTCGCCGTCCTGACGCTTCTGCCCCGTTTTTTTCAGAGATGAGACTCGAAGACGCATCATCTGCAGAGAAAACGGAGGAAACTCAGAGCAGATGGAGGGATGAGCAAGAAATCTAGTTGATACTCAGTTTACGTTTTCAGCAGAAAAAAGATTCTGTTCATAAGTTGGTCAATCAGAGCGTAGAAACTATTCCAGCGTTGTCTAAAGCGATGCTTGGTGCACATTGACTCCATTCGGTGACTCTAACTCCCTCTGCTTTTAGCTCAGAAACACATCTCTCTAGCGTGGGACAGACTGTTACTCAATCCCACAGAGACATTGTGTTTCTTCTAACTTCTGCAAACCTAATGAGAATTATACCAGGAAAACAAATCTTTGCAAACATAAAGTAACATATCAGTGGCTTCTAAGGATCGTATTTTTAGCCGTATAAGTAAACTTGTCTCATTTGAAGTGTAAAGCACTAATTGCACGTTTGCTGAAGCTGCTGCCGCAAAGTTGTCATTTTGAAAGTGAGAACCTCACCTCCGTCAGAGCAGTGTCTTCCTTAAACTCGAGCACCAACTTCTCAGAGGAAGACTTGTCCTTGTCCATGTCCGGCTTTTCCAGGTCGTATTCCCAGATACTGGAGAAGGGGGGAAAATGCCAGCCTGTGTGGAGGGATTCAGTGATGGATGCAGCTTTTTAATCTCACCCTCTTCATCCCTCCCCTCCCAGCTTTTCATAGACTCGTACTCCTCCTCCCTCCCCTCCTAACTGTTTCCATCACAATAGACCACTTTCTCTCTTTGGCCCGAAGCCGTCGCTTCCTCCTCCTCCTCCTCCCGCCCCCTCCTGCCCACGGGGTAGTTCAGTCAGGACATATCGACTGTAATGAATGGATGGGGAAGAGTAACAGAACATGGATCGATCCAAAAAAGGGGATTGTTCCGATTGTATTACAGTTGTAACATGTAACAAGCTACATTTTCTCATTTAACTTAAGAAATAAACAAAATGTTCCACTCAGACTCTTCAGAATCTGACATTAATACGTGTATTCAACGGTGACTTTGGGCAATAAGTGATGAATTCTTCTTAAAAATCAGATTATCTGAGTTAAAACAATTTTTTTGTCATAATAAAGCTGTGATTTCTGCTCCTAGAAACATTAACCCCTAGCAGAATACTATGTGACGTTTCTTTCGCGGTGTTAAGTTGGTGAGTGATGTTTGAAGATGCTAGGCAACTGGGACGCTGATGACGTCCAAGAGGGAACGCTGAGAGTTTCCTGAGGGCTTCTGGGAGCTCCGCTTGTCTCGGCTCAGTGGATCTTGTATTTATTTATATCCTCCACCTCACTCAGGTTTGAGTTACATCAACGTTAATGTGATGTCAACGGGGATTTAGCACAAGATCTGGAACGATGGCATTCCCTTGGCTAAAAACTTTGAAGAGTTGGATCGCAATGGAAATGTTGGTATTCCTAAGAAAACCCTTTTATAGTTTGAGGAGAGGACTTGTTGTTGTTGTTAGTGGAAACTGGTTAGCTGTCAGCTCATTGGGTGATTGTAACCTAAACTGGAGGCCGATCTACTTAATGTTAGCTTGTTTGTCTGGATGAGGTCCGATTCATTTAAAACCGTATTTATTTCTAAAACCGAAGCGGATGCAGCAGGTTAACATTAATTTATTCCTACTGTGTGTTATTAAAACCTCACTCCTTGTACTTTGTGATGATTATACTCTCTTCTTCCTTCTATCCAGGTGATTCCAGACTGGAAGGACCAGGAGTGGGACAAAGAAAAACCAGAAACGTATGCAGGGATCTTTCACTTCCAGTTCTGGCGGTTCGGTGAGTGGGTAGATGTGGTGGTTGACGACCGGCTGCCGACGGTGAACGGAGAACTTGTGTACTGCCACTCCAATGACCAAAATGAGTTCTGGAGCGCGCTGGTGGAGAAAGCCTACGCCAAGTGAGCCATTCGTTTGTTTTTTGTCTTCATGTTTGTTTCACTGTCATGATTATCACTGGAAATGTTCCTTGATCTAGACCTAGACAGGGTTCCTACCCTCGAACAGTATGTAATTTGCTTTAAGTATTTTCCAAATGTATATGAAAATAGAAAAAAAAATTATGTAAAAATGTTTCTCTCTAGACTCCCAACTTGATTTTCTGTCAAATAAAAAGCACATTTAAAAGAAATGAGCTTCTGATTTCCTATATATAGGAGATTATTGTCTAAGTAGTAAATCATATATTCTATCTGTTCATCTAATATTTTTTACCTATCCAAAATTGGTTCCTGGAGTGAAACCCAAAGAAAAGTAAGGATCCTTTATGACACTTTTTAGCTCCTTATGAACGATCGCAGTTGGTTCTCTGGCAAAAGTGGGTTTAGTCCTGCGACTCCCAGCAGTGACTTCATTGCCTCAAGGACTCCTCCCAAACCAGCAAAGAGAGACATCCAGGAAGCATTTAAATCACAATGCATTGTTTAATATTGTTCCGTTTGTGTGTTGTTGTTTTTTAGGATGTCTGGGTGTTACGAGGCTCTGGACGGGGGCAACACAGCTGACGCCCTGGTGGATTTTACTGGAGGAGTTTCTGAGCCGATGGACTTGACGGAGAACGGATACAAAGACGAAGAGGAGAAACGCAACGAGTTGTTTGAAAGAGTCCTGAAGGTGCACAGCAGAGGAGGCCTCATCAGCTGCTCAATCCGGGTGAGAACGAGATGAAGGCAAACCCACAGTGGGACGAATGTTTGGTTGTTTTAAACTATTGGGGAAAACAAAAGTCCGATAACTGATTGTTGCTCCAGGCACGGACCGCAGAGGACATGGAGGCCAAACTAGCCTGTGGCCTGGTGAAGGGCCACGCGTACGCCGTGACCGACGTCCGCAGAGTAAGGCTCGGCCACGGTCTGCTGGCCTTCTTCAAGTCAGATAAACTCAGCATGATCCGCATGAGGAACCCCTGGGGTCAGAGAGAGTGGAACGGGCCCTGGAGCGACAGGTAAACCACCCTTTGAAAAGTAATTTGTTACATATTTACTTTCTCAATCCATCAAAAATGAAGTGGTGGAAACAGGAGGTTTCCTTAGCTCTCCGATCAGGTCCCTGAGAGCTTTATTAGTTGTAAAGGACAACAGAAGTTTATTTAAATAGCCAGATATATCATTGAATACCAAAGATTTAAAGCATGCCAACCTCAAATACATTAATATTAATATTGCATTGAAGCAGTCCATTTGGTTTGTGATAAATTTAGATTTTTCAGACATGTTCGCCTCATCTGTTGCAGAACAATCCTACTTTAGCATGCCCTGGCTGAAGCCACAGGTTAAGCTTTGTCGAAATTATAGTCGCAAACCGCATCATAAATAGGCACGTTTGGTCCGGTCCGAGTTTTGAAAGGACAATTCTGTAGCAGAGGTCTCTACAGTTTTTTGTTGTCTGTCGTTTTAACTGACGGGTTGAAAAAAAAAACAACTCAGGGTATAATACATTTTTATCTGTCAATGTTTTTAGTAATAACATTCAGTAGTTCAATTTTTATTCATTTTAGTCAATATTCAATCAGAACAAACTGATCCGAGAATTCACATCGTGCCACCACACATCGAGCCGTTTAGTAAGCTACACGTATGATGAACACTTCACCTGATGTAAACTTCGCTCCGCCTGTGCGTAATGGAGGCTGAAGCGCCACTTCAGCCAAAGTTTTGAAATTGGTGGGTAATTTCTCCAATTGAAGCGATGGAAATTCGGCAAGACTCTCTGAACGAGTGCTTTTCTGATCACTTCACCTGGAGAAAATCCCCCTGCATGCGCCCTTTTCGCATCAGTAGTTAGGGTTCAGCAATCTGTCGTCGCCAGTCTGTGTCTGGTGCAATCACAACTCCATGCCTTCATAACTTAAATTTTTTTTTTTTATTGATTTAGTACCTGAACTCTGTGTGTAAAGTTGGAAATGTCTGCGAATTTGCACCAAGTGTCAGAGGTGTAAATGGTAATCAGTCAAAATGGCGAACGGCCTTCTGATTTTTCTGTCACGGTTTTTAATATACGGTCAAATAAAGAAAATATTCGGTTAACGCGACCCCATGTCTGTATATATGTGATTATCGTAACAGACAAAGCAGATTTTTAAAACAGAGAAATTGTTGAAAAGTAGATGTAAAAATATGTTTTTAACTGGCTTTTAAGAGACCTCAGAGTCCGCTGAGCTCTTAAATTAAAGATGCTTTGTTCATCATTTATTTTGGTTGAGGTTTTGCATCTTTGGACAATTATTCCCTCTGGTTCTGGATACTGTGCAGCTGGAAGGATTTTTGGACTCACTTTTTTACTTGTCAACAGTTATGATGCCTAACGGTGGCAACAAAATATTCTTTTAACAACTGGGAGCAGCGGATTTCCATCTCAAAAGCTCAGATAGTACCTGAACTATAACCCCAAATCCTTTAGACGTTGAAAAGGAGGCTTCATGGATGCAGAGCAGGACCAGAGAGCAAAGAGAGGAGGAGGAAGTTCAGACCATCTCTTCCATTAGTCATGATGGACAAGGATTACATCCTCAACTGAAACATCTCTCTGCCCGACTTTCTAACCATTTGACGAGACAGATTTAAAGAGGAGCAGCAAAACCAAAGGAGGTTGATTAGCAGTGCTTGCCAACAGCTAATTCAGGTCATGTTACAGTCGAATATCGTCTCTGCTGCCTGGGAATTGAGTCTTTAGTCAGAGGCTTCTTTAGATTCGTCGCAAGATTGACAGCTACCCGAGATCCTTCCTGCCCACAGCGTCACCATCCACAACTACTCTTTGAAGATACTTGGATGACATAAATTACAACATTTCATTTCCCTTTGGGAGAAATAAAGTATTTCTGAATTGAATTAAAGTCAAAATGAAGAGACTTCCAGTCTTGGGGCCAATGAACAGAAAGACTCCATCTCCCTTTGTCTTCAGTTTAGCATGGGGCACCATCAGCAGACCGTGATCACATGACCTCGGGGAGCTACCAGGGACATATAGGAGCAAAGGCCCTCTAATACAACGTGGTGCATGTCAGGAACAAAACCTTAAATTGCAGCCAGTATAGAGGCATCAGGATTTGAGTCGCATGTGAAAACTTGTGCAACACCCCTGACAGTTTTGCTCGCACATAGTGTCACGAGTGAATATTCAGGTGAATCTACTAAACATTTGTTTTTGCTGTTTTGCAGCTCTGAAGAGTGGAAGAAGGTCAGTAAGAGTGAGAGGGAGAGGATGGGCGTCACTGTGCAGGATGATGGGGAGTTCTGGTGAGTTATACACCATCTATGGCTATAGACAACTCTGCCACCTGCTGGCAAAACTAAGGTCATCTACAATTAACTCTTTTTATGTTTACTTTCACTCTTATGACAGTTTATTCGTCTTATTTTTGTTTTTTGTTTTTGTCTGCAGGATGACGTTTGATGACTTCATTGCTAACTTCACAGACCTCATCCTCTGTCGTCTCATCAACACGTCCTATCTGAGTCTGCATAAGACCTGGGAGGAGGCCGTGATGCAGGGTTCTTGGCGTCGCCACGACGACCCGCTTCGCAATCGTGCCGGCGGCTGCAGCAATAACAAGCACTCCTTTCTTCAGAACCCACAGGTGTTCTTTCGTTTTATACCTGCCTCTTCTTCAGCCGTGAGGACTCAACGTGTGTACACACGTCTTTATTTTTTTGTGTTGCAGTACGTGTTTGACGTGAAGAAGCCAAAAGACGAGGTACTGATCTGTCTGCAGCAAAAAGACCGCAGAGCCACTCTGAGAGAAGGACAAGGAGAAAATCTGGCCATCGGCTTCGACATACAGAGGGTATAATGGAAATATTCACGTCAAAGAATAGAAGGAGTGCTATAACATTTGTAAAAAGTAAGTTTTATCTGTGCTCAGGTGGAGTTGAACAGGACCTATCGTATGCATGCTGTCCAGCAGAAGGTCGGTGGAAGTATCTTCATCAACTCGAGGTCGGTGTTTCTGCGCATCGAACTGACCGAGGGGCGTTACGTCATCATTCCCACAACGTTTGATCCCGGCCTCGAAGGAGAGTTTCTGCTCCGCGTCTTTGCCGACGTTCCCACCGACTGCAAGTACGAACACATTGTTATGGTTTGACTTCAGTTTCTGCAACTTCTCTTTATTTTGGGGTCGCTGCGCAGAGAATACTCCAAAGCATCATCTTCACTGTGATTCAAAAATAAAGTCCAAATATCATCACCTTGATTTGTTCCAATCAAATGTACTGGGCCATTTTTATTAAATTTTTTTGTAAAATCTTACCCCTCTGCCATATTGTCTCTATCCTGCAGGGAACTGACTCTTGATGAGCCACCGCAGACCTGCTGGTCTGGGATGTGTGGTTATCCCTCATTGGTCACTCAGGTCCATGTGCTGCAGGCCGACGGACTCGCAGGGCAAGACTCAGACGGAGGTATTTTCTGCCTTTTAAAAATTTTAATATTCCTTCCCCTTCCAATATTTCAACCCCTGATTGATTGATTACAAAATGTAATTATCAGATAGTTATCATTTTCATATTATGGTATAATTTAGGAGTTCTTATATTTTAAAAAAGCAAACCTACTTGCCTAAAGCTACTCTAGCTTGTTGCTTTTACAAATCAGTCATGAACAACAAAATTTAGCTTTTTTGACTAACTTTTTTTTTTTTTTTTACTAAAAACCCTTTAATATCTAAGTGAAAACTGATTTTTATAAAATAATGACAGTTAGGGATGTAAGAAAATATTGATACAGCGTTATATCACGATATTTGATGTCACAATATTGTATCGATATTCAAAAGCAGTGTATCGATTTTTAGGATTTTTCTTAGAATTTAATTGGAACCTTTAATGATGACAGTAATTTTTTGAAGTAAAATTAAAAGTATAACTGGTAGTTTGTGGCCGTTTTCACCCTCTTTGTTCCAGTGGATCAACTAGATCTAGTAATAAAACTGGACGTGTTAAAGTGTGAAACAGGTTGGAGTGTTTAGAATGATGGGACAGTTTCTCTATAGTTAAATTCAGTTTTAAAGATCACAATATATTGTCTTACTCATAGTATCGTGATATATCGCGATATATTATATCGTCTCCCCTGTATCGCGATACATATCGTATTGCCTGAATTTACCAATACACATCCCTAATTACAATGAAATAAATATTCAACATAAAATACGTGATTGCCAAAGGTGTCAAGTAATGAAGTACAAATACTTCGTTACCTTACTTAAGTAGAAATTTTGGGTATTTATACTTTACTGAAGTAATTATCTATGGACCTACTTTTTACTTCTACTCCTTAGATTTTCACGCAATTATCTGTACTTTGTACTCCTTACATTTTAAAAAATAGCCTCGTTACTCCTGCTTCATTAAGTCTTTTATTAAGAAGACGCAAAAAATAAAAATAAAATGCGCCAACTGGATAGAATGTGACAGCGGTTTGATCATAATTTTAAACATCTACCATTCTGACACCCCGCTTGTATGCGATCCATTGCATACTCTGCACACAGGGGTCCTGTTAACCGAAAACTTTCCATATTAGTCCGTTTTTTTTTTTTTTACAACGGTGACGGAAAATCCAAAGGCCACTTGTCATTTTGACAGATTATAATTCACAGCCCTGACCATTTGGTGCAGACGCGCAGACATTTTTAGGTTTGAGTTAAAGCGCAGAGGACAAGTGACTTAATCAATAAATTAATAATAAAAAGAATCCCATGAAGCCATCTGAGCATCATCTCAGACCGGGAGGCTTTGGAACGTGATAAATTACACACACACACACACACACACACACACATATATATATATATATATATATATATATATATATATATATATATATATATATATATATATATATATATAGGTCCTTCTAAAAAAATTAGCATATTGTAAAAAAATTAGCATATTGTGATAAAGTTTTCCATAATGTAATGATAAAAATTAAACTTTCATATATTTTAGATTCATTGCACACCAACTGAAATACTTCAAGTCTTATTTCGTTTTAAAACGGATGATTTTGGCATACAGCTCATGAAAACCCAAAATTCCTATCTCAAAAAATTGCTGAGCAAAAAAAGAAACGTCCCTTTTTCAGGACTGTGTATTTCAACAATAATGTTGTAAAAATCCAAATAACTTTACAGATCTTCATTGTAAAGGGTTTAAACAATGTTTTCCATGCATGTTCAATGAACCATAATCAATTAATTAACATGCACCTGTGGAATGGTCGTTAAGACCTTAACAGCTTACAGAAAGTAGGCATTTAAGGTCACAGTTCTAAAAACGCAGGACACTAAAGAGACTTGTCTACCGACTGTGAAAAACACCCAAAGAAAGATGCCCAGGGTCCCTGCTCATCTGCGTGAACGTGCATTAGGCAAATCCAGCATTACAATATATATAGGCAACTAGTCATCATATCTTCCACTCCATGAAACACTTATTAGTGCTCAGTAGTCCACATATGGTTCTTTAATGTAATTGCATTGCACTAAAGTGAGTACATTTTAATGGACATATATGCAGCTGAAACAGGTAGCCTAGTGTATCGCAAATGTTTCAAAATTCACATTTTTATGTAACATAATAATTATGGCCTTTCTTTTTAGGGGGAGGTTTGGCTTAAGCTTTATTCTTTAATGTCATTTTTAAAAATTGCATTACTTTTACTTTTATACTTGAAGTAGTTTTGAATCAAGTACTTTTTTTACTTTTACTTGAGTAAAAAACTTGACTTGATGCTTCAACTTCCACAGAAGTGTTTTTAAACCCTAGTATCTATACTTCTACTTGAGTATTGAATGTGAATACTTTTGACACCTCTGGTGATTGCATAAATATTCACCCCCTTCAAGTCAGTATTCAGTAGATGCACCTTTGGCTGCAATCACAGCAGGGAGTCGGAGTGGACGGGTCTCCATTAGGCTGCACATCTGGATGCTGCCGTTTTCCTCCATTCTTCCCGCTAAACTGTTCCGGCTCTGTCAGGTTGTGTGGGGATCGGCTGTGAACAGCTCTTTTCAAGTCCTGCCTCAGATTTTCTATCCGGTTGAGGTCTGGGCTTTGACTGGGCCACTCCAGGACATCCCCCTTGTTGTCTTCAAACCATTTCTGTGTAGCTTTAGCTCGGCGCTTCAGGTCGTTGTCTTGCTGAAAAATAAATTAGTTTCTCTTGACGATAGAAGCTCCTCTAGGATTTCTCAATGTTTTGCTGCATTCAATTTACCGTTTACCTTTACAACAAGCCTTCGAGGGCCTCCAATGACCTTTTCACCTTTTCACTGATTTGGTGGGAGGGTTCTTTAGTCTTCATGCTGTAATGGTAGCCAGGAATAGTAATAAATCATTTAATGGACCTTCCAGTCATGGGTGTCTTTATACAATAATCACTTGAGACACAATCACTGCATTCAGGTGATTTCCATTCCTCTCATTGTGAGACTACTAGCACCAACTGGCTGAACCTCCGTTGAATTAGGTCAGTAACTTCAAAGGAGGTGAATATTCATGAACTTATTTTCTGTTAAATATTTTTTGTCATTATTTTGTTAATCATTTTTCACTTTGACATTAAAGAGTGTTTTTGTACATTTTTTTTGTCTAAAAAAATCTAATTTTGTTGATCATGATTGGTTTGTAAAAGGAATAAAAAGGTAAAACATCCAAAGGGGTGAATACTTTTTATAGGCAGTGTAAATCCATGTCAGAAACAGTCCAGCTATTAAATTGCTTTGAAAGCTTGGAAGCCAGTTTCACCCAACTGGTGACTGATTTAGGGTCATTTTTTAAACCTTCAAGTATTTATCTTTTGATATCTGCAGGAAGTTTTCATTTTTATGTCACTAATACAAAAAAAGCCTTAAAAACCTTTTAAAAAACCCTGTTGTTTCTCCAGTCTCAGATCCTTATGTGATCATTCGTTGTGAAGGAGAGAAGGTTCGCTCTCCGGTCTATCAAAACACACGCAGCCCCGCCTTCAACACTAAAGGACTCTTCTACAGGAAGAAAGCCAACCGACCAATCAGCATTGAGGTTTGTGTTGTTTTCTCTTGGAGTGTTTGATTGTCACCACGGTGTTGACCTCCTCCTCCTCCTCCCCTCTCACACATTTCTCAGATATACAACCACAACGTTTTGAAGGACGGCTTCCTGGGTCAGGTGACGGTGCCGGCCGAGCAGGGAAAAATCCAGAAGACGCTTCACCTAAAGGATAAAGGCAGCCGGAACGATGACGACCTCCCCGGCACCATCAGTCTGGTCATAGAAACCAGCTCAGTGCTGACCAGCATCTGAAACTGGTGTTTAAAAAACAAAAAAACTGGAATATATTAGGTACAAATCTAATTTTTGCCATTCAAAACGCCAAAACAAATCTGGGTTTATCACCACTTGTTATTTAAAAAAAACCCTTTCTTTTCTTATTCTCTTAAATATATTGTTTACATTCTTTAAAGTTTACTAACAGTATGAAGTTTAAAACTTTCAGGTAAATCTCTGTAGTTCCTGTTGGAGATTAAATGTCGAGCAGCAACAGTAGCTGCATTTACATGCGTCAACATCGTGCCATCAGCTTTTATTTCTGACCTTTTATGGTGTTTTTCCATATGTGAAACTTTATCTTATCTCAGTTCTAGTTTAAATTGTAGAGGATTAATAAAATCAGCACACATTAATACATAGTTTTATTAACGTATACCCTCGTCTGGCCTGCCGTTCCAGCGGCCTCAGTGCAAAGCATGTGATCCTGCAGACGATGGCAGAGTTTATTATAAGAAACTAGAAAGGTCAGAGGTCAGGCTGACCTTTTTGGTTGCGATCAGGGGCTGCAGCAGAAACATTATAACATTCTGCTCCCTCTGGTTATTATTTCTCCTGTGGATGTAGATTTTGTGTAAGAAGAAAGAACATGCCTCATGTTGAAATTTAAGTTTCAGCAGAATTAACGCCTTAATGAGATAATATCCCGATATGCTACTTTAAAGTAACAGTTTACACTTTTTTTCCCCGCCCAGATTTTACCAGGTTAAACCATCATTCCAGAAAATGAAAGCCTCAAACTTGCTTTTGGTTTAGATGGAGGTAAATCAAGGTAGATTAAACCGGTTTCCCAGTCAACATGTAGTACCAGAATCCAGTTATGATGAGAGATTTACTCAGTCATGCTGAATGTTTACAATATCTCACTAAACTGGTGTTGCATGAGCGGAGCTGTCCAGCTGTGTGTGCTATAATCCGCTAAAACCACAACCTCAGATCTATTTAGTGCTGTTTGTAAAGTTACCCAGTCAAAAATTAACAGCAATCTTTTGGGTTGTTTAGCCTGTCATACGAAGAAAAGATGGGGGTTAATCTTTTCACCATGTTGTTTATTCATTTAATGAATTTCACAGTTTCAAGCTGAATATTTAGTTAACAAGCAAAAATATGTAGTTAGGAACTAAATATTTAACTTCTAATCTAAATATTTAGCTAGTCAGTTTAGCTTGCAAGCTAAATATTCCGCTTGATAACTTAATATTTAGTTAGCAAGCTAAATATTTAGCTTAGTTGGCAAGCTAAATATTTAGTTTTCTAACTAAATATTTGGCTTAAAACATATTTAGTTTACAAGCATTTTTGAAGCTAATTATTTCACTAAACATTGTTTTGTTCTAAATATTTAGTTAGCAAGCTAAATGTTTAGCTTGCTAACTAAATATTTAGCTCACTAGCAATTATTGAGCAAGCTAAATATTTAGCTTGCTAACTAAATATTTAGTTTTCAAACTAAATATTTCACTCCAAACTAAACATTTAGTTTACAAGCTAGTCTGAAGCTAATTATTTAACTAAACATTTAGTTTACAAGCTAGTTTGAAGCTAATTATTTAACTAAACATTTAGTTTGGAGCCAAATATATTTAGTTGAATATTTAGCTTCGACCTCACTTGTAAACTAGCTCGTCAACTAAATATTTCGTGTGTAAACTAAATTTTTAGCTTGCTTGTTTGGAGCTTAATGTTTAATTTGTAAACTAAATATTTAGCTAAACAGTTTAAATTGCAAGCTTAGTATTTAGCTTAAAACTAGCTTGTAAAGTATTTAGTTTGGAGCTAAATATTTAATTAGTAAGCTAAATATTTGTGAAGTAAATATTTAGCTTACTAATTAAATGCTTAGTTATAAACTGACATTTATGAATGAATGATTAACGTGCTGAAAATTTGACTTAGAAAAATTACTTTACATAACTCAAATTATTGCTGTTCATTTTTGACTGTGCAACTTGACAAACGGCACCCCATACATCCCTTCCATAAGATGGCACTGTGTTCCAAATAGGTCTTTCTGTGACATTTTTATAAAGTACATTGAAGTGTGTGTATTCATAAAGTTGCATGATGCTGTATATTAACAGTGCCAAGTTTTACAACCTGAGTCAATTCACAGAAACAATTCTGGCCTCAGATCAGGTTAAACATTTCTTTACTTGTTTCCTGCTAGTTTACATGTCGCTGCTGCCAAAACGCACCGGGCTGCATGTTCATGTCTGTGTGGAGAATAAATGACCAACCCGACTGAACCAGTTTAATGAGTACAGGTTTAAAAATAGGTTTAACTCCACTGTCGGGTGTGAAAGCAAAGTGGACCAACAATGAAGCGTTTTTATGACCTGAGCATGAATTACTTTCATCTGTTCTGCTTCATTTTTTTTATTGATTTATGATGTAATGTTATAATATAAAGCCCTTCAAAGCTGTATGTCTATTTGTATATGTAAGATACATTTATTAAACTTTTCCAGACAGATGTTCAGTCTAAGTATCTTTTGATATGAAAAATAAAGTTGTTTTTTAATCTATTTTTGCACAAAGCTTTTATAAAATACCAACATGCTTACTGCAAATGAGCTACCATGAGGATAAATAAAATTACTAACATTTTTATCAATTGCAAAATTTAGTTAGCAAAAAGTTCAACATTTATTTGTCCCTCATTTCAGCTGGTGAAACGTTTGACAATAATGACTTACAGATCATGAAACCCCTAAATTCTGTCTCTGTAAATTAGAACATTACATAAAACCAACAAAAAGGTGTATTAAAGAGAATCAGGGTTCTTAAAGGTATGTTCATTTCTATCCACCCAATACTTGGTTGGGGCTCCTTTTGCATGAATGACTGCATCATGGCGGCGTGGCATGAAGGCGATCAGCCTGTGGTTCTGCTGAGGTCTAAAGGGAGCCCAGGTTGACTTGATAACGGCCTTCAGGTCATCTGCATTGTTGATTCTGGTGTCTTTCTTCTTCCTCCTCTTCACAATACTCCATGGATTCCCAATGGGGTTAAAGGACAGGCCATTTTACTGGCTTTGGTACCTTTGGCAGAGTGGGGCGGTACGAAGTCCAGCTGGAAAATAAAATTGGCATCTCTATAAAGCTTATCAGCAGAAGGAAGCAGGAGGTGCTGTAAAATGTTCTGGTAGATTGCTGCATTGACTTTAAATGTCAGAAAACCCAGTGGACCACGACCAGCAGACGACATGGCGCCCCAGATCGTCCATGACTGGAAAACGTCACACTGGACTTCATGCAACATGGATTCTGTGCCTCTCCACTCTTCCTCCACACTCTGGGACCTCGATATCCAAATAAAACCAAATACTTTACTTTCATCTGAAAAGAGAACTTTAGTCCACTTCTCCCTTCCACTCAACGTTCTACTTGTATGCTTTAACCCTTTCACAATATTCAGATTTTCTGAAACTAAATTTGGTGGTTTCATCTTCTGTAAGCCGGTAAGAAATAAAGGCTTGACAAAATAAATCTGAGTTTCACTTTCTGAAATTAGTTACAAAACGCATTTCACTTTTTCACGATATTCCAACTTTTTTTAGCTACCCTTTTACAAAATTTGATATGCTAAAACTTGTGTTTTAGATGAGTCTGCAAGTGCAGATCCCCCCCCCCAAAGATTAACATCTAAACCCAGAAGATTAATATATGCGTGCTCACTTTTTGTGTCAAATGTTGGGTTTTTTAGTTAGAGAAGCCACAACTTGAACTTTATAGGAAGAGAGCAAATAAGAACAAATGGCGTCCCTTGTAGGAGATGCTTGAGATGTTGGTTTTAATAACTTAGAAAACATTTGTTACAGCAGCACTACAGTAACAGTACAACAGAGAAAAATGGAAGGAGCCGCATTCTCGTCCAGTGGTGCCGGTTTTAAACGTGACGAAACCGAAGCACAGCGGATCGACTGGAATGATGGTGGACTTGTGGCGATAAAACAAAAGCCTCACATTGTGATCTCACTGGGGGGGGGGGGAAGGCTTTTACTGACTTTAAACAAAGAGTCAGATCCTAGAAATAATGCGTACATTTTCCACATGGACGCAAATCATCACATTTCTGCATCAGGGAAATTGTTTAAACTCTCCGATGAGACAAAAACATAGTTGGGAGCTATTGAAACGTAGCTAGAAGGGTGTGTGTTGTAATGTGATCCCACAATAGCTGAACAACCACAGGAAAGTACCTGAAAGAATGTTTGGTTATTTACTTGGAACTGAACTAAAACCTAAATAAAAAAGCTGATTACACCCCACAGATCTTACAGATTTTAGGTGGTTTCTGTTGTAAAGAAAGCTAAACCTTTAGGAAAAACCCATTTACATAACCTTTTTTTTATTATTTTTAATACATTTTCTTTATTTTACCCCCTTTGAGCAGGTGTTTTAGTTTTTCTTATTTTTCTCAGGCACAAGCATCAAGTAACAAAACCAATTTTAAATTAAAGAAAATAAAAATATTAAAAATATTTTTTATAAATCAGTTTTCTTTTTCGATTCATCGTCGTGCAAAAAAGTGGAATTAATAAGAAAAAAGACGTATTCACCCTAAAACACATTTATGCATCAACATCAAAGATATACTTGGCCTTTTTAAACAAAATAAAAAAATAAGATCTTATTTCTTTTTAAAGAGTAATGGATTGTGACAGCGTTTCTACTAGAAAGCCTAAATTATGAAAACGTATTAGTGCAGAGAAGCGAAGGAGAAAAAACGTGGACTTGAATGATGATTGGCTCAATCTTCTAGTGGACACTTTTTGATGTTTTATTTAGGATTCGCTAAACAAAACCTTATAAACAACCGTTTTTTTTGTTTAGTTTGGAAGTATTATCGGAGCGAAGTATAACTTTGACCAGAAAACATAAGTCCTACAGCGGTGGGAGGCACACAGGGTGATAGGAGACAGAAACACCTTCATTTTTGATGTCTAAACTGTACATATGGAGATTGTTTCAGCAAAAACATATTTCAGAGCATTTCACAGAGTCTGATTCCATAGCAGAAAGTTAAAACGAAAAAAAACCCCAACTCTGTGAAACCTTCTGTGACCTGTTTCTAACTAAACCGCGAAGTGAACCCCAAAAAGAAAAGTTGGCTGTTTTTCTACGCTTTCACATTAAAAACGAAGACATTATGTAAACGCTTCACAATTTATCGCTACTAATATTGTATAGCGTGCCAGTTTTTATGTCTTTTTCTCAATGGGGGGGCTTTTCTCAGCTCTGTGGGAGGAGCAGTGACAGGAAAGAAACATGCAAATATACCAACGAGGAAGAAAACAAAAAGTATTCCAGACAATCTGTTGCACTGAAATGAGAGGAACTAACGAATGTTTGTACATCTACTTGTATACTTTATGTTAGATGTAGTGTAAATTTTTACCCTCACTTAAGAAGTTTCATAAAAGGCAACTAATTACAGGTATAAAATTACCTCTCTGTGGTTATTAATACCCGTCTCTTCCCATTAAAACACTTCTACAACCCATTTGAATCTCCAGCAGTGATTTTAGCCACTTCAGACCTGTCAGATAAATAATTAGGGTGTATTTTTCTTTTTGTGTGTGTGTGTTTTATTCCTTCCATCAGGACATGAAATGTTAAAAACCTATAAAAAAAAAGAGAAGTAGCTAAATGTAAAGTAGTGTTCAGCTCTTTCAGGCTCCAAACACACACAAAATAAATCGGAATCATCTCACGTGTTGTAACTTTTCTTTTTTTCCTTTCTGAAAGCGCGGTTTTTCTTTCCCACGGCAGAATCGCAAAGAAAACAAGCAAACTGCTGACAGCCGATCGATCTGAATGAACACACCACTCGCAGTAGCAACCCTCCTCCTCACCTCCTTATAGAAAATATAACACTATATTTTACAAGAAGACTAAACAGGACATCTATTATCTTACAAAGAACAGCGTACAGAGAGTATGTACAGCAAACACGGACCCCTCGGGTCCAGGTTCTGTGAGAATAAGTTGCCGGAAACCGAAAAACACTGAATCCAAACTAGTTTTTAAATGAAATTAAATGGATAAGAGGGATATACTTTCAGCGATTCTGCTGTATTATTCAGTATTTTAAAAACAAATATACGTAATAATTCACTTTTAGCAATGAAACCTCATACAGTGCTTTGCAAAAACTATTCACACCACTTCCAACTTTTTCAAACTTTCGGCACATTAGAAACACAAGCGTCAATGTTTTGTTTTGTTGGGTTTTTTGAGTGTTTTCTGCGATAGACCAACACAAAGTAATGCACGACTATAAAAACAAATGACGGTGGCTGCATCATGCTGTGGGGATGCTCTACCTCAGCAGAGGTTGATGGGAAGAAAACCTGACTTGAGTATGGGGTGGAGTTACACCTTCCAACAGGACAATGACCCTAAATATACAGCCAATTTATACAGTTAGACCTGAGTAGACCTAAATCTGATCGTTTCCATCCCCTCTGACTGAGACTGAGCTATTTTCCAAAGAACAATGGAAACAATTTCAGTCTGAACCCCCCCGCCCCCTAGTGTGGAAATGTAAGAGAGGCAACCACTGCCAGCTTCCCCAGTGGAGGTTTCACTACTTAAACCCAGCAGAGACAAAACTATGCTGCACAGAGGAGCTGCAGGGTCAGAGGTCAGCCTCTCAATCCCTTCTGGTGCAAACCAGCAGGGACCGCAGAGGCCATCTGTACTGGGTGGAAATGTACTCCTCTGTGGTCAGTAATAATTTTTTCTTTAATCTAGAACGGTCCTAATACTCTGTGGTAGGAAACAGTCTGGGAATCTGGGATAAACAGGCCTAATTAATAATCTTATAGTATCCTGACTCCACTCTTAAGGTTTCCATTTTTTCCTTCCCATCTTTCACAGATTACAGGTGTGTAGAATAAAGAAGAATCCCACCGACTCCAGCAAGCCTAATTAGTGCAAAAGGAGCAGAGGAACGCTGGTAATCATGCATCATTTTCTGGTCTATCGAAAACAAAACGTACACCGAGCTTTGTAGCCGTTACATGACCAAACGTGAAGAAGTTGGAGAGGTGCAAATACAAAAACGCCAGGAGGGTGTATAAAAAAAAACATAAAACAGGAACTAATCACAGTAGTTCTCATTACAATGAATCTAATATATATATATATATATATATATATATATATATATATATATATATATATATATATATATATATATATATATATATATATATATATATATATATATATATATATATATATATATAGTTTTAAACTTAGCCAATAAAATACCAAATCTTAACGATTTCCTAAAAGTCTTTCGGGGGTTTTTCTTCTTCTTTTTGTCCAACCAGGGCTTTATTTTGGCCTTCACCATCGTGAGGATCTCACCACTGATCCGATGTCAGGTGTTCGATCCGACACTAGTTGTGTGTGTGGGGGGAGTTTCTGCTACGACAACGATGCACTACTGTAAAAACCAACCCAGTTTTTTCTCTCCGCTGGATCTGATGAACGTGCTGCCTCCGTGTCGCGTGGATCCGTTCGGGTCAGGAATTAGGTTCGGTCGGACGTTTGGCCGTCGTGGTGTTCGGATGTAGCGCTCTGCCGCAGCGGCGAGGGATCAGAGCTGATCTCTCGATGTCAAGGAAAAACAAAATAAAAACACGTGACCTTTATTTACACAAGCACAGCCATCATGACTGCGGGCTGTCCTGGGCAGAGTTTAAAGAGTCCGACTGGCCTTCATCCTCTTCATCCTCTTCGTCCGGATGCACGGGGCCGTTGTGCCTAGTGTCCCTTCGCACAGCTGGACCTCCGGGGTCCCTGGAGGTCTGATGTCCGTTTGACGGAGACAGGCTGCGGCCCCGCCCCTTCTCCTTAGCTCCACCGTCGCTTTTGTGCTCAGCTCTCTGCTCTACCGACCACTTTTTACTCGTCGTCGTCTTTTGTCCTTCGTCCTCCGTGTCATCCGAGTCGATGTGCTCCTCGTCCTCCTCGTCATCCGAGTCGATGCGGTTGAGTCTTTTGCGGATCGGACGATCATCTCCCGATGAAGATTGCGAATCGCCCGACTCGGACACCTCTTCGTCGTCGGTCGATGGTCGCCGCTTCTTGAGCATCAGAGCGAGACGTTTGCGCCGCTGCTGCGACAGCATCTCCCTCCGTCTCCCCCTGCCCATCCTCTCCGGATCCTCTTCGTCTCTGTCCGTCCTCCCTGATGATCTCCTCCCGCCGTCGTCATCCTCCTTTCCCAGCCGCCTCCTTTTCAGCCGCCTCCTTCCTTCTTCCTCCTCGTATCTTTTCCGCTTCTCTCTCGTCCTGCTACTCCGGAGTTCCTCCTCCTCTCCTCTTCTTCTCCTCCTGTCCACTCTCCTCCGGCCGTCTTCTTCCTCATCATCATAATAATCCTCCTCAGAATCTCTTGAGGAAGCCGACACTAAGGAGAAAATGTGCATATGAAAGGGGGACAATTTAATGATCGTGAATAAAATGCCGATTACAGGAACTAGAAAAGACGAGCTCACCATCGCTGTAGTCACTGGAGAAATGCTCCTTGCGTGGTCGGCCGCGTCGTTTCACCTGCTCCCTTTTGGCGGACGTCCCGGAGTTGTCCGACGACTCCGACGTCTCGCGGTAGTTCACCTGCTGCCGCTGGCCTCGCCTCAGACCGCGCCTCTTCTTGTCTGCGTCACTGTCCGTCATGTCACTGTACCGATCAGAATCTGTTGAACAGAAATAAAAACAAACACAATAAGACTAATAAGGATTTTGCATGTTTGCGTAATCTTCAGTTTGGGTTCTGGATCATTGTTTTGACACTTTTGATACCAGATATTTGGCGTTTTCTGCAAAATATTATCTTTTTCAACCTGCAACGCATGAATCTACATGTTCTGTTAAAATGGTTGCTGATCTTTTTGAGAAAATATTTAAGATTCATGAATAATTTGTTGTTGTAAAACAAGAAAAAAGTAATAAAAGTAAAAAAATTATTTAATGAAATAAAAAAATTTATTTAAAAAAAGATTCAAATATCATTATAGACGCTTATGTTTTTTGCGGTTTTTTTGTTATTTTATCCTTAAATTATGATTGTATTGCAACAACATATTCCCACTGAGGTAAACCTAAAATAATGAAAATAATAAAAGGTTCTTTATTTAATATATACAGACCTTTTCCAAAAAATTTAATATCATGGAAAAGTTTATTTATTTCCATAATTCCATTCAAAACGTTAAACTTCCATAGCTTATATATGCAGGGCCCACAACTAAAACTATTTCAAGTATTTAGTTGTTTATTTGTACATAATTTGGGCTTCCAGCTTATAAAACCCACGAAAACTGGAATTCAAAAAATTAGAATACTGTGAAGAAATCTGCCCATATTTTACAGGCCATGAATGTTTTAAACTGAGTTTCACACACGACTCATCTACTAAACTCAAAGCAACTGCACATATTTTCCCAGGTGTCATTAAATTGATTCACTTTGGTTCAATTGTCTCAGTTAGGTTCAACATGGGGAAGACTGCAGACCTGACAACTGGCCTGAAGACCATCATGATACCCTCCATAGGATGGGTAAGCCACAAAAGTTCATGGCTGTGTCCAAGCATATCAATGGAAAGTCTAGTGAAAGGACAAAATGTGGCAGGAGAAGATTCACCAGCAGAAGAGCTGACTGTGGGCTTCAGCGGATTATCAAACAGAGAAGATTCATGAATCTGGCAGAGATCCAGAAAGAGTCACAGCTTCAAAAACCACCACATTCAGACACGTCTCAACTGGACCAAGGAGAAGAAGGACTGGACTGTTGGCCAGTGGTCCATGGTTCTCTTTTGCTATGAAAGTAAAGTGTGCCTTTCATTCGGGAATCAAGGTCCAAGGGTTTGGAGGAAGACGGGTGAGGAACAGAACCCAAGCTGTGGACCAGTGAGAAATCTCCACAGTCAGTCATGATTTGGGGTGCAATGTCTGGTGTAGATGTTGGTAAACTCTGCTTTCTTAAATCCAAGGTCACCGCATCAGTCTACCAGAATGTTTTAGAGGACTTCATGAGTCCTGCTGAGGATCTGTATGTAGATGCAGATTTCATCTTCCAGCAGGACCTGGCCCCTGCCCACACCGCCAGAAGCACCAAAACCTGGTTTGATGCCATCATAGTGCTAGACTGGCCAGCCAACTCCCTGGACCTAAACCCTTATTGAGAATCTATGAGGTATAATCAAGAGGAAAATGAGGGGCACCAGACCCAAAAACAAAGAAGAGCTGACAGCAGGCATCAAAGAAATCTACAGGGGAGACGATGCGATATATCGCGATACTATGAGTAAGACGATATATTGGGATTTTTAAAACTGAATTTAACTGTAGAAAAACTGTCCCATCATTCTAAACACTCCAACCTGTTTCATACTTTAACACATCCAGTTTTATTATTACTAGATCTAGTTGATCCACTGGAACAAAGAAGGTGAAAACAGCCACAAAACTACCAGTTATACTTTTATATTTACTACAAAAGACGGTCATCATAAATGGTTCCATTCAAATCATTAAAAAAAATTTTTTTTTTAATCACATTTTTTAAAATATCAATACAATATCGGAAAATAAAATATCGTGATATATCGGTGTATCGATATTTTCTCACATCCCTACTGCAGATTGTTGCATTTTTAATCATCTGCTCGTTCCAATCGCCTCCTCTGATTGCCTTGGAAGGGGCGAGTTGATGGAACAGAACTTTTTGTTGTTTTTATCAAGGCGATTTGTGCAACCAACAGCACAAGGGATAGCAGAAGACGCACACAGCAGGGCAGGGAGTGACGTAGACCGATAATCGCTATGGTCCGCGACTGAGAAGAGACGCTCCCACGCATGCAATTCGGGTCTGCCGTGCTGTTTACGCGAGGAGCCAGCACTGAAAGCAGCGCGGGATAAACAGGGCGGGTCATTCTCTGCAAGCGTTAATCCTTACATTTTTTTTATAAAATTGTTGCGTTAATTCTACAAATTAATTGACCTGCGTTAACGGGTTTATTTTGAATATTGAATATTTAATATATAAATAAATATTTAATATGTATCTAAAAAAAGAAAAATAATATATAGTAATCACAAGCTCAAACTTTCTAATTAATCAAATAAAAAGCAGCAATTAATAGTTCCTATGCGCTGTAGTCAACTTAGAAAAAAGTAATCTATCGCTTTATGTTTTCCAGAATTATAAATATCACACAAAGGCCACTAGGGATTCAGGATGGTATGCATCCTGTTGCATGAGTTGCATCTTTGGGTCTCCATAGCAACCATCAGAAAAAATCTACATGCCAAGGGGTTGTTTGGAAGGTAGGGCAAAAAAAAAAGGCAGTTTCTGTCCAACCATCACAAACGTAAACAGGCAAATGTTCCCTAAACACAACTGGGACTTTAGCTGGAACTGTTTCTTTTGGTCAGATGCGGGAAATGTTTAGCTTCTCAGCAACTAACACTCCACATGGGTTATGAATAAATATGTGCAAAAGTATGGTGGAGGATCTGTGATGCTGTGGGTCAGTTCTCTCAACCCTGGGAACCTTGTTAGAGTGCATACCATCAAGGGACTTTGTTCTACAAATCAGGCAAAAACAATGCTGCGGTTTTACTCTTCTGGGAGTATGGTAAAGGGATATTTCACCACTTTTTTTTTAGCCATCTGGATCAACTTCTATACAACTGCACTGAATTATCCTACAGATTTGTTTTAAAAATGCTGTTGAATGGGGGTTTCATTACTTTGGGTCACATGTTTACTGTAAAATCCTGAACCATGAGGGTCTAAAATGCAATCGATTCGATTCTGATTCTAAAGAGCTAGAATCGATTATCCCGATCCGATCCAATCTGTTCCATTCCAATTCAATATTGATACGGGTCAGTGCTATTAAAATCTTTTTTATTTAGCTGTTACCTTAATTATATGCCTGTAATTTAATGACGCAACACAGGTTGGGGTTACAGTTCACCGGGGGAAACTGTATTAACCCTTTCAGACCTAAACTTTAAAGGGGACATATCATGAATTTTTTTTATTGTGTAGTAAATTTAGAGCGTCTAGGTGCAAAAAGCATAAATTTGTCACTCCATGTGTTGTGGGGATATTTTTGTAAAATCTTTCAGGTCATATTTTTTAAGCTGTTCAGTTTTCTGTATTATCTATTACGTTTTTTAACTATTACGTCACAGTACTTGCACAGGAACTGACAAACTTGGTCATGGATTTCCTCCTAAACGCAGAGCGAATCCGCCATCTTTATTTCTCGCTGTGAGTTCACAGTCCAAGTTTAGGTACAAAGTACAAGTGTCAAAATGTTCTGTTGTTGGGTGTATTAACCCGCACAACTCTTTACACCGTCTCCCAGCATCAGAACCGCTTCGAAGTGCTTGGTTAAGTTTTATTTTTCCACTATATGTAGGCCGCAACTAAAGGATTTAGATGGAAAAGGGAAGAATTTAAAACCAGGATATGTCCACTTTAAAACGCCCGTCTGCACTTTTCCCTTCTATTCTGTAAAAAGGGCGAACAATGTTTAACCATTAAAGCGATTTTTGGATGTCCGAATCGATTTCTAGGAATTTTTATAAGAATCAATTTGTTGATGATTTCTTTCAATGCAGCATATAAGAGTGCGAACAATAGTGTGTGTGTGTGTGTGTGGGGGGGGGGCTGTATTTAAAGAAGAAAAAGTAATATAAAGTATGTGATGTTTGTGCACTCACCCATCTCTACATCACTCTCTTCCTCCTCCTCGCTGGACCGCCTCCGCAGCCGTTTTCTGCCCCTGCGTTGGGTCCTCCTGGGTTTGAATATAGGCGCCCCTCTCAAACCCCGTTTGGGAAGTGCTCCTTTGTCCCAGCAGGCGCCGTCGCTGCCTGCATCCTCGTCATCCTCCTCTCCATCATCGGCACCCGAAGCAGCAAATTCTTCTTCTTCCGAGCTGCAGGATGAAAATAAGGAGAAGGAATGAGATGAATGACAGAGAGAGACAGAGAAGAAGGACTCTGAGTAGGAAACAGTGTGACCTGTTACTGAGCATAAACTCTTCTTCGCTCTCTATCGCCGTGCTGTCGCTTTCCAGGTCGTTCAGCCTCCGTCTCTTCTTGTTCCTAGCAGCTCGGGTCTGGGTTCTGATAGGCCGCTGGTTCTCCTTAACGACCTCCGATAGAGCGGAGGGGATCTCTTGGCCCGTCTCTGCTCCTGAAACCCACAAAAAAATAAAATAAGACTAAAAGTTCAGATGTATAGATATATATAGATATCTATATATAGATATCTATATCTATATATATATATATATATATATATATATATATATATATATATATATATATATATATATATATATATATATCAAAGCACGTTCAAGTGTTAGAATGGCCTAGTCAAAGTTCAGACCCAGGATTTCGGGTTATAATGAGCCTAAATACTAAATATGCCTCAGAAATATGGCTGAACTCAAACTGCTACTTCGTCATTGAGCACTCACCACTGCAAATGTCCCTGATGTCCTCCTCTATGGCCTCATCGATGGCATCATCGAAATCATCAAACCTGCAACAGAACAAGCTTTCTTCGTTTTTGCAGTTCAGCTTAAGGCTGGATGTAAAAGGGTGAGGTACGCTGAAATAGCACAAACACGCTCCTCGATCAAATCTAAACCACACCCACCTGTAGCTGATGTGTTTTCTGGTTCTGGTTGATCTCCTCCCCAGATTTTTGGTCTTCTTTTGATCTTTTTTCTTGGCAGACTTCTCCTCCTCCCCCTCTTCCCCATCTCCCTCCTGCGAAAAACAAACCTTCTTACTCTAAGCGTCGTGCAGAAAAACTCTAGACCAACTTCCTAGACAACAAACAGATGGTTTGGTTTACATTTGTTAAGATTTCACCATCTGTTTGCTTATTAACTCATGCAAACAAAAGCCTCATAAAACCACAAAACGTGCAGAAATACACAGCTAAATCGCTAAAGCTTAAGATTTAAAGCAGCATGGTAAAACCTGACTCACGGGAATGATGTTCTCCACACTGATCCCCACATACACCAGCCGTTCCCTCCTGGGAACAGAGAAAACATCATGAGGATTTATTCTCACCTTCACCCCAATTTACAAATAATAATATATACTAAAAAAAGCAATCGTATGATTCGTGTGCGGGCTTACCTCCTCTCTGCCCGTTCTCTTTTCTTCAGAGCACTGTCCAGGTTCTGCAGCTGCTCCTCCAGTTTCTCACACAGCATCTTCTACAAGAAGAAAAACCACAAACCGGTCACTGAGATGTATAAAGCAGAGATCAATTCATCAGATTCGTTGGCTCCAGTGGTCGATTTGTGGTCAGGACTGTTGATATAAAGACCAGAGACATGAACCATAAGCGGGATATCAAACAGTATGCTGCAGTTGGGGGTCAGTGGTAACCTGATATGACATCCATTATATTTATTTAAAGCAAGAGCATGTTTACTTAGATAGAAAACTTATTCTTACCAATTTGAATAATAAACTGAACTTCAGGGTATTGTTTGATAACGAGACAGAAACTGGAACTTTAAATCTGTCTGGATGATTGGATGGAAGTGACTTTTTTTTCCAATTCAAAAATAAAGGGAAAATAAATGCTGTTGAAACTCATATAATTGACTTTAAAGAGTTGTTGTAGATGCTGATGGATGTGGACAGGAAGGATTTCCTGTAGCAGTCTGTGTTACAGGAAATGTTAGAAGCCTCCGACTGAAGACGCTCTGTTGTTGTATGACTGTCTCATGAAGAGGATGCTCAGGGTTGTCCATCATGTTTTTTTAATTTTATTTGCATTATCATCTCCAGATGTTCCACAGCTGTCCCCAGAACAGAACCAGCCTTCTTTATCAGGTTGTTTAGCCTTTTTAAGTCCCTGGCTCTGATGCTGCTACCCCAACAGATGACGGCTGAAGAGATTACACTCTCCACAACAGACTTGTAGAAGATCTGCAGCATCTTGCTGCAAACCTTGAAGGACCTAAGCTTCCTCAAGAAGTCCAGTCTGCTCTGTCCCTTCTTGTCTACTAGAGTTTTTGTTTGTAAACGGCCTCCAGACAATATTTGTTCCTAATTGGTGTTTTATAAGTAAACTAAATAAAAGCTGAACTGATTGCACAAGTTGATTTCATTCACATGATTGAAATCATGCATACAGGCTTAAATCCAGATATCATTAAGGACAAAGATGTTAAAAGAGTTGGTAAAAAAGAGCCAATAATTTTTTTTGCATCCTAAGTTTATGTTGGACACATTCTTTCAAAAAAAACAACACAAAAAAACCCACTAAGTTCAAAATTACAGACAGACAGATACTTTTACAACTAGTAATATTCAAATTATTGGTCTATTAAGAAACAAGGTATTTTTACCTGAGCAGCAGCACGAATCACTTTTGTGCAACAATGTACTTCAACTTTTTAAAGCTTGAAACTTAGTAAATTCAAGTTGGAACTGAGGGTTTCTCCCACTTTGCAAACAATATAACAATATAAGTAAGGTTTTCATAAAGCTCCGTCCCAGAAACAAAATTAAATAGTTTACAGAGACTTGAGAGAAAAGATTTTTTTAAGAGTCCACAGAGATACACAGTGTGGAACAAGCCTGGGAAAGATAGAAGGAGATGGATTTAAAAAAAAATGGAAAGAAAACCAGTTAGAGTTGTCTATAAAGACCTCAGAAAAACTGTCAAGACAGTAATTGATGTTTAAACTAAGTCAGGAACAGTAGCTCGAAAGACGACAACTAAAGCTCCGCACAGCAGCAATGGACCGGAAGGTTGCAGATTCCAGGATCGTCAGTAAAATGTAGAGAAAGAAAGTCTCCCTACTCTCCAAACGTCTCTCCCAAACTGTCTCCTAGAGATGCGCACAAACAGCCCACGTCCCATCATTCATAGCGGCATACACTGAGAGAGCAAGCGCTTAACAACAACCAAGTCCCTGCTTCAAAACCTACTGTACACCTTCAAGCTGCACGAATACCTGCAGCAGGCCCGCTTTGCGTAAACAAGGGACAAAGATCGAGCTATTTTTGGCCACAATGACAATTATGCTTGGATGAGCCAAACCTAAAAACACTGTTCCAACTGTCAACCACGGCGGTGGCAGGTTCATGCTGTGGGGCTGCCATTAGCACTGCTGCTTTATTAAAAAGTGCATAAAATCATGAAGATGACAACTTCATGACAATTTCTTCAACTTCAGCTCAAATCGACATCTGGAAGGACGAACTCTGACACCGTTTCCTTGAAGCAGCTAAGAGTTAAAGTCTGGATGTTCTCCCTGTGGACGCGCGGGTTCTCTCCAGGTACTACCGACTCCCTCACACAGCCCAATGACATGACTGATAGGTTAATCGGTTACTCCTTGCACGAAGCCGTTGCTGAACTGTAGGGCTCATTCAGCGACAGGCCGTTGGGCTCTGGGCGCACGAAGGAACCTCGTCGTAGGTCCTTCCTTCCCAGCAGCAGTTCAGACTCTACAACCATCACTGTTCCCAACATTTCTGCTGTTAGTGCACATCTCTGTTGTTTTGCACAGTTTTTATATTATTTAATGCACAAATACTCAGCAGCATTCTGTGAATATTTTTATAAATTATTCCGCTCAGTTGGATATTTCTTTGGATCCGACTATACCATTTTTATTTTTAATAACCTCACGGTATTTTAAGTGTTGTAATTTTGTCCCTATTGTATAGTATAATAGTATTTTTAACTCCGTTTTTTAAAAATATTTTTTGTGTGAATTTACATGCTTCGATTGCATTGTCACTTTGCTGCTGTTACACCTGAATTTCCCCCTCTGTGGGACAATAAGAGATTTTCTATTCTTCTATTTAATTCCACTTTAAATTGCCTTTAGATAACAGTGTGTGTATGGTGGTGTGTTTCTGTTGCACTGTGATGGACAGGCGACCAGTGACCCAGCATAGACCACCAAAAAGACCCACATTAGTAAAAAATAATCCTTTTTTCTGATTGACTGATAACGTGTTTGTCATTCTCTCCGGCTCACATGTTGGCAAGGCGGACAGAACCATTCTCCATCCGGGATCAGCATGAGCGGCGGCCGCAGACAGGCAGTGTGGAATCCTCTATCGCATGAGTCACACAGCAGTATCTGAGCGAAAGCAGACAAGATATGAGCAAATACAGTGAAATAACACACAACGATGGAGAAAATGACACCAACATCTCGGAATAAAAACTGTATTTATTCATCGGTGATCCCCAAAGGCTTTACTTTCCTGATCTAACAGGATCTCTCCTATCGGCTGCTAACCTCAGACCGAGGGGACAGAGCAGTTTTATCTCTACACTACTCCTCCTCCGTCTGAACATTTGTGGGTTTAAGGTGATTAGTACTGAGAAGCAATGACAGCAAAGCGCTTCATAAACGGAGTCCATTTATCAAACTGAAAGCGGAGCGCCTCTGCCGTAAAGATCGTATCCTCTGTTGCAGTTATGAAACATTTCTCAAAACAGAGCGAGTTCGTACCAATTCAGGGTGGTTGGGCAGACCGCAGTGAGTGCAGGCGTCCTCAGTGGGAATCTCCTTGGATTTACAGAACTCCTCCTCTGAGGCACTTCCTCCTTTCTCCTCCTCCTCGTCCTCCTCCCCCTCCTCCTTGTTTGGTTTGTGTCTCTTGGGGCGAACGTTGGTCCATCGGGGTCGCCCGTGCCTTCGTTTGCCCTGAAAAGATGCAACGGAGAGACGGATGAAAAAAAGAGGAGCAAATAAATGATTTCATTTATTAAAAACAACAACAACATAAACTGCAAATTAAGAGCGGTTTACCTTTCGTTTGCTAAATTTTCCAGCAGGTTCGTGTTTTTGGTTCTTTGTCGAAGGAGAGCTTTGCTCTTCTTCGTCCTCTTCCTCTTCCTCATCCGCCTCCTCTTCCTCCGTCGTTCTGGCAGGTGGCATCTGCTTTTTTTGTGGTTTCTTTCTCTGGCTCTCTGCCACCTTCGAGCTCGGCCTGCAGTTTGGCAAAGCAGATGATCTTCAAGAAAAAAGGTGCATATGTGAGGAACGTTTAGTGGCAGTCGACTGCAGCAGAAGATTTTGATGTTGTCGTTGCTCACATACCTGCAGATCCTCGCGGATCTCCTCAGTGGCCTCCCTTCTCTCTGCACTCCCTGCTCTCTGTTTTTCATCTCCTCCTTTCCTTCTTTTCTCCGTAGCTTGTTTCTCCGGTGGGGTGGGATCTTGATCTTCAGCCTGATCCCTTCTTTCTGGAGCTCAGAAGAGGCTTCCTCCAGGGGAACCCTTTTCTGTTCAGACACAAACCCAATCTTCTTCAGCTTTACTACGCTGACCAGCCCGCCGTTGACCCCTTGTTCCTGCTGGGCCAGTTTATTCAGCTTGTCTGTTTTTTTAGCCGAGACCTCACCGCATGATTCCGAGTCCACTTTTCCTGACGTTCCTGAGTTCGTTCCAGGTTCCTCTTTAACTGTGTTTTTTCCGCTCTCCTCGCGGTCGCCTTCCTGCCGTCGACTGCTGTTATGATCGGCCGTCCTCCCCTTGTCCGTCTCCTCTGTTGTTTTGGTGTTCTGGTCTTTCCCCATCTGAGAGGAGAAACCAACAGATTCCACTTTTCTCTCTGTAACATCCGGTTTCGGGGGTGTCAGCGGTGGTTTTGCATGAGGAGCAACAGTGGAGGCGTCTGGTCCCGTCTCCTGATCAGGTTGTCCCTTTCTCACCAGGACTGACTGCCTGCTCACCTCCTTACCTTCCTCTGCAGCCCTCAGGCTGCTCGGTTCTGACTTTGGCCCGTTTTCCTCCCGGTGCTCCGTGCGCTGAGCTCTGTGAAGCTCAGACGGGCTGCGGATGACCCCAACATGACTGACAACTCCACCCTGACCAATAACCCCATTATGACCCTCTCTGGGAGGCAGGTGAGAAGCTCCGCCGTTGGTCAGTTCCTGCCCTGATGCAATAACCTGCTGCTGCTGCACAGAAGATCCTGGACTTCCTTGGGGTTCTAACGAGTTCAGCAGCTTCCCATCCCTTCCCCGACAGTCTTTACTGTTGATCACTGAGGGATTACAAACGATGATGCTGCTGCTGCTGCTGTTAGTGTTGTTAAGGTGGTTGGTCTGGAAGCAGCCGGCGAGCTTCAGATCCCTCTTCTTCAGGGGTATCTTGGCCTGCTGGTTGCACCTGACTGCGGCCCTCTCGGCGTCGTCCTCCTTGTTCAGCTTGATCAAACTCACGCTGGGTGAGATGAGGACAGACACAGCGTTTTTAGCTCCGCCGGAGTCTCTGTGTTCCGATTTGACGGCCGTGATCGTGCTCACGCGGTTATCGAAGGCAGCCAGTTTACGATCCATCTCCTCCTCCATCTTGGATTCGGTGTTTTCCTGTTTTATCTCCTCCTCTTTTATCACTGCAAAACAAGAAGGACTACGTGATTATCCACCGTGAAACATCAAGCCGAGGACAGACACAGAGCCTTTCAAAAGTATTTCCTACCCCGTGAACTTTTTCAAACTTTGCCTAGTAACTGTTTCCAAGTATGGTGAGCCTTCCCATTTAGTCCCTTTTACTCATATGCCTCCGAATAAAAAGCAAGCGCTACCAATTGCCTTTAAAAGTCACCTTATTGAAGAAAAGTATCTCAGAGACCATGTGGACCCACCAGACAGGTCAGTGATGTAGTTCCGGAGACCAATAAGGACCAATTAGGTCATAAAACGTAATCGATAAGGAGAGCATTAGGGCTGAGTGAAAATATAGATTCAGCAATGCATTGCAATTATTTGTTTCTCAATTCAATATCGATTCATCAAATCCTATGAATCGATTCAGCCCACCGGCCAGTGGCGGCGCTGTGGGCAACACTCTAGTGAAAGTGTTAAGCGTTGTACAAGACGCGCATTATCAAAACAGCAAGATGGCGGACAGCAGCTGAACTCTGTTCAAGCCCGCACCACCAATGCTAGAAGCAGAATTTTGGCTCATTTATTAAAAAATATACTCAGGTACTTAATTTCTTGTTTATTTACTTATTATTGAATCGATATTAAAGCTAATAAAAAATATCATATTGAATCGAAATCAAATCGAATTGTGAAATTCCTAACAATACCCAGCCCTAGAGAGCATTAATCATAGGAGCAGCCGAGAGGACCATGGACCTCTGGAGGACCTGCAAAGATCCAGAGCTCAGGTGGAAGAATCTGTCGACTATTAGTTGAGCTCTCCACAAATTTGGCCTGTTTGACGTTCGCCACAAGCCATGAATGGAACACTTTAAAAGAAGGAGTTATGGTCAGACTTCTTGGTGGTACGTTGTGTTTGGCGTCATCCAAATCACACCATCCCTATGGTTTTAAAACATGATTGCGGCAGCATCATGCTGTGGGGAAGCTTTTTTTTTTTTCATACAGGGAAATGGAAACCGGTTAGAGTTCTTAAGATAGATGGAGTGAAATTATGCAAAATACTGTCTGACCTATAGGTTGTTTTTGACCGACTTGGTCCAAAGAAATCGGGTCATTATCTATTTCTACCTGTCAATCTTTTTATTATAACTTATTCAGCTGTATTTCTTTTTTTTTTTATTCATTTGAAATAATATTCAATCCAAACAAGCTAAAAAGAGAAACACGTATAAAAAATAGAATTAAACGATTGCTCTTAAAATACAAACAGTTCACCTGCTGTAGTCTGAACGCACAGTCTCACAACTTTCTACTGCTGCGCTTGGAAATGAAATGTGCACCCATCTGTGTGTAATCAAATAGTGGGATCGCTGCAGAGGTTGTTGTCTTGATGGTTTGGATTTTTTGCCTCGGTCAGACGACTTCTCATGGGGGTTTAGATGTCATTATGGAGGCTGAATCCGCACTCCGCTGCCACACTGGAGACTGGAATTAAGCGCCACTTCAACCAAAGTGTTAAAATCAGGAAAAATGTCTCCAATGGAACGAGCCGTTTGCTGACCCGCAAGCTATCAGTTCAGCGGGAGGAAACACTCCAGCATGCACCGGTGGTTGGCACGACACCAGGCTCTTGGAAGCTCCAAAGCCTCAGTAACTTTTCAACCCGCTGTCAGCTTCCGGTTAGCGAGATGAATCGAGTAAAGAGTCCAGGTCCGACATGATGCTCCGATGCTCTCATGGGAATCTTTTTATTTGATTTCGTTGCCTGTACTCTGTGCGTGAAGTTGAAAATGTCTGCGGATTCGCACCAGGGGTGTGAATACTAATCTATCAAAATGATGGACGGCCTTCAGATTTTTCCGTCGGTCAAATACGGCCCCTGTTCTGGACATCCGCCTAATTACACCACCTCTATTGTAAAACATGATATTAGGCAGAGAAAAAAGAAGTTGGCCAGAGTTGATGAGAGAATAAATGGAGCAAAACTGAACCTCTTTCCTTAATGCAAAAAGTTGTGCGAGGTGGAAAACTAACACTACACATCCCCCTGAACACACCATCCCTCAAGTTAAAACACAGCGGTGGCAGTATCATGCTATGTTTTTTGTTTACAGCAGGGACATGGCAGATGGTCAGATGAAAACCTGTTAAGAAGCTACAAAAGACTTGACTGGGGTGGAGGTCCTGCATCCAGCAGGCTAACAACTTAAACATGCAGATAAAAGCATATTCATGTCTTAGAATGGTCTAGTCAAAGTCCAGACTTGTATCCAATTGAGAAACTGGGACTTGGAAGACTTGAAAGATGCTCTTCAACCAATTTGACCGAGCTATAGCCAGAGAGAAGTGGTTTCACAAGGTATTGACCCAAGACGGATGAAAACGAATGCAAACCTCATCTAAAGGCGTGTATAATTTCCCTTCAGCTTCACGACTGTGTGCTACTTTGTGTTGGTTTATCACATAAAATCCCAATAAAATACTTTGAAGTTTGAGGCTGTAAGGCGACAAAATGTGAAAAAGTTCAAGAAGTAAGAATACTTTTGCAAGAGCAAAGACAAACCGTACAAAAATGAGTGCAGATGAGGTCAGGGTGGGGTCAGCAACCGATTTAAAATAATGAAGGTTTATGGTTTCACACTAAAATGCTCCTGAGAAATAATAATAATAATAATGATAATAATAATGAAGAGGAAAGGTTAAGAAAAATGACCCAAACAGAAACAGTCAGGCCTACAGAAGCATCCAAAACCACGGAGACGTTATATAATGTACATGGTGGGCATTTATTCATGTAGTCGTTTACATTTTGCGCTCAGATTGATTTAACCCCGAGGACGCCTGCTTACAGTCTGACCTTCACACAAACATGAACATAAATGTTCGGTCACTGCTAATTATTTTTTTGGTTTTTGTTAAAACATATTTTTTTTAGACAAGACAACTAGTCGTTTTTCACGAGGACTAAAAGATGTAAACAAAGGTTGGATACCTTGCTTCATTGGTTTCTTTTCCATCACTGGATTGGACTTCTTATCGCTTGGTTCGGCTGAAGTTTTGAGGTGTTTGGCATTCTGGACCCCCAAGTCTTCATTCGCTATGGATAACAAGCCAGAAAATATTTAAATTACATTACCCTCAATCTGACTTGAGTCGTTTTGATATAATCTTTGTTGATCTATTTAAACCCAGCAAATGTACTTGTTATAGAAGATTAAACACTAAAAGGAAACAAGAATAACTAATTTAACAACATTTTGTAGCAATTTTTTCCACTTTGGATTAAACTATTTGCTCATTCCCCTCCACCCCATCATACCCATGTCTTTTTCTGCAGGGCTGGTGCTTCTGGATCCAGCCTGATTCTGGTTTTGGTCCTGATCCTGACAAGAATTAGACTCGATCTGAGCCTTCAGCAGATCCAGCGCCTCAGCCAGGTCATTACGGGTCCTGACGATGCACTTCCAGGTGGATCCATCCAGATCATCCTGCTCCTCCGTGTAGAGCCGGATGTTCTGCTCCTGGTCCAGCTGGAGCCAGTACATCAAGCCCTGCTGGTCCCGACCAATAGGCTGCAGACGCATCTTCTCGGGGTCCTCGTCGTTGACTACCATCTTGAACTTCAGGTTGTCGTCAAACTGACACTCGCACAGATACTAAGGGATGAAAAACAAAACAAAAAGAAGACGGTAAACATTGTGCTGCAGTTACTTGAGACTTCTCAGCCCGGAGTAAAAACATCAAACCTTGAGGATGGTTGACTTGCACTCCATTGACATCTCCTGGTAACCCTTTTGTTCCAACTCCCAGGCCCATGTGCTGTTCAGCTCCAGGCAAACCTACACAACACGATAATAAGTCCGTCACGAGGAAACTTCCTCCCACAGCCTACAATTAGCATCTCCCCACAAACAGGTAGAAACCAGAGGTTTACATACACACAATAAAAAGACACATACGCCCCTTCCCTTCCCCCCCCCCCCCCCCCACTGGTTGAAGTTAAATCAGACCAAACTTCTCTTGTTTTAGGTCAGTTAGTAGGGGCGTGCCAAAAACTCGATTCACAGAAGAATCTAGATTCTCATTTGCAACAATTCAGAATCGATCTTTAATATCCAAGAATCGATTTAATTAATAAATAAAATCAGCTGGCTGTTCACCTCCATTTTTGTAACTAGCCTCTACGGGACGGTTTATGTCCAGTTTTTTCATGATTTGTTGAAAATCATATGATCAGTTGCACAGTTTACAGTTGGATTGTTGCAAGAGACGCTGTCATGAACATTTCAGAGACGGGTAGCTTAGGGGTGCTACTTTTCATTTTGAAAGAAGCACTTTATTTTCATAACTTGTTATTCTTTAAGTTACTGAGTCTGACTGAGAAATATAGATGGTTTTTTTGTCTTCACCGGATGTGTTCTACATATTTGTGGTAAACTGCAACTTTCCTGGGAAATGCATCTATTTTAAACCATTTTGTATTATGTCGAAGCACTTTATTTAAAGCTAGCTACTAATGAGTAGCAATTGAGAACCAGACAATGTTTTTGATAAAAGGCATTTCCCTGAGAATTCAACTTAATAAATGTGAAAAAGACACTTTAATGTCTCCGTTTGTCATTCTGTATAGCAAAGCAGATGAGAGTAGATCATGATCAGAAACCCGATTAGAAAAACATCATGAATAAAATCGAATCGCTTTGAATCGAAAATCGATTTTGAATCAAATCGTGGCCTCAAGAATCGGGAGTCGATTGAATTGTGAGATGGTAAAAGATTCCCACCCCTATCCGTTAGTATCACCTAAAGTATTTCTATTTGCTAAAATAGAGACAGAGAATATGTCAGAGATCTATTCATTATTGTCTTCAAAATCAGGAGTTTACATACAGAATGATTACTATCTGATTAAACGGCGAGAGAAAGCCCAGATGATGATGTCATGGCTTTGAAAACTCCTTATAGGCTAACTGACACATTTGTGTTAGTTGGAGACTCACCTGTGGATGTATTTTAAAGGTCGCATCGGAGACACACTGATTTCTAGTTTGACATGATGAGAAAGTCAAAAGAAACCGGGAAGAGAATTGTGGAGCTGCACCAGTCTGATTTATCCTAGGGAACAACTTCCAGATGTTTGAAGGAGCCGCGTTCATCTGTTCACTAACTATTATAACCAAGTGTAGACATGATGGGAATGCCAAACCATCGTTCTGCTCAGGAAGGAGACGGGTTCTGGTCCGAAAGTGTGCAAATCCACGGCAGAACAAAAGCCAGATAATGGCTGAAGCTTCTCAGACAGTGTCGTTATCCACAGAGAAACGTGTCCCGTACAGACGTGGGCCGAAAGGCCGCTCAGCGAGGAGGAAGCCATTACTTCAAAAGAAACATGGAGACATGGTCTGTTGTCTGATGAAACTAAGGTGGAACTGTTCGGCCCTAATGACCATCGTTACATTTGGACAAAAAAAGGGGGACGCTTGTAAGCCTGGGAACACAATCCCAACTGTGAAGTATGGGGGTGGCAGCATCATGCCGTGGGGCAGTTGTGCTGCATGAGGAACTGGTGCACTTCATAAAATAGATGGCATCACGAGGAACGAACATAAAGTGGAGATATTGAAGTAACATCTGAAGACGTGAGCCAGGAAGTTAAAGCTCCAGATGGACGATGACCCTCAGCATCCAGACAACGTGGTTCCAAAATGGCTTCAGGACGACAGAGTCGATGTTTTGGTGTAGCCGTGACGAAGCCCTAGAGAGACTTCACGGGCAGACCTGACAAGGCATGTGAGAGCAAGACGGTCTACAACCGGACTCAGTTACAGCCGGTTCTGTCAGGAGGAATGGGCCAGAACTCCAGCAAACTACAGTTGTGTTTCCAATACCGGAACTTCAGGGTAATTTGATCGGATCTTCTCCTGACGGGGGTCAATCTGTTGGCACGCTCCTCTCAGCCATCGTGTCGACAAACAAAAGCGGCGCTCTAAGGAATTAGCTAAGACGGCAGCACATCAGAGAGCAGAGTCACTTCTCAGCCTTAACAGCAGAAATAACAAGAGATAGAAGAAGCAGGGATTGCTGTAGTGTTTCTGTTTGCTATGTTGTTATAAGCTGCTTCACCAGCAACTGTTCTTATTTTACAAAGCCGGTTGTTTGGCGACGTCTTCCCTCTGAATTACAACCAATCAGCTTGACTTAACCACAGCTCAAGCCCAGCGACTCTACCGGGCCATTTCCGAGTACATACCCCCAGACTGGTACTCGTTTGGTTCCTGAGACGACCCCAAAAACATGTTCTCTCTCTCATTATTGTGGCATTTGGGAAATAATAATAATTTAGGTGATTCTGACCTAAAACATAAGAAGTTTGGACTGATTTAACTTCAGACGGTGAGAAAAAAAGGTATGTTTGTCTTTTTATTCAGTGTATATAAACTTCTGGTTTCAACTGTTTGTGTGTACAGTTAACATATGCTGTCTGGAAGAGATTCTGACTATACCGGCCTACCACGATTGCGCATTTTGATGATGTCATCAAGCTGTCATCAAGGAGGATAAATACTGATGTTCAGTGTTTTTCGTTACACCACATATTGCAAGTTTTAAATTTGTTGTTTTCCATTTAACGGAAAAGAAACCTGTTGAACTACAAGCATTTTTAATTCAAATATGTGCAGGTTTTTTTTGTGCGATATTAAATTTATAAATAAGTTACCAGGAAAGCGGTTTCATAAGTGTTTTCATGACATTTAGCTTTTTATTTATTTAAAATATCTTCATCTTTATGTTGTGAGAATTTTTGAGTTGCATTTATATATATAAAAAAAAGATTTGAATATTTTTACATGATACATGATCTTTAAATGGCATCCTAAACTTTTTTGAAGTTGTTGTTCCTGCTGCAATGTGTCTTGAAAGTGAGAATGTCCATAAAAATATATATGTCATTTTGACATATATAAAGAAAAGAATACATATCAATAGATATCGTTCCCGTACGTGCTTTAGATTATATCATAATATAGATTTGAGGCCATATCGGCCCACATGTACAATCTTCCTACCTTAGCCAGGTATTTTTCCCAGCGGTCGGTGGTCACAGACCTCCCCAGTTTTCTGAGCAGCTTCACATGGAGCTCCACCAAGGGTTTCGGAACTGGAAATCAAACACAATAAAGGAAATTGCTTTAAATTTAGAGAACAATAATAATAATAAAAAACTTCTGCTTGTGTTGTTTTACTGCTCTTTCATGCACGCTAAGAGTGAAGAAAAGTTTTATTTAAGGAATAAATACTTCAAAATATAAGGATATGATCTACGCAAGTGCAGAGGAAGAGCTGGAGCGACAGGAGTTTGCACAGAGTTACACCCACCCCACCTGTTGCTGCAAACTGCTAGTCAGCTGGCTGAAAGAAACCCACTATACTTCCTCCCTTACCTACAAGATAATAATTTTTTTTTTGCTGTTTGGAAATGTTTCTGGACACTAACACCACCGACAGTCACTGTAATCACATCATGCTGAGCCCTTGTCTGCTGGAGGTTTAAGAGAGTCGTTACCTTCCACTCTTCCCACAAGCTGGCGCAGAAGAAGGGATCGCTGTGAAGTCGGTGACTCAAAGCTATTGGTTTAACTTTTTTAGATAGATTATTTTTTATACCAATTGGCATAATAAACTACATTTTCATCGCTGTGTTTTCAAACTAAACTCGAACTTAGAAGTATGCAATCAAATTTGGGTTAATCTGAGTTCACATTTCTGTATTTCTATTAGATCTGATTGTCTTGTAAAGTGGCATGAGATGATATTTATTGTTTATTGGCACAACATAAATAAACTGAATTGGTTTGGAAGCTAAAGGACTACCACTTATCACCCTTATTAAGGCAACGCTGTTTTAAAACTACAGCTAACAAGCTACATCTCTTTAAAAAAGCCAACTATATATATATATATATATATATATATATATATATATATAAATTTATTAAAATATTTCTGAACAATAAATCTCTCATAAAACATAATTATAACCTTAATAATCAATCAGTTATACAACATTTGCTTCACTGTTTTAAATAAAAGCCTTTTTATGATGCGTTTTTTGTGTGTAAATACTGTTAAACTGTGTTGTTTTTACTTAAGGCAATCAAACTCCTAGAATACCATGCTGCTCTACGCCTACTGTTACAACTAACAAGGACAGAATTTGTTACTTTATAGTCAACGTTCTCAAGGAGAGGTACAAGAACCACCAGTTTTAATTTGGGCTGCCTTTGATCGTACTCAGAGTGATCAGAGGGTTTGTAAGCTAATTTTAACTACTTACAAAAAGTAAATATTAGTCAAAATAGCTATAATTTAGAGCTAATGAGCCCAAACAGCACAATGGAGCCTCTATAACACCCACAATAAAACACTAAAGCTGGTGGCTATTTAGGCTCCTTTCCATCAACTTCTAAAGTGGGAACCTGCATGCATTCAAACACCAAACGAACTGATTTGGATATGAAAGCCATATCTGTATTTATGTTTGTTGAGATTTAATGCGATTTAATTGTGAATAGACCATTTATTACAGAAGTTATCAATGAATTTCAAATGCAGGGGACATATTCTGGATTTTGAGGTCAGGCTTGGTGCGAAACCAGGATCTTTGCCCTCTTTGGCTTTCCTGTTTATTATTCCACCTTGGTCAACTTTACTTTAAATATGTAGCATAAATGGATACGGATGATTTTTGTTGTTGTTGTTTATCTTTGGCGACAAAACAAACACGGGTTCAGCTTCTGTTATGTTTTCTCGACAGTCAGGTGAAACTTGGAAAGCTTGAGGTTTAGTTTTGTGGTACTTCTTTAAAAGTGTTTGAGAATCACTGATTTACATAATCATCACTCTAAAGGTTAGAATAAGAATCAATTTGACTGGATAAGATTGGGTGCACGAACAAAGAGTTTGACTTCGGGTTTCTAGCGCTCACAGCGTACAGACATTAGGTGTATAATAATAAATATAAAGAAAATAAAATATGGGTTAAAGCAACGGTACATACACTTGAAACCAATTTTTTGAGGGGCTTTTTGATTCACTTATAGCTATTTAAAGAATAATAATTAATATATATGTTATTTTATTATACTTCTGGATAATTTAACGAAAATAGCAACTTTTTTATAGATTAATGTTATTATACATAGATCTCCTATTCATAAGTTGATAATAACAAAGGTACGATGTTACAACGTTCCTTGAAAATAAGCTAAATAAACTTAATATGCTACTTTGGGTGGTCTGCTGTGTGGCTTTCACTTAACATTTGAAATTTCAGGAAATTCCAGTTTTCTGAAATTCTCTAATGACACGCTAGCCCGGAGTCTAATTTCTCTGTTTTTCAAACTTAAAATGCAGATCAAAGCTACGAGGCCAAACCTCTACATATGTGGTGACTTTGTAAATAACGACGGTATTGTAAAACAGCTGTAAACCTACAATAGTTACATTTTTTTTTAACGAATATTCGACAGAAATCAGGCTAGCTTGTTAGCACAGCGGCTAGTGCGCATGCGCAAATTGACTGCCACTTTACCCTCTTCCAGAAAATAACATCCAATGTTCCGAACCAACATGGCTCTCTGGTGGGTTTTACAGCCGAGCAGAAATATGCCGACCGTGGTGAACCATTGCTCCGCATCCCTGTTAGGGAACGGTTGTTTTACTGCCGTTCGACTGCCTGCGGAGACAAGGCCGGTGAAAAAAAATTACACCTGACGAGGCTCCGGGGCTAACCGGTTGGCTGTGTGTATGTGTGGTCACTCGGCGGAGCTGCATCATGGCTCCCAGTCCCAACTTTAACAGATCAATCTATCTGCTCTGACAACACTGTCCACGGCTTCTCGCCGGAGACCCAGAAAAACATGGCGCCACACGTTGTGCTCCCGTGTGTGTGTGTGTCCCCGCTTCCCCTTCACCCCCCATCCTCCCACCCCAAACTTTAACACGAAGCCTGACGATTCCTGACCAAAGTCGGGGTAAAACTGTCAAGCGTACCCAAGGAAAACTGGCTTTGGCCGGGGCCATCACTGGTCGACTAACGGTCCCGTTAAAACGCCTAAGATCCCCGGGCCGTGACGCTGCTCTGTCCGGTTCACGGACAACAACCACGTTTTCCACCGAAGCCCAACAAGCACCGCGACGATGGAGGCATCAGCGGTGGCGCTTGGCCCCCTTTTCGCCTTCGGCTTCAAGTGTCGCAGCTTCCCACCGCTTCTTTCTGCCCGCCGCCGACCGAGCGCTCACCTGCCGTCGTGTCACGCAGATACCGCTCCATCTGCGGGAAAGTCATCTCGGGGAGGTCCAGCGCTGCTCCGTACCGCTCCAGGAACGAACACACCTCCGCGAAGCTCGGGCAAAGCGGCGGGCCGGAGCTCCTCGCCACCGCCGGAGCAGCCATCTTTCCAGGCGGAGAGAGAGAAATGCGAGGGGAGGGTTCGCCACTCGGATGCGACTGTGAGCGAATGAAATGAATGGAGCCAATGGCGGATCTACCGGTGTCAAAGTAGACAACGGAAAACGGGGGAACCTCCGGAAAATACTTTCAAAATAGTACCAGCTACGTGGTAAAATAACATAAAAAGTGTCAGGACTACATTAAACAGCAGATTAAAATGAAATAAAATCAATAGGATAGAAAAGAAGGCAAAACATTTACATATTGGATCATGTATGAAAGGTGCTCATTGAGTTTTCTTATTGTGGTCGTTGTTGCTTTCTCGCTATAAGGAAGAATAAAAGAGTGAAATGTCAAGATCAAATGTTTTCATTAAAGTGAGCAATTCCAACAGGAACAGTTAAAAAGGCATCCATCCATTGTTCATCCCCGCTTGTCTATGCAGTAAAAAAAATGTAATCAAAATGGCTTATTTAAGAACCACTATAAGTAGCCCACAAAAACAGAAACTTGTTACAATCAAGCATTTAGGACAGAAGTGGAGGCATAAACTGAACAACTTAGATAAACTACAACTTTTGGACTGACTGTTTTTAATTAATTGCAATATTTCACCTCTAAGAAAAAATGTCAAATAATCAAATGTTGACAATTGGGTCAACTGATTATTATTATTTTTCTTTCAGTTGCACCACAGGCTCTTTAAAGATAGCAACTTTTTATCATAGTTGTCCACCTGCCAATGCTGGTTTGGTTGATTTCACCTCATTTTGGGGAAAAAATAAGATTATTTTCCCAACTTTGGCTTTATTAATGATGCTGTGCGTCCGTTTGTTTCGCCAATTTTAGTTTTGACTTAAATTTAGACGCGGTCGCTTTTAATCTTGAAACAGGGAAACATAATTCAATAATTTCCCTCATACTTACTTCATTTGATCATATTTGAATTTTTTAGAACCGACCGTAACACGCCCTCTTTTGATGTAACTTGTGATTGCAGTACTTTTGGGTGTTTTATTTTTTTAAAGAAGTTTTCAAACTTCCGAGGAAAGTGTAGTGATTTTCTTCAACTTGATGCTGCTCCTAGAAGTTTGGGAGGACCACAGAGGGCACAGCGAGAATGCCCAGAATTCATCGCGACTGACTAACATCAACAACAAAATGGTTTTGGTTTTCGTTCCTCAGATATTTCCCCTCGAAACTGAGTGTCCCCACATGTTCACAGATTTCCCCCACATTAAATCTCAAGTCCATGTGGTCAGCGTAGGACAATGTATTTACTATATGTTTACCGTATATTAGTATTATTACATTATTTACTATATATTTTCACAGTTTGACTGTAAAGACAGATGTTGGCATGTTTTGTGGGCTGGCATTTACTCTGCCTAAGAGGATGCTACCTTCAAGGAATGTAAGAAATGTAAACTTAAAGAAAGAAATTAACATCTGGCTTTATTAAGTTTTTTAAATTACGGCTAACAAATCTAGATTAACGATTACTTTTTCATTTTGCAAAGAAATAATTCTAGGCCTTCTTTCCTTTGCTGCTTTCATAGTTTTTACGCCTGATTAACAATAACAAATAAACACACACACACGTCTTACTATCCTTGTGTTGACATTGTATTGACTTCCATTGATTTTACTCTGCCTAACCCAGACACTTTCACTAAACCTAACCATTACTGATACATGCCTAACCTTAACCTTAACCTAAACCTAATTCACACCATACCTCTAAACCTAACCATTACTGATACATGCCTAACCTTAACCTTAACCTAAACCTAATTCACACCATACCTCTAAACCTAACCATTACTGATACATGCCTAACCTTATTTTTGGTATAAATAACATTTAAATACAATAATTAGATGAATTGCATATTTTTCTATTCACCCTCTTACAATTAATTTCTCCACAAAATTTCAGTACAAAACTAGAAAAGTATTTGTTACTCATATTTTTATGCTAGAATTTTAATCTTTTAATAGTTATAACAATAATAATGGTATTAATTATAATAATAATAACAACAACAATGTTAATTATTATTATTCATTTTAACAATAAAATAATAACACTATTATTACATAATAATAATAATAATAATAATAATAATAATAATAATAATAATAATAATAATAATAATAATAATAATAATAATAAAGGCCATTTTTATATACAACTTAAAACCTGATTTGTACATTTGCATCCATAACACAAAAAGGCAGTTATTCGAATATTTGCATAATTCTCGCCTTTACTCTTTTGTCACTCAAATTACTAATGACCGAGTTCAATTGAACGTACCACTGGGAACTAAAAGCGATATTTTCGGTGTTTCCATGAACGCAGCTGCTACATAAGAAGGGCGGAAGGAGTTTGGAGTCTTACAGGAAGAAGGTGATTTCGAAAGTTGTTATTGTTCTTTGATCTGAATCGCCTTGCTGCCACATCGCCCAGTCCTGGAAAACTGATTATTAATTTTATTTACTGAAGCGCCCGACTTCCTCTAAACACCACAATGACACTTTAGTCATTACATTAAACACACGGCACGGTGTCGGTAAGTTTTATTTTCATTTTAATTCTTAGTTTATAATAGAAAAGTTACCTGATGACATTAGATTAGCGAGAGTAGTTCCAGCCTCCAAATCAGGCCCTTGTTTTAAAGCGTTATATTCGTAGCTAATCATATTTTTTAAATGTTTTTCTTCAAATCTGCTTCTAAATAAAGACAATGCATGTAAACTAAGAAGCTGTTGATGCTGCAGTCACGGGTTGTTTTTAGCCTAGACTCATGTTTCACCGCTTTAACCTCATTAAATTGCTCAACGGGAATATTATCGAGGAAAACAACTGGCGACTCTTGGCTCTAAATACATGCATACGTAATATTGTTTGGTTTTCTTGAAGGGCTGCTTCCATTCTCTTCTGACAGCTGCAGGTGGGGAAAATAAACCTCTTTTTCTCTTTAGCTTCAAATTAGAGAAGATTTTTAATGAATGTTTTAAAGAAGTATAATAGAAATGGGAATTTTTTTTTTCATTTTTATAATACATTTTAAAATTGATTCGTATATGTCTTATGGGACTTGTCAATTAGCTTAAGTGCTAAAACCATCCATCCATTCATTCATGCCTTCGGCCTATCTGAGATCATTTAGTAGAGATAACAAGTCCAGGAGGGAAACCCATCATTCCTGCTCCCAGAAGAACCTTTCCAGCTCATTATGGGGGATCTAAAAAAATACCATGGTTTCACCTTATTTATTCAAAAGTAAAAATAAAATTGTATAACGTGATCTAATTATATTTAAAAGTGAAAGCAACCGTTATGCCTCCTCATGCCAAATAGTGATTATTACACTGATAGTAAGGTGGTTTATAAGGTTTATTTGTTTTGGTTTTGTGTCAAATCTAAAGGGGGGGGTTATGATGTGGTGCTGTGTTTCTAGAGCTCCAGTGAAATGAACTCTTTATTCTTCCTGATGCTAATATATATATATATATATATATATATATATATATATATATATATATATATATATATATATATATATATATATATATATATATATATATATATATATATATATATAAATAAACAAGTGTGTAAAGATTGTTGTTGAAGAACATGACTCTGGGAAGAATTAGAGTAGAAACTTCGAGCCTTCTCGTCCAACATCGGTGTCTGACCTCACAAATGTGCTCCGTGAAAAATGGTCAACAACCCTCATCTCATTATAAACTCGACAGATTAAAAATAGGATTTCACCAAATTTATTTTTGTCTGATTTATTTACCGCATCGCTTCAAAATTCCATCAGAGAAACTGACTTAAGAGGAGTAAATCTGATGAGGTTTTACGTAGCCATCTGGGTCGTGATGAATCGCATGTTTTCATGTGCAGATAAGCGCAGAGGGGAGAGATGGCCATCGCTCACGTGGCTACGGAGTATGTGTTCAGCGACTTTCTGCTGAAGGAGCCAAACCAGGCTCGATACCGGAGCGTCCGAACAGAGCTGGCTGTGGACAAGATGGTGACCTGCGTGGCCGTGGGGCTGCCTCTCCTCTTCATCTCCCTGGCCTTCGCCCAGGAGGTGTCAGTAGGTGAGTCAAACAAGATCGGGTGAGATGTAGCCTTATCAGCTGATCTGTCTGTAACACTGGGAACAAATTCTGTCTTTATGACATGCGGCTTGTAACAAAGGTTTTTTTTTTGTCCTATTTAAAATCTCTTCTATGTTTTCCGTTATGTGTAGACACAACTCTGGCTCATATCCTGAGTTTTAGGACCCTGTTTATACATAAATGATGGCCTTGGTCAAGGTTAAACAGCTCAAAAACACTTTTGTGAAGAAGTTATTTAGTTTTATTCTTCAATCTTGGTGTTCATATTTATAAATGTTTGTGAAAATGGGGCAGGAATTCAGCCAATGTGCTCAAGATGTATTATTAAATTGATGGTAATCCCATTTTTTTTTTTACAGTAGATGTTTAAATAGACTTTAAGCCAAAGAGTTATAGGATAATAAATGCATATTTTATTTTTAGATTTTTGAAACTTATTTTTCATTTTATTTCAGGTACTCAGATCAGTTGTTTTTCTCCCACCAACTTCTCCTGGAAACAGGCTGGTTATGTGGATTCGTACTGCTGGGCGGCCGTTCACACACACACTCTGCCTCTGTGGCTGCACAAGGTACACACACACACACACACACACACACACAGACACACACAGACACAGACACACACAGACACACACAGACACACACACACACACACACACACAGACACACACAGACACACACAGACACACACACACAGACACACACAGACACACACACAGACACACACAGACACACACACAGACACACACACACACAGACACACACAGACACACACAGACACACACACACAGACACACACAGACACACACAGACACACACACACACAGACACAGACACACACAGACACACACAGACACACACAGACACAGACACACACAGACACACACACACACACACACACACACACACACACACACACACACACAGATGATGTAGATCTCAGGAGTTTTAACACAGGAATGAGTTACAGTGCCTTTCAAAAATATTTACACTCCTAGAACCTTTTTACTTCTATCACGTCAGAACCTTCAATAGAAAGGAGTCAGTTGAGGTGGTTTGGGCATCTGATTAGGATGCCCCCTAAGGTGCCTCACTTTGGATGTTTTCCTGGCATGTCCCAATGGGACGAGACCCCGGGGAAAACCCAAAACTCTCTGGTCTGGTGTATCGGTTGCCCTGGGAATGCCTTGGGATCCCCCAGACTGAGCTGGAGAATGTCCCTGGGGAGGGGGACTTCTGGGTTTCCCTCTTGGACCCAGATGTCGGATCAGCGGAAGACGATGGATGGATGTTTATGTTATCTCGAGAAGTCGAGCAATAACTAAATAAAATCCATCTGTGTGTAAATATTATCTTAGTATTAATAAAGCTATTCTGTGAAAGCCTCAAATTAGTAAACATAATGATTAAGGAGCACAGCAGACAGCTCAGGTATAACGTTGTGGAGAGGCTTAAGCAGGTATAGGTTATAAAACCATATCCTCAGGTTTAACATTTCACCCAAGCGCTATTCAATGCATATTGGAGGGGGGGGGGGATAGCACAACTATAAGAGACATGGCCGTCCACCTTCTTGGCAGACTAGGACATTAGCGCATAAATCAGAGAAGCAGCCATAAGGCCTGTGGTAACTCTGGAAGAGCTGCAGAGATCCAGATCACATGGGAGAATCTGTTAGGACAACTATTAGTTCAAAAGTCCACAGATCTGATCTTCCTGTTTGCAGTTTCCTTCAAGATATCTAGGGAACACAGCTAGCGAATGGGAGAAAGTCCTCGTGTCACACGTGACCAAATATGAGCTTTTTGGCATTATTCAGCTTGACTGCACATCACCTGGAACACTCCATCCCTTTGGTTAAACATGGTGGTGGCAGCGTCATGCTGTGTGGATGTTTTCCTTCAACAAAGACAGAAAATATCTGAGTCGATGCAACGATAGATTAATTCAAATTCAGGGCAATCCTGGAAGAAAAGCAATAAGAGGTGCAAAAGACCCGACTAGGTTGGAGTTGCTCCTTCAAACAGAATAACAACGTTAAGGATGCAGCCACGGCTACAGTGGGATGCTTTACATCTAAACGTATTCATGAGTTAGACTGGACCAGTAAAAGTACCTCTATCAGCAGTATCAGAATCTGTGGCGAAAGCTGAAAATGGATCCGCACAGATGCTCTCCATCTAATCTGACTGAGTTTGACCTGTTAGTGACAAACTCCAAAAGAATTGAAGCTGTGATTTCAGCAAAGTACTGACTCTTTCTAGATTTATTGTAGAAAAAAAAAACATTTTCATTTCAATTGATTATTATGCTCTATGTCGTGTTTATCTATTAGAATTCTAATAAAAACCATCGAGGTTTGTGGTTGAGATACGATAAAAATTTTCAAAGCTTATGAATGTTTTCATAACAAACTATAAAATAATATTGAGCTCTTAAGCCTATTTTATGCTTCCCTGTCAGCAAGTTTGCTCCCACACTCACACACATTGACGGAGACGTTTTCCTTTTATGCTTCTCTGTTGATGTGTCAGTGTTGCAAAGCAATTCCCCACCAGAACAGCAGGGTGTGCAGATCTTTTCTGGCGGGTCTGTCGACCATTGCAGCGACGTCTCCGGTCGACGACAGTTTATTTACTTCAGCTTGTAAACCCACACTAGGAGCAATGGCCGAGTTTTGGTTGAGCTGGAAAGCTTTTTACTAGAAGTGCAGCTCATTGAATCCTCTAAAAACGCATGTAAACAAACACAGCGGTCGATTTTGTTGTTCTCTACACCTCCTGGTGTTAAAAATCGCTAAAAGACCAGATCAGATAAACTGGCCTTGCAATATGAAGCATCTAGTGGCCAAAAGCTGCATTGACTACTAATTACATCGACTATAGAGCACCGCTCTGGTGAAAAGATGTTGGGCTGACCAATCACAGACTCAGGCGTTCACCGTTGCGTTCGAACAGTTGCTCAATAAATTGGGCTCTACTCCGTCCGTCGTTGCGTGGCCGTTGGAGAGCCCTTGCGCCGATGGTTAATGGCGCTGCGTGTCTCCGCACCGCCGCAGACGGAGAAGCATAAACTAGGCTTTACACGCAAGTTGTATAACTTTCTCAATGGGTTAACATGTAAAAGCAGCGACGTCATGCACAGCTTTTGTTGCATGAATTTCAGGGTGTGGTGGAAAAGTTTTCTGATTACATGTTTTAAGCTTGAGGTGCGTTTGTCTGTTCACATTCCTGTTTCTGAGTTGGACTGTGTTCTTACTGGCGTCATGAGGAACTTATATTTATGCAAAAGAACAAGAGAGTTCAGGTTGAACATTTCGGAACTTATCTTTTTTATATTTTAAAGTTTTTGAATTTACATTTCACTCATACTCTAAGCTTTTTGTAACTGGTTTGTACTTTAATTATTTTGGTCTCACTGCTTTAGGTTTGGAGTCCAATATGTCTGTAAAAATATCTGTTTATTTCTTTGTGATTTAAAGGTTTGTATCTTTACACAATTTAGAAAAAAAAATACTGATGCTGTACTCCAGTTCCACTGAGGAGAGATCGTTTTCATTCAGCATCCATCCATTATCTACACCCACTTTACCCTTGCTGGGTCACAGAGGGCTGGTGCTTCTCTCCAGCAGTCATAGGGCGAGAGTCAGTCCCTCACAGGGTAAACGATTCACACAACACAGACAGCCATGCACACACTCGCACCTAAAGGCAATGTAGAGAGATCAATTAGCCTAACAGTCAGGGAGAAAGCTGGAGTACCCGAAGAGAACCCATGCATGCACAGGGAGAACATGCGACCTCCACGCAGAAAGAACTAGGATTGTTCCTGCAAGGCAACAGAGCTACTGTCTGCGTCACTGTGCAGCTCATGTTTTCATCAGCTGGTATGTGTTATAGAGCTGCTTCTACTGAAGCTTAAAAAGCTCAAACACGGTTGTCCATTTATGGAAATTAGATCTGAAATATGAGTAAAATGTGGCTTTGTACCATTCTGCTAATATAACAGTTGGTGGTTACATCTGGGGGTCATTCTCTGTCACCTTCACATTAGGTTTGGGTTATTTGTGAGTTGGGAAGGCAATCTTACTGCATTACTAGAGTCAGCTAAGGAACCTGGACTTCTTTACACTGATTGCAAACAAATGCTTCATCCTGATCCTCTGTCTCTTCAGTTCTTCCCCTACATCCTGCTGCTGGTGGCGGTGCTGATGTACTGCCCCGCCTTGTTCTGGAGATTTTCAGCAGCGCCTCTCCTGCAGTCGGACCTCGGCTTCATCATGGAGGAGCTGGATGGGTGCTACAACCGTGCCGTCACTCTGGCCAAGCGCTTGGCGGCCTCTGGACTAATCACCTCAGACAGGTACGCTCATCTGCAGAGGTCGTCATCCTGCAGCCGTTTCAGTCTGTGTTCACTTTGGCCATAGTTACTCACTCATTTATGACTTGGTAAAGAAGGGACACAAATTGTTTTGGGATTGTGCCGCCTGCATTACGCTGACTACAAAACGTTGCGGCATAAACTGCATCTAAAAAAAAACCTCCAGGATTTTACTTATTGGGGCATGATAGAAAAGGTAATTGCACCAGTTCATTATTAAACAAAGCCAACGTTTAGAAGACCTGTGCAGACCATACAACCTTGCTGCTTGAAAAGCATTAAAAAATAACAGCATTGGCTAGGTGTTGCTAATTAAAGCATTTGGAACATTCAGTTGTGTGCTAACTCAATGGCAAGGTGGAAAGGCATCAGCAACGATCTTAGAGAAGCAACTGTTAGAGCCCATCAATGTGCGAAGTATTATAGGGGCCCTTTCTAAACAAATCAAAGTCCATTATTTTACAGCGAGAAAGGTTATTCTCAATCTCAACCTTAATTTATGAAGCACTTTACACACCCGAGGTGACCAAAGGGCTGTACAAGATTAATACATAAATCAGATGAATAACAACAGCAGATAAAAACACAGTAAAAAATGTAATAAAGATTAAATAGAGAGTAGTACCGATAAAATTGGTTTCAAAGTTTCTGCTAGTCTCGAGTTAAAAGCCAAGTCAAAAAGATGTCTTCAAAAGGGATTTTAACTCATTTAAAGCTCCGGGGCCCTCATTTATCAAACGTTCGTAGAAACTGTCCTATATTCTATCCTATGAAATTTAAAATGTTCGTACGAACAGTCAAAAGTCTGATTTATGAAATGTGCGGTGGTCACTCGTACGCATGTTCATCTGATGATAAATCCCACATGTGCGTACCCAGGTGCTCGTGCCCGTTCTCAGTCATTTGCATACAGAAACGCCCTCAATTAACCATATTTGGTAACACCACACCATCTGTCACATACATTAAGTCCTTGCGTTCTTCCTTAAAATAATGGCCAACAGAGCGAAAAAAGGAATTTCAGTGACACAGAGATTGAGGTGAAACATAGGTGGAGCAATAAAAAAGACTTCATTATGAACAGACTTTAAAAAAAAGAGTCAGTTAATACAAATATTTATTGCCGTCAGCTGTTTCTCTGCTTCATTTCCCCAGCACACAGCTGTTATATTTATGCTGCAAAGCAGACATAAAAAATGTGGTAAAGAATCATTTCATTTGCTGTTATTAACTTCTTTTGAAACCCTTAACTTTTTTTGAACAAATTAAATAAGTTAAATTCGTACTGAACATTGCTGTTTGGTTCTATCAGCTCGGGGAGAACCAATAAAAAGTATATAACTCTTCCTGGGAGAAAGTGACACAGGCGGAAAATGCGGTCGGGACAGTGGAGATGTTTCTGTTGGAAATAAATGATATTACATTTTACATTTTTATATTTGACAGTTGTGTGGCCATGCGTAATTGTAGACACAGCTTTGGCTGCCATCAGTACGCAAGGAAAAAGCGACAACCTGCTTCACTGATAAAGGGGACCATCGTCCCAGTACAGTTTGTAAAACTTTTAATTAAAAGTGTAACAACATCCCATTAAGCTGAAGCGCTTGATATGACAAATAAACGGGGAGGGGAGCTACATGACAGGATCTACATGAATGATAACCCCCAACATTAAATTATGTATTTCTTGACAAATTTCAAGTATTTCCTGAAAGTTTAATGCAAATCCGTCCATAACTTTTTGAATTATTTTGCTAAAAGGACAGACGCCAAAATGAGCTCCTTAGCGGAGGCGAAAACTATTATTAATATTATGTCAAAGTAAAACTGTTTCAGTGTTGCAGTTCCTACGTTCTAACAGTAGAAGTGTGCTTATATTTAGGAACATTTCTACACACAAGTATAAATGGATAAATACCACACAATGCGTAGAATTGTTCCTACGCACGAAATACGCACAGATCTGTGCGTAAGTAGGGTTGATAAATGAGGGCCCAGGTATCCTAACACTAGGAGGTAGATCGTTCCAGTGTTAGCAAGGACACCAGGGGGCCCTAAGCAGCAATGTCACTAGGGGACACCAGGGGGCCCTAAGCAGCAATGTCACTAGGGGACACCAGGGGGCCCTAAGCAGCAATGTCACTAGGGGACACCAGGGGGCCCTAAGCAGCAATGTCACTAGGGGACACCAGGGGGCCCTAAGCAGCAATGTCACTAGGGGACACCAGGGGGCCCTAAGCAGCAATGTCACTAGGGGACACCAGGGGGCCCTAAGCAGCAATGTCACTAGGGGACACCAGGGGGCCCTAAGCAGCAATGTCACTAGGGGACACCAGGGGGCCCTAAGCAGCAATGTCACTAGGGGACACCAGGGGGCCCTAAGCAGCAATGTCACTAGGGGGCATTAAGTTCTTCAGTTATCAAAGCTTATTCAGGCTGATTGGATGACAATGTAACGTTATAAAACAAACAGAAAATACTATTTTGAGCAACTTTTATAAATAATAATTATAATTATAACAAAGAAATGTATTATGTAAACTTTTTTTTAAAGCAAACAGCAGCATTTCTAAACTTCACTTGTGCAAGTACTTCAAACAAGTTTTAAAATAATATGAAATGTAAACAAATATACATTCTTAACAAGATAAACAATGGATGCTTCTGCTTCAAGGTAGAAGTACTTGGGACAGCTGTAGTGGAGGTAGCAGTGCTGCTGGGGGCTGTAGCACCGGAGGTAGATCATCATCTATGCAGACAAATAGAAACAGGACAACACAATGTTAAAACATTTCATCACAAAATGATTTGGAGCTCATCATTCATGCTTTTGTGTCTTCACGTTTAGCTATTGTAACAGTTTGTTTTCATTTTTGAACAAGAAGAAGCTTTCTCGATTGCAATTAGTGCAAAATTCTGCAGCGAGAATTTTGACTTGTACAAATAGGAGGACTCACATGTCCCCTATTCTTAAACAACTTCATTGGCTGCCAGCGTCCTATAGGTTCAAATTAAAAATTCTGGTTTTAGCTTTCAGAGCCCTGCACATTCAGGCTCCTTATATCAGTGATCTGATCCACCCTTACAGCCCACAACGGCTCTCAGGTCTGTGGATCAGAATCTGCTGAAAGTTCCTCGCACTCCTTTCCATTCTAGAGGTGAGGGTTCCTTCCAGGCTGTTGCTCCTAGGTTTAGGAATGATCTTCACTCCTCTTTGCGCTCAATTGATTCTGTTGACACCTTCAAGAGTGAACTCAAGACTCACTTATTTGTTCAGGCTTTTAATTAGCTACTTTTGGGCACCTGACATTCAGGTGATTTACTTATGAGTTGCATCTTCAGGATTTGAGGGTGCTGCAACAAGAAACCTTCTTAGTTATCCTGAGTAAAAAGGGGAAAAAAGAAATATTATTTAGTTATACAGTAGATGATGGGACACTTCATTCTTTTATAACTTGTTTTACAGCACCATGGCACTGTTAAAACAAGTCCAACTTGCCCAAGTTAAAATAAAATATATATCATTTCATTTACACTTTTTTGCCCGACATGATACTACTCACTTCCTGGTTGCACGGTGCACACAGTTTCTTAGGTAGGAAGTAGGCTACATGACATTTTTTCACACATTCACATTAATGTCAATAATTTTGCAGCTTTTAGGTCGACTGTTTGGACATTTACACAGTAATTTTACTTAGATGAAAGTACTGCTCAATTACATTTTGATTTATGGAATACTAGCATGCACGCTGTCTGACTGATAGAGTGATGCTAGCCTTAATCCTATTAGCACGGCCAACTAGTTACACAAACTTAAGTTAAAGACCGTCAAGCCGGCGCTGTCACACACAGCTAAACTAACGTTTTACACTTACCGCTGTCCTGCTTTCTTTTCTCCTCTTCCTCCGTTTTTTTCCTTCGTTTTCTGCTTCCTAAGGGATAACTTCTCATCATGTCTCCTCATCATCTGTTTTGTTTTCCTAAACGAGCAGCATGCGGCCTGCACCAGCCATCCCCTCACTCACTGAGAGAAGGCAGGTAGGGGAGGGCCGGGTTTAGTTTGGCTCAGCTGAGGGGCCCTGTCAGGAAATTTGTGACGGCCAATTGTCACTGCAACTTGTCATTTCTCTGGGCTCGTTGTGTCAAATTTGTTGGCCCTCTGGGTTGTTGGTGGGAGGGGGCTGGTGGCTTGGAGGCCCCAGGCAGCTGCCTGCCTTGCCTAATGGCAAGCTACGCCTCTGTGTATCTTACATCACTTAAATGTTCTTATCAGATCTTCCAAAACATTTAAAAAATGAGACGGTTTAAAGCCTCTTCGAATGAATATTAGTGATTTGATCCAGCTCAGCCGATGAAGGGATTCACTAAAACATTTATTGTGTTGTTTAAAATCGAGTGAGAGTTTAAGATAAGCTGATATATCTGTTAATGTTCTGCAGAGACTTCTAAGGAGAGTGACCTGCTCACACCAGTCAGCAACATTACTACAGGAGATGCATGTGTGGGTTTTTTTCCCAGCCTTATTGTGTTTAAACTGCGGATGATGATTTAATGAAGTTTTCTCCCTCTCTGCGCAGCGACCCCACCGAGGGTTGCTTCAACTACCCGCTGGTGGAGAAGTTCCTGATGACCAAGCGCTGCTCGCGGGTGCTGCTGTCGTACTACCTGCTGTGCCGCGGCCTGACTCTGCTCACCCTGCTCTGTGCCTGCCTCTACCTGGGCTACTACCTCCGCCTGGCCTCCGTCACCGACGAGTTCGGCTGCCCGCTGCGCGTCGGCCTGCTCGTCAACGACACCAGCGTCCCTGAGAGGGTTCAGTGTAAGCTCATCGCCGTGGGAGTCTTCTCTCTGCTCAGGTAATTTTGGCCTCTGCAGGTCTGCTGGTGCTTCTAGTTCATTGTCCAGGCATGAACACTTTTTGGTGTTTGTACTACTGGAAATATGATCGACATCGTTGTTATAAAGAGGTTTGCAGTCACGTCTGTACATGACTTCCTTCCTTGTGTTTGTCTTTCCTTCCTTCCTTTCTTCCTTCATTCCTTCTGTCTATCCTTTCCTGTTATCTTTTCATTACATCCTTTCTTGTCTTGTGTCCTTCCTTCTTTCCTCCATTCCATTCCTACCTCCCAGTTCAGTCTGGATTTTCGTGGTGTGCAGGTACCTTGTAAATAAATCTGGAACAATAAATTCAAAGAGAATCGGCAGTAAAGTATAAGAAGTTGTTTGACTTGAATAGTTGGTTTAAAACGACTTGCAAGTCATGTGCAAGTCATCAAGAGGAGAGAAAAAGACTCATTGGAAATGTTAATTTCTGAGCTTTTACTCTGAAATGCACCTATCCAGCTAGCTCTGCTTATTTTCCTTGATCTCCAACTCCCCCAATACACCACTCTAGATATATTTGAGGCAGCACTGCATCATAAAGAGTCTACCAAGCAACATCACTCCGGCTCTTCTGAGTCAGTTTTAACATCATGGTGTCGTAAAGTGTCGCTCCACTTTGAAATATGTGCTGCAAGCATCTTATTTGTTGGTGTAAAGCTTATAAAAAGCTGCCCAATAGAATAGATCCAGAACTTTATGGATGCTCGCTAACTATTTTGTGGGTTTGTAACCCCCTCTCTGTCTTTGTTTTACGTCTCTGTCCAGCGCTGTCAACTTGGCCGTGTTCATCGCCCTGATCCCAGTGGTGATCTACGCCAGTCTACGCCCGCTCTTCTGCCAGGGATACGCCCACTTCCTGGAAACCTACCAGTCACTTCCCACTGTCAGCGTCCTGCCCTCCCCTGGCGGCCAATGGGACGACCTCTCTCTGTACCTGCTCTACCTGGAGGAGAACCTTAGTGAGCTGAAGTCGTACAAGTACATGAAGGTGTGTTTGGGAACTGTTAATTCACATGTTTGGCTGCTGTTTTTTTAGATAAACTGAAATGCCTGCTGTATTTAGGAATAATTATGACTCTGTCATGAATTTTCTCTCTGCAGGTGTTGGAGATGTTGAGGAAGCGAGGCGAATGCTCTGGAGAAAACTTTGACACCGTGGGGCTGCTGCAGACCCTCTGCCTGGTGAAGATGGATACGGTGGATGCAAAGAGAACCACGGACGCTGAAGCCAAACAGGATGGAGTGAAAATGAACGCCGCTGACGCTGCAGCTAAGAACAACGTCAGTCGTCCGAACGACACCAAGACGGAAACGGAGATGCAAGGTAAATGCAATCTTTGCTGGATTTACAGGAGTCCAGAAAAGTCTGAGACACACTTGGGCTTTGTTGATCAAGTTTGGTTGAAGCTGTACAGCTTTCATCTTTTCTTTTCCTAAAAAAAACTAAATCAGATTATTCTGCTATTGTTTCTGAATCTCTGCTGCTTTAAATCATCTATTTTATAAAATAATTTGTATTTAGGTTTTTAAACATTTTACTAACAACACACTCATGAGGCTGACAGAAGACCTATTCTCATAGACTGCTGCATTTTAAGATGTTTAGCCAAGAAACAAAAGAGAAATTAACTTATTTAAACACTTTCCTCAATATTTCTGACATTGGTTTGATTATTTAAAACACGATTGAACTCATTTATAGCGAATAACTGATTTATTTTGATGCAAAAGTGAAATGCATTGTTCATTAACATGTTGTCACCAAAACCAAATCCTGGAAGAATAACAAAACTGCTTCTTTATCTGCATATCTAGAAGAAACAGTTTCCATTTGATGGATTTCTTAGAGTACAAACGGATAAAATCAGACAGATTTTAAAATAGGATGGCTTTATTATCACAGTGTGAACAACCTAGTGAAAGAAAAGCATTGAACAACCACAGCAGGTAACATTTATATATTAGAAACATGGTGCCAGGTTAGAGTTGTGAAGAATATCAATCTTCTTGATTACATTTTGTTTTGTTTTTAAGAGCTCAATCCGTTGCTGCCAGGAAGCGATGAGATTGATGGCAAAGCCGGAGAGGGCGGGACTCTTCGTCAGCGAGTGATGTGATTGGCTGGATTGAACTGGCGCCCCCTACTGATGATGTTGCCATAAAGATGCTCTGAACCTTTGGATTCATCAACATGGAGCTGACTGTTTTTTTTTACCTTGAACAATCTTGAAACTGATGTCAAAAGACTAAAACTTTGGATTCCAGGATTTCACTGAAACACTTAAACTGCTGATTGTATTTCAGATGCGATGGGTTAGTAAATCTACATAACCAAACTTATTTACCCCTTGTTCAAACTGACATCACTGCTGTTGCACTGACAATATCACTTGAAACCAAATCATCTCACTCTGAGTTGAAATGTTGATCTATGACAGTTTACAGAATATTTTTGTGCCTGAATACAACCATTATTCAGACTTTAATCTCTGCTGCAGATTTATTCTTTCATTTCGGACCTCAGGTGCTTCAGTTTCCATCATCTCATCTCTAAAGCCTGTGTTAAGGATTCATCTGAGGATGCGCAGACCTCAGAGCAAAAACACATCTGCTGGAGAAACTGAATGTAAAATCTGCTCACTGGGTTTTGTAGAAATCATTTAAAAAAATATTTGCAATGTCTGCTTGGGAGCGTTTAGTTTTTACGAGATGCTCAGTCACAGTTCAGGATGTTTTTAATGCTTTAAAAGGGGAATGGCAGAATGTGGTTTGATGTTTTACCTACATGACTTTTATTTCAGGTTATGAGTTTCATAAGAATAATATGAATCTCTATGCTGATTTTCCTGCTGAAGTACTGGATAGTTTTCTCAAGTTCTGTTATATTTTATTGCTATTTTAGAGGTACAGCTACATGAAGCTTTAGTATTTGGGGGAGATTTTTTTCTGTTTAAAAAGGTACGTCACATTCAACTGCATGAATTCTCAAGAAATTAAGATATTATTCCCTTTTTTTTCTTTTAAATGTACTGAAACATAGTCTGGAGTTTGGTGCCTTAAATTTTAATAGGTTGTTGACTCTCAGGAAAAGAAACATCTGATGCTTCAGATGATTTTTCTTCATACATAAACATTTTTATCTTGACTGTTTTGCTCATTGAATGGCTTTAATATCCTCTGTGCTCTTCTTGATGTTGTATTTGTTGAAAATTGTTTTCACGATGATGTTGACAGTGTTATTGGGATGAGGAGTTTGTAGCATTAAAGCAAATGTTTGGTGCTTTTGTTTTTTTTTAAATGAATAAAGATTAAATCCTGTTCTTACAGCTCAAATATAGTCAGTGTGGTTTGTGGTTTCATTGTGACGTCGGAGTTCAGGCAGAAGGAAAAAAGATGCAGATCCATCCATTATCTATACCGTCTATCCTATGCGGGGGTGCAGGGGGGGGATTGTGCCCATCTCCAGCAATCATCAGGAGAGAGGCGGGGTTCACCCTGGACAGGTCTCCAGTCCATCGCAGGGAAACACGGAGACACACAGGACAGACAACCATGCACACTCCTACCAGATCAGATTGGTGAATTTTCTGAGGAGCTCGGTTGCTTTTGATTCTTTTCTGTCCAGAAATTTTTCTTTGTGTGTTTTATCAAGAACAGGAGACCGAGTCAAATTTCCTGGGGTTTTTTGAGGGGGGATATGCTTGCTTCAGATTGCTATGTTTAAAAAGAAGATGAAACTCCAGGATCTTGGCATTAGCACTACTTCAAGAGCCCACTGGAGGTGTAAAAATCCACTCCGGTATCCCACAGGATTGTGTGCTAAGCCTCCTGTTGTATAACGTGTTCATTTATGACTGTCCAGCCAATAATAAATCAAATATCATCATTAGAACTGCATGATATCAGGATAATTGTAACACTATTGCTGAAATTTGTAATATTTCATTTACAGCTAGCCCATGCTGTATTATTCTGGCACTATTCTCAAGCCACCAAGGATCTACACCAAGTATGGGTAGTAAGGGCAGTTGGACAAGGACATCTGCACCAATGCTATTAATGTACCAAGTCCCTCTGAAATGAACCTGTTCCATTATTAATATGACTATTTAGGAGGAGATCGGAAGCTCAAACGCACCGGCAGCAGCCCACCTTCAGCCCGCCTTGGCTCTAGGCCACATTGGGTGATGCCTTCAGGGTCCGCGCGTTCAAACTCGGTTCACATGATTTTCAGCACTTTTTAACCTTAATATTAAAGCAGTTTGCCCTCGAAAATACAGTTTTGAGCAAATTTTACACGTCATTTAGACAAGGCAAGGCAATTTTATTTATATAGCACTTTTTTTTACATCAAATAAAAATAAATAAACAAGCATAGAATAAACAAGTAAAATAAAACCCCCAAAAACAAACTTCACTTCATGATGTTCCAGTTGTTATTAATTAAAGTCAGCTTGATTTAAAGGAACGTAGTTTTCTGGAAGTTTGTTCCAGATTACAGGAGCATAAAACTGAACGCTGGTTCTTCATGTTTGGTTCTGATTCTGGGGATGCAGAGTGAACTTGAACCAGAAGATCATTCATGTATTTTGGTGCTAAGCCATTCAGTGATGTATAAACTAGTAAAAGTATTTAGAAGTCTATTCTCTGAGCTACAGGGAGCCAGTGTAAAGACTTTAGAACTGGGGTGATGTGCTCTACTTTCCAGGTTCTAGTGACGATTATTGTGGTGGCGTTGTGGTGACGGGGTAAGCCGTATTGCGTCATTTCCTGTTGTCACTGCTGTGCTCCGTGGAGCTGTTTTGGTGTTCAAACGCTCTTGAATTGATCTTATTTTCTCTGTGCTGAGGCTTTTCTAAGTTATTTTAACACACAATCACACTAAGACACACATTTTGTGGTGGTGCACTTTACGTTTAGGGAACTCCTCGTGTTTCACACAGTTTTTCTTTGGGTGGAAGGTCTCGCTAGCTCAGTTAGCTTAGCTTCATTGCGGCTATGGCTACTCTTCTCTCTCCTGTCTCTAACTCTTCTCTTCTCTTTTCTCTTGCTCTCTCTGTCAGATGTTTAGTTACTTCCCTGCCTCCTTTAGTGATAATGGTAACTGTAATAAATGTAATATTTTTGTAGCTTTGGAGGCGAGGGTATCAGAATTAGAAGCACGGCTCCGCGCTGTTGAAAAACCAGCAGATAGCCGAAGCCCATTAGCCAGCGCGGAGCCAACAAGGATAGAACCCCCTAGCCGTCCTCCGGTAGAGCCCGCGCAGCCGGGACCTCAGCCCGGCTGGGTGACTGTACGTAGGAAGCATAGTTCTAGGACCCAGCCCCCGGGCCACCACCAACCGGTCCGCGTTTCTAACAGATTTTCTCCGCTCAGCGACACACCCGCTGAGAAGCCGGCCCTGGTAATTGGCAGCTCCATAGTCAGAAACGTGGCATTAGAGACACCATTGACCATAGTCAAATGTTTGCCAGGGGCCAGAACGGGCGACATCAAATCCTACCTGAAACTGCTGGCTAAAGATAAGCGTAAATACAGTAAGATTGTTATTCACGCTGGCGGTAATGACACCCGGTTACGCCAATCGGAGGTCACTAAAATTAGTGTTGCTTCGGTGTGTAAGTTTGCCAAAACAATGTCAGACTCGGTAATCTTTTCTGGTCCCCTGCCTGATCGGACCAGTGACGACATGTTTAGCCCATGCTGTCATTCCATCAATGGTTGTCTAGGTGGTGTCCTGCAAACGATGTGGGCTACATTGATAACTGGAGAACTTTTTGGGGAAAACCTGGTCTGATCCGGAGAGACGGCATCCATCCCACTTTGGATGGAGCAGCTCTTCTTTCTAGGAATATGGCCGAATTTATTAGTCCTCCAAAACACTGACAACCCAGGGTCCAGACCAGGAAGTAGAGTCGTAGTTTAACCCACCTCTCTGCTGCTTCTGTACTGTTACCCACCCATTACCCTATAGAAACAGTGTCTTGCCAAAATTAAATGGATTAAAAGTTAAGCCAACAAAAGCAAATTATGGAAATCTCATAAAAATAAATACAACTTTGACTGAAAATAAATCTATTAAATGTGGTTTATTAAACATAAGATCTCTCTCCTCAAAGACTTTGTTAGTAAATGACTTGATTTGTGATAATCACATTGATTTCCTTTGTCTCACAGAAACCTGGTTGCAGCAGGAGGATTATGTCAGTATAAATGAGTCAACTCCTTCCAGTCATTTAAATTTTCACATTCCTAGAAATACTGGGCGAGGAGGAGGAGTTGCAACCATTTTCCGTTCTGATTTACTAATTAGTCCCAGACCAATTGATAGCTACAGTTCTTTTGAACATCTAACCCTTAATTTTCCTCATCCAAGTTGCAAAACATTAAGACCATTTTTGTTTGTGGTTTTGTATCGTCCACCAGGCCCTTACTCTCAATTCTTGGATCAGATCTCACATTTTTTATCTGATTTAGTATTAAATACTGATAGGGTTATTATAGTGGGGGACTTCAATATTCATGTGGATACTGAAAGTGATAGCCTAAATGCAGCCTTTAATGCTATTTTAGACTCAATTGGCTTTACTCAAAAAGTACAGGGATCGACCCACTCAGGTAAACACACTTTGGACCTTGTACTGACATACGATATTGAGTGTGAGGAAATAACAGTCCACCCACATAACCCGGTCCTGTCTGACCACTTCTTGATAACTTTTGAATTTACTTTAACTGACCATCTTAAATCTGAAAGAAAATTTCATTATAGTAGAACTTTATCAGACAATGCTGTAACAATTTTTAAAGAATCTGTTCCATTCTTACTTTCCTCAGTGTCTCAGAGTAACACAGTGGATGGCAGCAATTCTATCTCTAACCCTTCAGAAATTGATGGTCTGGTTCACAGCGTTACGTCCTCATTGCGTTTGGCATTAGATAGTGTAGCCTCCTTAAAAAAGAAAGTGGCTAGCCATAGGAGGCTGACTCCTTGGTTCAAAGCAGAGTTGCGTACTTTAAAGCAGAATACTAGGAAGTTGGAGAGAAAATGGCGCTCTACACACCTAGAGGATTCCTATTTAACCTGGAATAACAGTCTACTGCTGTATAAAAAGACCCTTCGACAAGCTAGAACAGCATATTTTTCATCATTAATAGAGGCGGAATAAAAACAATCCTAGGTTTCTTTTTAGTACAGTTGCCAAACTTACACAGAGTCATAGCTCTGTTGAGCAAACTATTCCCCCAGCTCTTAGCAGTGATGATTTTATGAGATTCTTCATAAATAAAATAAATTTTATTAAAAATAAAATCATTGGCACCCTCCCAAACATGATTACTTCTTCCTCAGTAAATGAAAGAACTGTAGAACCTCAGTTGTGCTTAGGCTGTTTTGATTCAGTCGAGATTTCAGAATTATCAAAAATATTAGCCTCATCTAAACCTTCAACTTTTATGTTGGACCCAATCCCAACCAAATTATTTAAAGAAGTGTTCCATTTGGTTCCTTGCCCCATTTTGGATATGATGAATCTATCCTTAGTAAACGGATACGTACCACAGGAATTTAAAATAGCTGTAATTAAACCTTTACTCAAGAAACCTTCCCTTGATCAAGATGACTTAGTGAATTACAGACCTATATCTAACCTTCCTTTCTTATCCAAAGTCCTTGAGAAAATAGTTGCTAATCAAGTCTGTGAACATCTAAACAGTAACGAGCTGTTTGAAGAGTTTCAGTCAGGTTTTAGAGCTCATCATAGCACTGAAACAGCACTGGTGAAGGTTACTGATGATATTCTCATGGCCTCAGATAATCGACTGGTGTCTGTTCTGGTTTTGTTAGATCTCAGTGCTGCTTTTGACACAGTCGATCATAATATTCTCTTAGAAAGGCTTGAGCATGTTGCAGGGATCAAAGGAACAGCACTAGGCTGGTTTAAATCATATTTGTCTGATAGATTCCAGTTTGTTCATCTAAATGATAAATCATCTTCACTCTCAAGGGTTACTTGTGGAGTTCCACAGGGTTCTGTCCTTGGACCAATTCTTTTCACCATATATATGCTTCCAATTGGTAGAATCATTAGACAGCATGGGATAAATTTCCACAGCTATGCCGATGATACACAACTATATTTATCCATAAATCCTGATGAACCCAGTCAGTTAGGTAGATTACAGGCATGTCTGGAAGACATAAAAGCATGGATGACCCTAAACTTTTTGCTTTTAAATTCTGACAAGACAGAAGTTGCTGTCTTTGGACCAGAAGTTCTTAAACAGAAACTGATTAGTCAATCACTTCATCTGGATGGCATTAAATTGGCCCCCAGTAATAACGTAAAGAACCTCGGCGTTATTTTTGACCAAGACTTGACATTTAAATCCCATATTAAACAGGTTTCTAGGATTTCTTTCTTTCACCTCCGGAATATTGCTAAAATTAGAAACATCCTGTCCAGGAGTGATGCTGAGAAACTAGTCCATGCATTTGTTACCTCAAGGCTGGACTACTGTAATTCTTTACTATCAGGAAGTCCACAAAATGCCATTAAAAGCCTTCAGTTGATCCAAAATGCGGCAGCAAGAGTTCTGATGAATATTAAAAAGAGAGATCACATTTCTCCTGTTTTAGCTTCCCTTCATTGGCTCCCTGTTAAATCCAGAATAGAATTTAAGATCCTTCTTCTTACATACAAAGCCCTTAATAATCAAGCTCCATCATACATCAGAGATCTAATTGTTCCATATGTTCCTAAAAGAGCACTTCGCTCTCAGACTGCAGGTTTACTTGTAGTTCCTAGGATTTCTAAAAGTAGAATGGGAGGCAGATCTTTTAGTTCTCAGGCTCCTCTCCTGTGGAACCAGCTCCCAGCTTTAGTCCGTGAGGCAGACACTCTGTTTACTTTTAAGGCCAGGCTTAAAACTTTCCTTTTTGATAAAGCTTATAGTTAGAGTGGCTTAGGTCATCCTGAGCTATCTCTGTAGTTATGCTGCTATAGGCTTAGACTGCTGGAGGACAGACTTACCAATTTACTTCACTCTGCTACTTCCTTTACTCCTACTACTCTCCAGTTGTATTACAGTACATTCTGTTATTTCGACTGTTAACTTTGTTTTCTCTCAGTGTTTTTCTCTCCATAGAAGATATACCTGGTCTGGTATCCTGCTTGGCTGCAATGCCCTGTTGGACGGGGGGCATCGACTGGGATGATCCTCTCAGTAACTGAACATCCGCTGTGTCCTGTTATCAACTTTTTACTTTCTGTAACATAGAAATTACTCTTATACCAGATCTTCTGTTCCTTCTGTGTTCTGCTCTGTCTTCTCAAACCCCCAGACGGTCGTGGCAGATGGCCGCTCCTACTGAGCCTGGTTCTGTTGGAGGTTTCTTCCTGTTAAAGGGGAGTTTTTCCTCTCCACTGTCGCTACATGCTTGCTCAGTATGAGGGATTGCTGAAGGATTGCTGTGGTTGGAAATCTGCCCAACCTCACGCCAATGACTGACGCAATCTGCTGGGATTCCTTAAATAGGAAACTTTTTAACTGATTGGAATGTTTGTATAAATGTATTGAAATAACTTCTTGTTAAGTGCCTTGAGATGACATCTGTTGTGAATTGGCGCTATATAAATAAACTGAACTGAATTGAATTGAACACGAGCAGCAGCGTTCTGGATCAGCTGCAGCTGTCTGATTGACTTTTTAGGCAGACCTGTGAAGACGCTGTTGCAGTAATCAATCTGACTAAAGATAAACGCATGGATGAGTTTCTCAAGATCTTCCAGGGACATTATGCTTTTATGATGGAAATGTTCTTCAGCTGATAGAAGGCCGACTTTGTAATTACCTCTGCCAAGGAAGCTATGTTTTCTCCAAGGTTTTGTTTGTTTGTTTGTTTGGTTGTCTGTCTTTTAGTTGCTTACTCGGTATGAGGGATTGCTGAAAAATTGCTGTGGTTGGAGTCTGCGTGAACGGGTTACAACTGCCAGTCAATGACTTGATGCAATTTGCTGGGATTCCTTAGATAGAAAACTTTTAAACTGATTGGAATGTTTGTATGATTGTATTGAAATTACATTTCTTCTACAGTTCCTTGAGATGACATCTGTTGTGAATCGGTGCTTAATAAAATAACTGAATTTAACTGAAATTGAATAGTTGGGAACATGAATCAAAAAGTTATTGTTGGATGTTGATGACATTTACAAGAAATGTCTGCAATGGGACCAGGAACAAGTGATTAGAATTTGGGGGTGATCAGAAAACCGAAAAAGTTAATTTTGTGGATAACTACTGAACTAATAATGATATCAGTGTAAATCCGATGGCTAAAGGTATGTTTTCATGGTGAAGCAATCTAAAAAAGTTAAAATTAGATCACAGCATGGGGGGAGGGGGGCTGAGCTGCCTTGGCGGAGGTCTCCACTCTCCGATTGCTTTTCTGTTTGTCTTTATGTGTCTCTGAAGGTTCAGGTCTGAATCCATCACTACACCCAGGTTTCAGGCCTGATCAGTAGTTTCTAGCTGTAATAGCTGAAGCTGGGTGCTGACTCTTGATCGTAACTCTTTAGGTCCAAAAAATGGAGCTAACAGGTTAGCTGAGGTTCAGGAGCAAGGCCACGCCTCAAACCCGCTTCATAAATCCTAATCAGCCTTAACTCGATTCACCCGGTACCACACGTCTGCTCTACATCTCTAATCCCACCAGGATACACATATAAACTCTGCCTGCCCTTCATCCCTCGTCTCTCGTTCGTTTTCACGCGATCAGTTCGGACTTCCGCGTGTGCTCGCTTACCTCGCTCGACGTTTTGCTCCGTTGTTCCCGGCACGGGCGTTCTCAAGCTCGGCGTCGATCCGTCTGAGGAGTTGCCCGGCGGACGTCCCGCATCTCCCGGGCCATCTCCCCGGCTTTTCGTCCGCCAACTCTCCCACCGTGTCAGGCTGTTTTCGAGCCAGCGGACTTCAATCTGCCCCAGACAGATCTGTCTTCCACGCCGTTGGCACTCTTACCGGCTGACCTCGCAGCCGCTCCGGCCGAATTCCTCCTCACCTGTTTCCCCCTCTCCACTCCGGGATTTCCCTCGTGGGCTCGAGCCGTCTTCTCGGCGCTCTCACCCCGCTGCTCCGGCCGGCCCAGCCCGGGCCCTTCCTTCTCCATCCCTCGCCGCCCGCACCGGTCTCCCGTACTTCGTTCTAGAGCCTCCCCTCGAGCTCGGCGCTCCACGATCGCCGCTTCGGGCCTCCCTGACATGTCCGGCTGGACACTAGCAGGGCTCCAGCGCGCGCTCCGGGAAAGGGGTTTTCCCTTCAACCGCTCAGGGCCTTTAATTGAAACCTCTTTCGTGCTCAAAACGGCTCCAAAACAACACGGCCGATATCGATGAAGAACGTTTTGCTGGTATGTACGGCTTTTATTGGTATTAAATTAAACGAAGTACTGTTTTAACGGGAAGTAAGGGAGACGTCGCACTGTAGTGCTTAGCATTAATACTTAAATGAGCATTGTTACTAGCCTCGTGAAACTGACTGACTAACGTTAACACTGTCACGCCTGTGTGAAGATGCTTAAAACATGTCGTTAGCAAATGTTCAGCAACAATCACAGACATTAGGTAGGCTTATTCTTATCGGCACGTGTAATGCAGAATATTGAACTAATCTTACTAAAACTACCGTGGAGATAGTACAGGGATGCAAACAGCGCGCTTTTCGGCGCCTCTCGCTTTTCACGTCAGTTTGGGGTGACTTGGGTCTGAGAGGGTCTGATTATAATTTCACAACGTCTTCTGAAGCCATTCCGTAGCTTAATGTGAGGGACAAAAGTCTATTTACATCATTAAATTTAAGTTTACGGAAACTCGTTTTCCCTCCTCTTCGGCCGTCAATCATTCTCCATTCAGTATTCAAACAGCACGCGCGCCTCGTCCGGTTACAGCAGGATACACGGTAAAACTTCATCCACTATAATATTATATGTTATATTATAATATGCTTTGAGCACATCATTCTGCACCCACGATGCGCATGCGCGCTTTGTGCGCTCTGTTTTTGAAGCGTTTCATATACTCCGTATTTCGACCCCCTCCAAAATAATACCTTGCCACCCCCGTTTTGTTAAAGCCTAGCTCCGCCACTGCCCCCCTCCCTTCATTCAGTCTTCTGGCGCTTCTCCAGCGTCTGTCGGAAGGGTTCCTACTACTTTGCGGTCCAGCTCACCTTCGGCTGCAGGAGTAGTCCCAGGATTTCCAGTTCTCTTTACGAGACCCCGTGATGGGTACGGTTTAATACTTAACACCTGCCTCACGTCCTTCACTCCCCCTCGGATGACTTCTTGGTCATCACCTCCACTTCCTCTCCACCTCGTTGAGGGCTTCGTACCCTCACTGAGGCTGCTTCCGACATCGGTGTCCCTCTTCCCGACGAGAAGACGGTGGGCCCCCTTACTACTTTCGAGTTCCTGGGCATCACCCTCGACTCATCCTCCATCCAGGTTTCGCTGCTGTTTGGAGGTCCACCGTATCTCCCCGATCCGCTCTAACTTCCTCACAAATACGCGCTAAGAAACAGCTCCTATTGCTCTCGGGTCATCTTACCTACGCCGTCCGCATCATCCCCAGGGTCGGTCCTTCGTGTCCCTTCCGTCCGCTGCCGCTAGCGTGCCATGCCTCCACAATCAGCTCGCCCTCACCGAGCCCTGTCGTACAGAGATGCGGCTCTGGCACGATTTCCTCTCTTCCTGGAACAGCTGGTCCCCGGAGTTTGATTCCCTTCAGCCCCAGTCCACCCTCCCTTCCTCTGCTCCCCACGAGCTTTACCCCATCGTAATAGCAACCCTTCTTTTGGGGACACGACCTGTCGCAGAAATCGATCCTCATTCACTCCGATAATGAAGCTGTTGTAGAAGTTATTAACAAAGAAATTCAGATCCTTAGCTCCTGCTGCAGACCTCAACCTGACTCCAGTCCCACAGTTTTCAGCCACCATCTTCATCTGACGCCGAAGCTCTACAACCTCACCATCTTGCAGAACTTCATCGACAGCCTCTCACCCGGTACCCGCTCTGTTTACCTGTCCGGCTGGAACGCCTTCAAGGCCTTTCACGTAATGTATGGTCTCTTTCCCTTTTACTCCTTTGTTTATCTGCCAGTTCATCTCTCACTCGCATTCAATCCAAAAAATCCACATATCCACCATTAAATCTTATCTATCAGGAATCAGCTTCTTCATCAAGATGGCAACAGGTAACCCCTGTCCAGCTCTCGACCATAGCCACGTTCTGATGTTTTTCGGAAAAGTCTTAAAAAGCTAGAACCTTCCGCCGCTCATCGCTTACCGCTCACCTCTGACCTCCTCACCCGTTGCAATCTCACGCTTCGTTCCGGTTACCTATCCCCCTTCATCGACCTAACTCTTCAGTCCATGCTCTTGCTCGCTTATTTCAGTTTCCCGATATGTTCTGAGTTGGCCCCTTCCTCTTCTAGACACGATCCTTCCATTCACCCATGTCTCTCAGACATTTAAATCCTTAGTCAGGACACCCTCATTTACACCCTACGTAGAAGTAAAACAGACCAGCTCGGCACCTCCGTCCGAATTCACTTATTCCGCCTCAGTTCCAGCCCCAGCCTCAGCCCCTAGGAACCCGTCACCTGCTACATTCAGCCTCTATCATCTGCTAACGCCTCTCCATTCAACCCACTTCTCATTACCGAATCAGGTAGCTCCGCTACCCGGTTCTGGTTCATCAATCACTCCCACCAGATTACTCGCCGGTCCGGTATCTCCCCTGATTTTTACTCCGGCCATTCAATCTGCAGGGGTACAGCTACCTCAGCCGCCAGGTCAGAGATATCAGACGACATCATCCAAATCTTAGGTCGGTTGTCCTCTTCAGCATACCGAACCTACATTCTGCGACGCGCTCATTCTTTTCTCTGCTAATCTCTCCGACAAGACCTTTTGGGGGTCCTGAGCAGGCTCGGAAAGACGATTTCCCGAAGACTGCACCCCCACACTGAGTCTTCCTCCGGGTCTCCGGCGTTGCCTCTCCCCAGACCATTCAATTCAACATGCCTTCAATAAAATGTTAAATTAGCTGAGGTTCAAGAGCAAGGCCACGCCTCAAACCCGCTTCATAAATCCTAATCAGCCTTAACTCGATTCACCCGGTACCACACGTCTGCTCTACATCTCTAATCCCACCAGGATACACATATAAACTCTGCCTGCCCTTCATCCCTCGTCTCTCGTTCGTTTTCACCCCTCCCTTCCCCTCCCTCTAGGTCCAGGGTCCTGCCGACTCGCCTCTTCTTTTCAGGGTTCCTGCCGACTCGCCTCTTCTTTTCAGGGTTCCTGCCGACTCGCCTCTTCTTTTCAGGGTTCCTGCCGACTCGCCTCTTCTTTTCAGGGTTTCTGCCGACTCGCCTCTTCTTTTCAGGGTTCCTGCCGACTCGCCTCTTCTTTTCAGGGTTCCTGCCGACTCGCCTCTTCTTTTCAGGGTTCCTGCCGACTCGCCTCTTCTTTTCAGGGTTCCTGCCGACTCGCCTCTTCTTTTCAGGGGTCCTGCCGACCCTCTCCTTTCCTTCGCAGGGTCCTGCCGACCCTCTCCTTTCCTTCGCAGGGTCCTGCCGACCCTCTCCTTTCCTTCGCAGGGTCCTGCCGACCCTCTCCTTTCCTTCGCAGGGTCCTGCCGACCCTCTCCTTTCCTTCGCAGGGTCCTGCCGACCCTCTCCTTTCCTTCGCAGGGTCCTGCCGACCCTCGCCTTTTTTCGCAGGGTCCTGCCGACCCTCGCCTTTAACCCTCCCCTTTTTTCGCAGGGTCCTGCCGACCCTCGCCTTTAACCCTCCCCTTTTTTTCGCAGGGTCCTGCCGACCCTCGCCTTTAACCCTCCCCTTTTTTTCGCAGGGTCCTGCCGACCCTCGCCTTTAACCCTCCCCTTTTTTCGCAGGGTCCTGCCGACCCTCGCCTTTAACCCTCCCCTTTTTTCGCAGGGTCCTGCCGACCCTCGCCTTTAACCCTCCCCTATTTTCGCAGGGTCCTGCCGACCCTCGCCTTTAACCCTCCCCTATTTTCGCAGGGTCCTGCCGACCCTCGCCTTTAACCCTCCCCTATTTTCGCAGGGTCCTGCCGACCCTCGCCTTTAACCCTCCCCTTTTTTCGCAGGGTCCTGCCGACCCTCGCCTTTAACCCTCCCCGTTCTGCGCTCCAGTTTACTCCCGTACCACCTCTTCTAACGTCTCTCTCTTTTAGGTTCCGTCTGGGGGGGTCCTGAGCAGGCTCGGAAAGACGATTTCCCGAAGACTGCACCCCCACACTGAGTCTTCCTCCGGGTCTCCGGCGTTGCCTCTCCCCAGACCATTCAATTCAACATGCCTTCAATAAAATGTTAAATTCTGAACCTGTACCGTGGTCCTTGCTAGTGAATAATTACTTAAGTTTTGTTTCTGGAGAAAGTTTTGGCACATCCATCTGTGGATTTATTTATATGCATCTGCTCAACGTTTGAATCTTTATGTTGATTTCCTATTGAATTAGAGCAACTAATTTTGACGTTTTGAGTGTTTTCAACAGAGACGTCCTCCAAGTTACATCAAAAAACGCTTCATATTGAAGTGTCTAATAGTGACTAATATGAAGAGTCTAAATCAGGGGTCTGGGACCTTTGGCTCCAGAGCCACTCTGGCTCTTGCAAAATCAAAAAATGAAATTTTCTTATATACAAAAAAGGCAATAAAAATTTGTGCACTGCAAAAACAGCACTGCTTGAAATAAGCCAAATATTCTTAAAAAGGGTCAAATTGTTTTGTTTTGAGCAAAAAAATCTGTCAATGGGGTGAGGAAAAGTTGTTTGGCTAGAAGTCTTAAAACTGGCAAAGAAATCTTAGAATAAGCTTAATTTTCTTGTGCAAAACTTGCTTGTTAAGAAATTTTTTTCTCTTTAGACAAAAAATAAGAAAACATTTCTGGAAACAAGGCTTTTTTACTTTCTTGAAAATCCTTTTTTGCAGTGTGGTTTTAGCAATTAAACAGAGATAAGAATGTGGATTTGATCTATTTGTTACATGTGTTGCCAATAAATTATGATTAGTCCAGTCTGAAGGAAACCAAGGACCCAAACTTTTAGTCCACCCAGGATCCAACATTGGAAACCACTGGAGGCAAGGCCGGATTATCCAATGGGCATTATGGGCACAGGCCCAGGGGCCCACGCCCACTGGGGGGCCCACAGGGTAAGGAAGAAAAAAAAATTTGTCTTCAAATGTGGCAGAGATCGGTGCTGGCGGAGATAACCAATTAGATCCACACCATTTATTTTACCCTAACAAAGTTACATAGTCCCTAAGGCGCAGTCATTGACTGTATATATAAGTTGTGGAAACCATGGTAACATGCCCCGCCCCTGCCCCAGCAAGTAGCGCTCCGCTGACCGTCACCAGACAGTGGGAGTCCTGAGAGAATCTAAAATGAGCGAAAAATGGCGGTTTCTATAAATGAAAGAGAGAAAGATGAGAAAAAGACGTGTTTATTAGGAAGTCTGTCATCTACTGACACGTTCTGTGTAAGACCTAAGGAGGAAAATCAGAATAAAAGAAGACATGGTGGATGATGGTGATTCGATGAAGCTGTTCCGACGGGACTGCATTAGCTACACAACCTGAGGCTAGCTGTAGCAGCAGCTCAGACTGGGTTTATCCGCTGTGGGACGCAGCATTGTGGGGGACGTTGACGTAAATGCTTACGCTGTTATCGATGGTGGATCTGGTGCTTTTAATAATCGGGCGACCGGATATCCAGCTTCATCCCGTGATCGAGGTTTGGGCGGTAAAGTGACCCAAACCTAATGATCTGCTGTCACTTCCCAAGTGGAGAAAAAGTTTCTTCAGACTGGATCACATGTTCACCGACCACAGGTAGGCTAGTATCTTTGGTTTCCCCCGCATCTTATTTGGAGCAAATAAAACCAGTACATTAGTGGTTTCTCTGACTGGAAACACTGGGAATGCGTGTGTGACCATGAGGAAAGCTCTGATCATTGCATCAGTGCTGCTAGCATCAGCCACTGGTAGCAGGACAGAAAGCTAAACTGGACCAGCTGGAGGGAGAGACGCGGTACTGGTGGGACGTTCTGCTCAGGCGGGTCGTTGCTGTCAGTCAGTTTTTAGGTGAAAGAGGTTTCAGTGGTGATGATGAATTACTTGGATCAGCACATAGTGGAAACTTTGTTGGCATTTATCTGTCAGTTTGGTCATTTTCTTAGTGAACTCATAAAGAGATGGACAGAAAGGCTGGAGCAGCACATCATGGAGGACAGAGTCAAAAGATGCACCGATCAAAACATTTACAGCAATACAGATATTTACATATATTTGATATTATTGCTCTTATGGCCAATAACTATTATTTACAATGTTATAAATATTACAATCATCTCTTACAAAGATGGAAATAAATAGTGATTTTTAATATTGCCTCAGTTTTACTTATTGGACCAATACAATATGTTAAAAAATGACTAACATTGGCAGATACCGATGTTGGTGTCAATACATTGTGCATTCCTAGACAAGAGCCCTGTTCTCATTGTTTTAGTTATGAAAAACAGGAGAGGAGGAGGAAAGAGACAGTAGAGGAGGATGGAGAAACAGGAGTTTAGAGATACAGATACAGGTTTATTACACACATTATCATGTAAAAGGAAAATCATTTGTTTTTACTTTGCATTCATTTTCTATTTATGATCAATGCTTTAAAGTATGAGTCAAGTTTACTTAAACTGATTCCACTATTTTTTTATCAATAAAAGATAAAGGAAAAATAGTGAGAAGACAGACAGAGACACAGAAGTGCAGCATTGAAGAGCTGAGAAGCAAAAGAACTGAAGGAGCTGTGAGAGAGGAGAGGAGAGACAGGAAAGAAAAATTAACGAGCATGAGTGAGTTTATGTGATTAAGTTATGGAACAATCTGAATTGTAGTCCTGGCCTGGTGGAGGTGAGATCAAGCAGGATGTGTTTACATAGGCAAGGCAGTCACAGCGCTGTGTTGTGTTTTGATGTTGTTGCCCTCAGATGAGCGATGTAGTTTTACAAGACTGTGGTGAAAATCCTATTTAAATGATGTTATTTTTTGGGCGGTGAGGGGGCCCTTTGAACATTTTGTGCCCAGGGGCCCCTGCTAACATAATCCGGCCCTGACTAGAGGGGTAGGAAAAAAACCTGTAAAATATAATCTAATATATTTTTAGGAACTATCTAAATTTTAGAACAGGATTTAGGTTTGAAAAATAGTATTCTTTAGTTGTCTTTATGTTAAGGCTACCTTGTTTTGAGTCAAACTGCAAAACAAAGATGTGTGCAAATGCTTACTGCTCTTTACTGCACATTTATCCCTCATCAAGTCTAATTTAATGTTTTTCACTGGACTTACACGATAAATTATCATAAAACGAGGCAAAGCAATCAATGTGGACAAAACAAAACAGTTCGAATGTGTTATTGTTTAATTTTTAGGTGTTGAAGTAAATTCACTGTTAGCTACGCGTTTTTTGAAGGTCGTGATGTCTGAGCATGCGCGAGATGAAAGCAGACAAACCCAGCGCCGTAAAAAGACTCGGGACTTATTTATCGTTAGCTCACCAACTTAAAAACATGACATATTTGAGGATAACTGGACGATTCTGTGAGTTTTTATATTATATTTATCTTATATGAGTGATTAATGTAGTCTAAACTACAGCCACCGTGTTTAGCTGATAAATAATTAGAGTTAAAAACTAGATTAAAGTTTCGTTTCCTGCTAACGCAGGTTACCATTAACCGTTAACGGTTACCATTTTTTTTAACAAACGCGATTTACAGAAGTTTCTTAGCTTGATGCCTTTTGACGGTTTAACGTTATTCTCTATTATAGTCTGTCTTGTTATTGTTTTTTAGGTAATTTATATAAAATGTGGGCGGAATGAAAAGTTTGGATTTTCTGACTCGTGGCGTCGGGAGGTCGGTGTGGTGCCATGCAGGCCTCCGTAGTTTCACGACAACTTTTGAGTATCTGTTCATATTTACAATATATGATTTATTTCTTTAACTGCTAAAAAAAAAACTAAAAACGCCGAGAATATTATCTTGTATTGTTTACGTGTAAATTACCGCCCCTAAACTCAATAATGTTTAGTTTGTGCAGAACATGCCAAAGCTGCAGTAACGCTTAATATCCACTAGAGACCGCTGTAGACTCTGTGTATAGAGTTAAACTCGTGAACAGCTTCATTAATTTCAACCGTACAGCTTTATTCAGTGTAATTGAATGTAAATACAATTACTTTTAAGCACATGTATAACAATTAAGTTAATATTTACACTTCTATGTTAAATACGTACCTTTCAAAACCTTTTTAGTTTCCAAGCGTCCCATTGGAGCGAAGCGTACCACGTGACCGGAAATAAACAAAGCGACTTTTTTTTCTTACTTTTCGTCCGATTTGGCTTCATTTATCTTTATTTTCCACTGCAACACAACATCAGTGAAATGCAATCAATATTTTATATTTTCACTGCTTGTTTTATGGGAGATTAACATATTAAAGTGTCCGAACCGTGAGTTAAAACGAGGTCTGTCAGAATGACGTGGTTTCCTCCGACAGTTTGCGTCATCGCTTCTCGGCCTTTTGGCTAAGATCAAGTGTAGTATCTGTTCTTATCAGTTTAATATCTGATACGTCCCCTACCCGGGGACCATATATTAAATTGATTTTTGGAACAGGGAGATGGAATAGGGGCTTGCTCCGTCCACTCTACGCATCGACCTGGTATTGCAGTACCTCCAGGAACGGTGCACCTCCCCCATCATGTTCAACGATAAAATGGAGATAAGAGCTGATTTTAAGTTTTCAGTTTAACTACATGGATGGTTTGAGTTCATAATCATGTATGTAATAATTCTACAGAACTATCAGCTCAATGTTTACTACATTAATAGATTTATGTTTATTATATATGTTTGTGGGATTCAGGGTTTATTTAGGATTTCTTTTCTGTGTAGTACAGATAGAATCTGTTGCATGCAGTCATTTCAACGTGTGTTTTATGCTCAGTTATATTTATTTTTCTTTATGTTTGTTCTTTAGGGACTCAGGACTGTTTTTCTAAATGCGATCCATTGCAACAAATGTAGAAGAAAAACCCAGGTCTATTTTGTCTCCAGTCGCAGTGATTAGAAATGTCATGTAAAGTTGCACATATTAAAGATCCTCGGTGAAAATACGTTTATACATTTTTAATTGATTGGTGCAGAAAGTGGTTGAAAATAATTTTCTTTACTGTGTTTGTTTGATATCTTTCAATGGACACATCAGTAGCAGGAGACGAGACTGCTCATGAAAACGGGTCCTTCATTTAACACGAAGAGGAGTACATAACCAGAACTGTCAGCAGATGGCGCTATTACCCCGTGAAAATAAATCAAAATAGTCTAAAGTTTCTTTCTTTCCTTTGTTGCAGGAAGACTTCCAGTATTCAAAGTGCTACTTGATCAGACTAGTAAATATGTTATTACTGCGAGGGAACGCAATAAGGAGAAATCCTGGTTCTCCTGGAGGGCTCCGTAATAAAGCGGTGAGGGAGAGCTGCAACACTGGTAATGTTTGTGGTTATAAGGATCATTAGCTTTGCTGGATTTATGCTCCAGACTTTCACCAAATAACACAGATGGGATTTGTCTTTTAGGTCCATCGTACGACGGAGTATTAGAGCCATTGTAGACAAAGGAAAAATATTTTGGAGTAAATTTACGCCCAAAAAACCCTCAAACTTTTAGGTTAATTTCACATATTTTCCAGAGAAAACTCAGAACTTTCCATGATTAAATTCATACATTTTAGTTATTATAACTACAATAATTTCTGACATTGTAAGGTCAGAAATTTTCAAGAAAAATAAGAAACAGATATTTATCAGGAAAAAAACAAGTTTGCTGAGGTTTTAAATCAGTTATTTTAGACAGAAAATGCAATTCCTGTAACATTTAGATGTTAAACTTACAAGATGTGCATCTGGATATTTTCAGTAAGTAAGTAAAGCTTTATTTATATAGCACCTTTCTAGAAATAATCACAAAGTGCTTTACAGTAAAAACATTACAACAATCACAGAACACATAAAATCAGAAAGTAAAAAAACGAGACAAAAGCGATTTAAAAAGATGAGTTTTAAGCTGCTTTTTAAAGCAAAACTCTGAATCAGCAGTTCTCAGGCTGAGAGGAAGGAGATTCCCGAGAGAGGGAGCCACTACTGCAAAAGCCCCGTCACCTTTAGTTTTTAAACTGGTCTTCTTCAAAACCAGCAGATGCTGATCACTGGAGCTGAAGGACCTGCTGGGGATGTAAGGCTGCAAAAGCTCCCAAATGTAGACGGGTGCAAAATCATTTAAAGCTTTGTGTGTTAAAACCAAGATTTTAAAATGCACTCTGTATGGGATAGGAGGCCAGTGCAGGCGAGACAGTAAAGGGGTGACATGAGAATACTTGGAGGATTTTAAAAGTCTAAGTTGTAGCTACATGTGGTTCTTGTTCCGGGTTCAGACTCGTCATGAATAGAGATGCACCGATCGATCGGCATCCGATCACAATCGACCCATAGGGGCGTTATCGGTACCAAACTATATCCAGTCACATCCGAAGCCTTCTGCAGGACGACAAGATGGTGTCAGTCGGCTTCACAACTGATATTACATGTTCCACGCATGGGGGATCCCAAAGCGAAAAGTAAACGTTATCCTACGTGATAATGCGAGTAACACGGCGAAGGCTATGAAGGATGCTGGTTTACCAAGCCTACCGTACGTGGCGCACACACTCCAGCTCGTTGTGAATGAGGGCGTCTTGGCACAGCGTGCGGTCTCTGATGTCATCGCTACTGGCCGACGCATGGTCTGCCATTTTAAGCATTCCCCGCTTGCTTACTCCAGGCTGTTGCCATGCTAAAAAGTTTACTGGAACAGAAACGGGCGCTTTGCAGTTATGCAGCCGACTATGATCTGATTCTGCCCGGCATTTTCACCACAAGCCAGTGGAAACTGATTGGATCTGATGTCACTGCTTGACCCATTTGACGAGCTCACACACAAGATAAGAGAATCAACTGCAGCTGCAGATGTAATGGAGTTTATTTAATATGGGGACAATACATATTAATGAACATGTAAATCTGCAAGATTATCGCCTATGGCTAATTTCCATCTTTAGTCCCTTTGGCAGGTTGATGTCAACAACAAAATAATAAAATCAATAAAAGTAGAAAAGTTTGACTTCATGGCCAGTATAAACAGGAGGAGTAAATGGAGAGACAAAAAACAATAACAAAACAATACAAATATACTATTATTATGTTGTTGCTCGCCTGATTGCACAATTAATATAAAATTGTATCTTAAATGCACAATACTTAATAAATATTACATTAATAAAATACCAGCAATGGTAATTTTATGATGCTAAAGGTGCCCATTTTTAAGAGTATAAAGTGTGTCTTGTCTTGCACATAGCCCTAATACCGAAAAAGTAAATACATATATAATCAATAGCAAAAATATTAATATGGTAATATATAATTCCATCCATCAAAGCCTTAACTGGTCTTCTTGAGAAAACAGAAGAGACAGACCATTGGTGTAAAACCGTCGCGCTCTTGGAATCTGTCAAGAAGAGATTGAAGGACATCGGATCTGATGAGCCGCTGTACACGATTGTAACACTCCTCGATCCAAGGTGAGAATAAGTTTACCTTCCTGTGTGTGAGAGGGATTATTATGCTTATCTAGCTTTGATTGCTTAAAGATAACATTTAACTATAGCTTTGGGTTTTTCTATCCTGCAGTGTAGGATGGTTTGCATTTCCTTCAGATTCGATTTAAAAATAAGCAGTTAATAGGAACAAATATAGAATAAAACTGCTATAAGGCCAGCTAAGCCCAATGACTAATCAAAACAACTTAGGCATGACCTATGAAATCCATCATGACAAATTATTTAGATTTGTTTTCTTCTAATAAAAAGGTATAAAGGTTTTTCCACTGGAGCCACAGATACACAGGCTGCTCTCTGACATCATGGGCCGGGCCGCTGCAGCGGAGCAACAGGTTGGTGAGGGCAGTTCTGCAGCGAGCCGCTCCGACCCCCACAGAAAGTACCACGGACTGGCTTGTATGCTACGTATGCTGAACTGTTGGCTGGAGATGGACAAAATAAAGCTGCTGCTGCTGCTGACATCAACGCAGCATCATCCCAGATTTCTCTTGACCTATCAGAGCCACTTATCCCAGATAACAAACAGCCACTTGATCTTTGGAAGGCCGCTTTCCTGCTCTCACACAGGCAGCACCATCCTATCTCTGTTCACCTTGCACAAGCGTAGATAGCCAGCCTCTTTTCAGTGTAGCAGGACTTATTATGGATGAGAAGAGGAGCAGGTTAACTGCAAAAAATGCAGAGATGCTTATATTTCGCAAGGCAAATCTGCTGTTCATGCTGCTTAATCAGAAGTAAGCTTTGAGTCTGACCCTAACCCCCCATTTCTGAAAGTTACTAGAAATGCCTCAGCTGTTATCTCCCACATGCAGACAAATTGTCTTGAAACTATATCGTTTTATTATATTGGCTGGAGCCTGTTTATGTTGCAGTTTGAGTTGATTTTTTGACAGGAAAGCTACAGTATAAGCTCCAAGTTGTATGTGGAAGAGAGAGTCTCTAAAGATAATGTTGCAGCTGCACATATGTCTGTGTTCTTATTCTCATTTGTATGGCTTTTTATTTGATTTATTCCACAAAAAGCTTGTAGCTAAACTCCAAACTGTGATTCTAAGAAAGAGCCTCTGGAGAAAGTTAAATGTTTATTATGGTCCACTTGTGTGTGGTGCGCACATAATCATTTTTTATTTTAAGATTTAACTCCTTTTTTCCAGAGGAAAACTAAGGTTTATAGTTTACAAATTGTGTCAACTCTAAAAGAGTGAAATGTTGTGTTTGACACATAATTACTGCCACAAGACAGTTTAAGCTAGTAAGCTACACTTACTCTATGTAAGCTGAGTCCAAGTTGTCTCTAAGAGTCTCTAGATCAGGGGTGTCAAACTCAAAGGTATTTTGGGCCACAATAAGATCATGAATGTCCTTAAAGGGCCGGTGTGACAGAAAGTATTGATAATGCTATTTTTAACAAACTGTTAAAATATTAATAAATATCTGTCTCCGCATTCGACGAGTACTTCTTAAAATGAAATAATACTGGACATCTTTCCTCAATGATGTGATTTAGGACTATTCAAATAAACACTGATTTGATTTGACCGATAAAATAGTATTTAGGTCCGCATAAATAGAACTGAAATGTTCTATTTTTATGGTCCTCTAGAGTTTAGAGGGCCATATAAATGGCTATGGCGGGCCGGATTTGGCCCGCGGGCCTTGAGTTTGACACATGTGCTCTAGAGTGAAATATTGCCTCAGTCTGCAATAAAACTGGTCAATTCACGACGCTTTCTCATTTCCTACTTTTTATTCTAATAATACAATGTCAATGTTTGTACATGAGACAACAATATTGAAGAATTGATGGATTTGACGCTGTGATCGGTAATATCGGGATCGGCAGATACTGCTTTTGGTGATCGGCCCCCAGAATCCTGATCGGTGCGTCTCTAGTCATGAACGTTTGGAACGAGAGAGAGACTGTGAGGAAGAAGCTGCAACATGGCTGCATCATGTAGCCTATAGGTCTGATTATGCTGCAATAACTACAGTAGCTCAATGAGACCCACAGTAGTTGATGCAGCTTCTTCCTCACAGTCTCTCCTGTTCGATGCGTTCATGGCAAGTCTGAACCTGGGAAAAGAGACGCATGAACCACTTAGGCTACGCTTGAAAATATCCAGATGCACATCTTGTACATTTAATCTTTAATCTTATTGGACTGGCATTTTCTCTCAACAAACTTTTTTTTCTGCTAAATTTATGGTTTGTTTTTTCTTGCAAACGTCTGACTTTACAATGTCAGAAAATATTTTACTTTAAATGTTGAAAAATGTGCCTTAAATATGTCATTTTGACAACAATAATGGAATGTTGCTTGTTGCAGAAGTGTGCGACCCTTGGCAAGCGAAGCGAGGCGTGTTATACTGAGGGTTATGTTGTGCCATCATTTACCTTTAAAGGGAACTTTGTATGATTGTTTATGACTTAAGAATGTATAATGTGAGTAATTTGGTTCATTGAACTCTATGTGAGCATCCTGGTTTCTTTGTTCTTTTTTGTAGTTTTCAGTGTTTAATGGTGCAAAAAAGGTTTTCAGAAGAAGAAAAGATTAACTTGGATGTATCTAAAGGAAAAATATAAAGTCTGCACCCATCAGAGACAAACTTTTGGATATCAAGGGCTGCTACATGATTAAATAAAAAACATCTACAGTTTTTAACTCTAGATATAGTAACAATAACATGCTTAAACATGCTGTTTTCTTATTAGGTTTTGCATTATTTTTTACAAATATCAACATCCCACGGGGGAAAATGTATCCATTGTGTGTTTGCAAGTGTATTATATTATTTATTTTGAAACTAAAAAACAAATTTCCTTCAGTCAATATTCATCCAAATTTAGGAGTTTTCTTCTTTCAAAAGGTCAGGTAACATTTGTGACTGTGAAGATTTTTTGTTTTATTGTTTGTTTGTTTTTAGCTGAATTGCTTATAAAAATGGCCCCAGGGCTGGAAAGTCGTCCATAATTCAGTGTCATGGTGAAATATTGAGCTATATATTTTCTATTGTCTGTTTCTGTATAATTTAAGAAGTGAAATGACCAGATTGAATTCTTCTGTCCTCATCCTGTTTCTTCTCCTACATCCTGGTGCTACTAGCAGGACTTTGATTCACCTCTGCCTGATTCTGGAGCTTCTCAGCAGCAGCACACCTTCAGTCAGACCTCGGCTTCATCAAGGAGGAGTTCAGTTGTTCCTACATCTCTCTGGTGAACGTTCAGCTATCTCTGGACATCTTACCTCAGACAGGTACTGTTCACCTGTGCAGGACATTATTTCAGATCCAGTAATGTCCTCACAGACCAGGATCAGGATTTACTTTCATGATGCGCATCTTCTTTTATGAGAAAACAGCGGGACTTTTACATTAAATCTGAACATTTCTAAATAGTGGAAAGATGAGAGAAAAATAGTCTTCAGATGTAAGTATTTCTGTGTGTTTTCATCTGGGTCTGTCTCCAAGAATCTACAGTAAAATAATGAAATATTTATTCTGGATATGGTTTAGGTTCTCCTTTGGTGGAAACCACAGAGTTTGATGTCACCGTCTCAGGAGTTAGAAGAAATAAATCCTGAAAATGAGACTAAAGCATTTTTTACATGACTTAGTAGCTCCAGAAATGTTTCAATGATATCTAAAATTCACAATATAAATAAGCATATTTGCATGCTTAATTTGCATGCCTATGCTACAAAACTCAAGTCATTCTTGATTAAAGGAGTTGCAAACGGCAGATTATCGCTCATTGAAAAAAGCCATTTGGATTAAGTTCTGGCTTATTAAATAAATTAGACATGCTGCAGAAGGCAAGAAATGTACTAGTTTGTTTTTTAAAGGTATGAGATACATAAATAATTATTGCAACAGTCTGGTAACTTTGGTGAAGGATTGTATGTTAAAAGACACTTACTGTAGAAGAACAGAAGAAATAAATATGTTGGAAAGTAGCTGAACTACATAAACTCGGCTGTAAATAAGATCCCAAAATAATGTTCCTTTTTAGTTTGAGACGTCATCATTTTGTCAGAAAACATTTTATTTCTAACTGATTTTGTATTTCACCTTTTTTCTTTTTTTTTACAGTCCTTTTGGATATAATGTAAGATGATTTTAAATTATAAAGAATAATAAAATCTGCTGAAAAACCGAGACTGAACAGAAAGACCCAAGAAGCTGATTGTGGACTACAGGAGGCTGCAGGATGGACACCAAAACCCAGTCTGCACCGAGGAGAGAGAGCCGGATTGGATGCACATCATCTACAATGGAAAACCATGGAGCAAAGCTGCTCAGCCAGCTGCTGAGGAACATTAATGCTAAAACATGATCCTGCCAATAAACAGAGTAAAACAGGATAATTATGAAGATATTTCTTGAAAAGAACCTCATTAAGTTCATCCTGTCTAATTAATGACATGATCTTTCCTGACAAGAAATAACACAAACGTAACACTGACCAAGCAAAAAACTTTTTTTTGATTGCTTTCAAGTTCTCTGTCAGGATGTGGGTCTTTTTGTTGAGGTTATCCTTACTTTATTTTCCAAGTTTAATAAGTGGATGAAGCTCCAGTCATGAGGGCGGGGCTCAGAGTCGAGCCGCTGCTCCTCCGCATCGAGAAGAGCCAGTTGAGGTGGATCAAGCATCTCAGGAAGACTCAGGACTTGCTGGAGATGACTGTTTCTCGGCTGGTAACGCCTTGGGATTCCCCTGGAGGAGATGGCCCAAGTGGCTGGGGAGAGGGAAGTCCGGGTCTCTCTCCATAAGATGCTGCTCCTGTGACCCGTCCCTGGATTAGGGACAAGATAACGGATGGATGAAGCTCCAGGATCTCGGCATCAGAGCGTCTTTTTGCAATGAGGATCCTGGACCTCTTTACGACCCCACTCAATACCGGCATCCCACAGGGTCGTGTGGTAAGGCCCCTGTTGTACAGCCTGTTCACTCATGACTATTCCAAGATTATGGCTAAATAAATATAGCTCAAAGATGAAACTGAGTCCTTCAGGCGTTTAGGTATTTAATAAACATGTTTGACATGTCTGACAGTAAGGCATGAAGCCGTCTCTCAATGCCCGAACGTCCAGTAGATATGTTGCTGCTCTGACGTCTGTCGCCCGGTGATCTGACACGTCTCTGTCTGAAATATTATGCTAGAACAACAGGCTTGTTTTCTTTAACCTGACCTACTGCCCTAGATGCATTTACTAAGACAGAGAATAAGTAATCCAATCCTAATTACATAAGAAAATAAATCTAAATATCATTAGAGCTACATGATTTCAGAAAAAATGTGATATAATTACTAACATTTTTAATAATTTTATTTACAACTTACCCATGCTGTATTTTCCTGATGCTGTTCCAAAGCCACCAAAGATATAGACCAAGTGTTGGCAGTAAAGTACATCTGCACCAATGCTATTAATGTACCAAGTCCCTCTGAAATAAACCTATTATTAATATCTAGATGTTTTTTTTTTCCAAGTAAAATACTTTTATTTTTACAGGTAGCTGTATTTCTGGCTTGCTTTTTTTGCATTGCAACTAAGAACTGCAGTAAGAAAGAGTTATTTTGAGGTTCCTCTGAGGAAACAAATGTTATAACTCTGTCTGAATCCCTTGTGATCATAGGCCGGGTCACTGACAGACATCTGCCTCAGTCCAGGACTGCTGGACCGAACCAGAAAGAATGAAGGTAAGACTTAATTAGAACATTATTCCTGAATTCTTCCTGTCTTATCAATTTAGATATTTCATTTTTTTCTGACACAGAAAGAAGCAGAAAAAACCCTGATCTGTTTAAAATCCATCATGTTCTAACAAATTTAAACAGATAAGAGTTTTTAGAAACATATAAGTTTATGTGTGGAGAAACAGCAGTGCAGCCAGAGTCTAGTTGCCAGGTTCTGTCATTATTAACATCAAAGCAGGGGTTAAATTAATGTGATACATTTTGTACTGTTTTGTTTATTTCACAGCATCAAAAATATTGAAATAGATGTTTAATTTTATGAAAAAATAGACTTTAATAAGTAAACAGATGCGTCCTTTACTGTTTTATTGGTGTGTTTCAGGAGGAAACATAAATCACTCTGGGCTCCTTTCCTTTTGTTTCTAAATATTGCAGTTAGAAATTAATTGTATCACAATCTGAAGAAATTGAAATCAACTGTTGCTACTAATGTCAAGTTTACACTTGAATAATATGTTGACGTTTTAAACTCTTTGCTTTTACATGGATTATAATAAAAACTGCTAACAAACTTGCCTCGTTGTTTCTTTTTCTTTATCTTTTGAAGCTTCATTGCTGATCGTAATTATTGGGTTAAATCAAATTGGCTTGTTTTATTCCTCAGACCTGCAACCCACTGAACCGCCTGATCGTTTTCCTTCAACAATCTTCCAAAGGAGCTCTGGTCAGAAAAACACACTTTCGAGTCGAGCTGAAGGGAATTTATTGCGCCAGGGCGTCTTCTCAGTAAGTCGGTTAGTTAAGTTTATAACATTTATGGGTTTGTAACGTTGTTGTTTTGCCAAATATATGAACATTTCTCCGGGTTTTGTAGCAACTTGTGGCCGAGGTTTGGGCGATGGCGGCGCCATGTTTGGCTCCAGGTGTGTCGCGTTGTTTTCACCTTTTGCGCTGAAAACACGATTAATACGATATAAATAATTACATAAATGTGTTTTACTCATTTTAAAATGGACAGGTTTAATTTAAGTATAGGTAATAGTGTAAGTGCTATTGGCCTACGATGATGTAGGCCGCTGACCTGCTCGGTCAAACGTATTTCTGTCCTTTTGTTTTTCAAATTCGTTTCCGTAAACTAATAGGAGATAAATAGTCTTCATATACACAACGTTTTAACTATTATTTATGGTTGACTTTGACACTTTTTGGAGTTTTTTAACCGCAATGAATAAGGAAGCGTGTTATTTCTTTAATGTCCAGTAGGGGCAGTATAACTCGGAGGTGTTTATAGGCTTTAAATTCTCATAAACGTTTTAATTTTTTACTAAATATCTTTTTACAAAGTGTGTGGACGAGCATGTTGCTACTTAGTTGTCATTTATGCCCTTATTACTAGTATAATTTGGCTGCAAAAACACTGGTACACCAATTGTTTCTCATAATCATCCTGTCTTTTATCTCTCCAGTCTTTAGGGGTTATCAGTTATTATTTGTAATTGATACGATATTTTTTAATGTTCTTAATTTCTTTCGTTTCCAGGTTTATTACGCTACAGTTCAAAGATGGGTGTAATTCCCCCTCTTGGTCAGCAGGTGGCAGCGACAAGCGGAATCTGAAAATCAACCTACAGGAAGTGGTTGTGCTGTAAGTTTTATTTTTTTTATTTTTTATTGAACATAGTACAAAACAAGAAATGGTATACATTGAATGAAATAGAAATTTTAGAAAGTGATTGCCAGAGGGAACCAATAAACAGACAAAATATATGGAATAACACATAGAAACAGTTGAGTGTGTGTGTATATATATATATATATATATATGTGTGTATATATATATATATGTGTGTATATATATATATATGTGTGTATATATATATATATATATATATATATATATATATATATATATATATATATATATATAAAAACACATATATAGACAAAACTGAATTAAAACTAGAAACAAATATGGAGAGGCAAATGAGAAAAAGGCAAAACATATCACTTATCTAAAGTAAGGGGAAGAGCTACAAGTTTATTGTATATCATTACTGATTTTTTTCCTTTAAGCAATTTTAATGAATCTAGATACAGTTTAAATTCACAAATAAAGATTCTAAGTTTAGGGGGGACTTTTATGTATTTATATTTATGTATATTAAATTTTGCAAGACAGAGAATTAAGTTAATGCAGATTTCTTCCAATTTATTTCTAATCACTACCCCATTTTTTATCCAATATTGAGATTTCTTTTATTAATAAGGATGGTAGTTGTGGAGTAATGCATTGATATAATAATATGCCTTTTATTAAATTAATGGAATAGCTTGGATAAGTTTGGTGTAAACTGACTTACTTGGTCTGAAATTGTACTTTTCACAAAGGTACTCATAATTAAGAAAATTACCAGAGTTGTCCAAAATACTAAATACTGACCAAATATTTCTCTCATGGCATTCATTAAAAAAAGTGATTTGTTTCTATGCAGAATGTATCTGTTATTCCAAAGGGTGATAGAGTGGTGAAAATTATGAGTAAAGATCATTTTCCAATACAGAAGAATTTGTTTATGAAAGTTTGATAATTTAACTGGTAGTTTGTTAACATTGTAATCTGTCTTTAACAGAAATTCCAATCCTCCCATTTTTTGAAATAGGTATCGAGGAACACAATACCAAAAAGAGTGAATGTTCTTAAGCCAAGACTTGATCCAGTTTAACTTTAACATACCATTTAGACAATCAAAATCAATAACATTTAGTCCTCCATCCTCTGTTTTTAACCATTAAAGCTTTTCTCATATAGTGTGGTTTATTTCTCCAAATAAAATTAAAATTAATTTGATTTATTGCTTTAATTAACTTGGTTTGAATTGCTGTAGAATAAGCGGGATAGATGCATCTAGATAAACATTCCATTTTAGTTAAATAAATTCGTCCAAATATTGACAAATCTCGCTGTAACCAAGAGTTAAGTTTAAATTTACATTCTTTAAGCTTTGATTCCACATTTAACAGTCGACTTTGATTTTGGTCTTTAGAGAGATAAATTCCTAAGTATTTTACTTCTGATTTTATAGGGATGTTGTAAATTTCTGCTAATGTGGTTTCCTGAATTGATAACAACTCACATTTATTTAAATTTAACCTTAAACCTGATGCATTGGAGAATTTTTTCACTTCCTCAATTGTAAACGGTATTTGATCTTTGTCTTTTAAAAAAACAGTAGTGTCATCAGCAAGTTGACTGAGGATTAAATCCGTTCCAAATATATTTAATTTCTTAATAGAATTGCAATTGTTCAAAAAAATGGCTAGCATTTCTGTGGCAATAATGAATAGTAACGGTGAAACGGGACATCCTTGGGGGATTCCCACCTTGATATCAAAATTTGGTGTAGAACCACTAGGTAACAACACGCAGCTATTTATGCTGTTGTATAAACCTGAAATCAAATTCCTGAAGTTTTGTCCAAAATTCAGATGTTGGAGTGCTGATAAAATGAAATGATGTTCAACTGAATCAAAAGCTTAGTAAAAATCTAAAAAAAGAATAAATCCATTGTCCTGAATCAAATGCCTGTATTCAATTATATCCATCACTAATCGTATATTATTATGAATTGATCTTCCCTTCATGAAGCCAGATTGAGTTTGTGATATTATATCTGAAATTCCTACCTGTAATCGAGCCGTGAATATATAAGTTAGAAGCTTGTAATCAGAGTTCCTAAGAGTTATAGGCCGGCCATTTTCAATATATCTAGGATCCTTTCCTGGTTTTGGAATTAAGACTATCGCTCCATGTCTCATGGTTGGTGGGAGTAAACTACACTCAAAGATTTCTCGGAAAACTCGGAAGCAATAGATTCTTAATATCATCCCAAAAGTATTTATAAAAGTCTCCTGTAAGACCATCCGATGTGCTGTAAGTTTTCACAATACGTTTTTCAAAATGTTTGTATTTTTTTATTCTGACTTTAAGATGTTCATCAATTCGTTTTTATTGAAGGTTTAACATATTTCAACCCATATGAGCTCTGCTTGGTTGTTGGTCTTTTGTATAAGGTTGAAAAAAGAAAAGTTTTTAGGTTTTTTTTAATTGTTTTCTTTGTTTTGTTATATTTTATTAAACTTTAAACAGACAAACGAGGCACTGTATCAATTGACAAGACAACAAAACAAAAACAGAGTTAAGGCAGGGGCTCAAAACACAACTAGACTGAAGGCAGACCAAAGAGACACCAGGCTTTCACATCCTTCATAACCACTAAGGATCTGTACAAGAAGTTAAACTCATCTCTCCAGGGGGCTAAGCATGGGATAGTCTTAAAAAAACGACATTTATGTATAAAAAAATTCAAACTAATATCAAAACATTGAAAACAAAAGATACATTCCGCTTATCACACACACCAAATCAGATTACTTTCCACGTTAATGGAGGGTCTCAACCTTTGAATGGAGCCAGTACCACAAATCTTTCCAGAAAGACTGCACAGGATTACATGAGAAAAACAAATGTTCCAAACTTTCTTTTTCTTTTTCACAGAAAACACAACCGTTCACACGAAAGGTAAATTTGGACCTTAAAAATTCATTTGTTGGGTAGTACTCATTTATAATTTTAAAACTCACTTCTTTCCTTTTAGGAGGGAGACGAAATCCAATATAAAGTTTTCTAACTACTTCAACCCTTTAAGTCTTTCATAATATACTGTCTTTTCACTACATTAGGGTAAAATTCTTTCAATAGCAAATTTCTAATCATTTTGTTTGTGCATGTACAGTTGAATATATTTGTTTCTGCTATATGGAGTTGTCTCATCTCAGGTGATCTCTTAGAATGAAGGCAATCTTCTTTAATCATATATTTTAAAGAAGCTGGTATAGCTCTATGGATGTTATTGTACTTTTTACTGTACAGTTAAGGTTAAATCTTGTACAGAACTCATTATTCTTCAGCCTATTTCCCCAAACATCCATGACATGGGCAATAGCCAACACCCCTTTTGATCGCCATTCATCCATATACACAGATGTTTTACATATCTTGATGTATCTATTATTCCATACCGGTGTGTTGTGTGGTGTGAAATTATGATTGTACATTAACTTCCAATAAAGAAGAACCTGCTGGTGAAAAGCAGAAAGTTTGGCTGGTAAAGAGCTACATTCAAAACTAGAAGAAAAGTGTTCTCTATCAGTTAGCTCTGTTAGCCATGCTCGTGCAGTGTTGCATTGTGGGTACTCAAGCATTATTTTAAACATTTAATCTAACATTTTTTGTGTTTGATACTATGAGTAATACAATATATTGTGACCTTACTTTTTCCTTCCATTCAACTTCCTTATAATATTCTTGGATAAAACCATAAACAACCATGAATAGAGACTTTAGAAACAACTTCTTGTAGAGGTTGTCTGACTGTCTGCAGGACATTCTTCAAGTCAGCCATCTTCTATCCAGCTGGCGCATTTTTTAGATAGTTTTTTTTGTGTCTTAATAAAAGACTTAATGAAACAGGAGTAACGAGTCTATTTTTAGGAGTAGAAAGTACAGATAATTGCGTGAAAATGTAAGGAGTAGAAGTAAATAGTAGGCCAATAGATAATTACTTCAGTCAAGTATAAATACCCCAAATTTCTACTTAAGGTAATGAAGTATTTGTACTTCGTTACTTGACACCTTTGATCTGATATGTGCTGAAGTTCTGAGTCAATTTGGTCCATTCTGTTTCCCCACAGATGGATGCAGTTTCTTATAATGAACAGCAGGTGGCAGCAGCGGGACCGATCATCACGTCATCACACAAAGAATCAGGAAGTGGTCAGAATGTGAGTAAAACAAAAGATATGCCTGAATCAACAGCAGGTGGCAGCAGCAGGATTATTCCTTACAGTAAACATTAGATAGTTGTTAGTAACCGGCTGCTGTATCTCTGATTCATGAAGTCTCTGGTTGACATTATAAAGTCAGATATTTCATGTTCCCTGATAATAATAAATGCAGTTTGAACCTGAAAGTATTTATACAAACTGGAGGTTATTAACCCCCCCCTCCTCAGATTAGTTGTTTAGAGATGGAAAGTTGTTCTTACTTCACGTTGACCGTGTCTGTATGAATAGTGATGAATAAAAATGTTTTACTGAATGAAGATTAGAAAAACAAGCTCATATTCTGATGTTACCTTTTAAATGTGCATCTATGTAGGTATGAATGTGGGTATACTTGTTAAATAGTCCTTAGTTGTGCTTTTGTAAATGATCCATACTTGACATGTTAAGATTTCTCTAACTCCCATCAGGATGAGGGTGTAAATACTTTAAAGCCAAAAACAGTTGGAGGAATGAAATACATATTTTTCTTTGACTAGCTTTGGCTTCTGTTGACTTTAGTAGTAAATAAACAACTTTAGGGGAACAATGGTCTGATATGGGCTGAAGTTCTGAGTCAATTTGGTCCATTCTGTTTCCCCACAGATGGATGCAGTTTCCTATAATGAACAGCAGGTGGCAGCAGCGGGACTAATCCTCACACAAAGAATCAGGAAGTGGTCAGAATGTGAGTAAAACAAAAGGTAATAAAACGTTTCTTTATATATTCTCTCTGTTTATAACATAGTTGTTAATACCAGGCTGATGTTTATTCAACTCATGAGCTCTCTGTTTGGTTAAGGTTTTACAAGAGGTTAAAAAATAGTAGAAATGTGTCAGTTGTTTGTTAGCTACAAGGCTAACAGCGCCTTGCATTGTGGGTAATCACACGGGATTTTAAACATCAAATCTAACATTGTTCCTGTTTTCTACAAGCCAGTTGTTCTGCTATGTTCTGAGTGTAATAGTCCAGCAGCCTCCAGACTCTGGTTGTTATCAGACGGTGTGTTGTGACCATGACTCATGTTGGTGTGTGTGTGAAAGAGTTCCCGCTGTGTGAGTGTAGCAATTCATACTTACCTGGCAGGGGAGACACCATGATCAAGAAGGTGGTTCACCCAGGGTGAGGCTCAGCCATTGCACTCCGGCTGTGCTGACCCCTGCGAATTCCCCAAATGTGGGAATCTCGACTGCATAATTTCTGGTAGTGGGGGACTGCGTTCGCGCTCTCCCCTGATCTCATGTTGAAGGAAAAACTGTAGTTCAAGTAGATGGATGATGTCATCTGTTTATTTAGATCAGCTTATTATGGGTTATTCATAACTAGAAACTGTTACAGATTAATATTGGTAAAATTTGGTGATACTATGAGTAAAACAATATATTGTGACCTCACGTTTTCCTTCCACTCAACTTCCTAATAACATTCTTGGATACGACCATGAATAGAGACTTTAGAAACAACTTCTTGTGGAGGTTGTCTGACTGTCTGCAGGACATTCTTCTAGTCAGCCATCTGCCATTATTGTGTAGATCAGGAGAGTCCAATCCTTGAGAGCTTCCGTTCTGCAGTCTGTGGATGCATCCCTTCCCCAGCATGCCTGAATCAACAGCAGCTCCTTATGACCAGCAGGTGGCAGCAGCAGGATTATTCCTTACAGTAAACATTAGATAGTTGTTAGTAACCGGCTGCTGTATCTCTGACTCACTCAGGAAATGAATACACATCGTTGGTGGGGAATTGTGTAAAACATGGTCTTTGGAAAGCAAGAAATGTACAGGTTTTTAAGAGATATGCAATGCCTGAGAAATCAGTAATTAAAAGTATCACAACAATGGTGGAAGAATATATGCTTAGAGACAAAGAATGTACAAATAGGACAGAAAGAACAGAGAAATGGAAGATTCCACAAAGATTCCTAAGCTTGTAAATAATAACTACTTACCCCCGTTTTACTATAATGTGGCCGGTTGCCTATCTTTTTTTACTTTGTTTTTTTCCCTTTTATAATTGTAAGATGATGAAAAAGTGTGGCTGAAAATCTTATGTGAAATGTACATTATGAAATGAACAAATAAAAACTCTGAAAAAGTGAAGGTGGTTCACCCAGGGTGAGGCTCAGCCATTGCACTCCGGCTGTGTGACCCCTGCGAATTCCCCAAATGTGGGAATCTCGACTGCATAATTTCTGGTACACTGTAATAAACAATTCTGGGATTTAGTCAACTAAACTAATGTTAATCAAGTTAACTGTACACATGACCTCATTTAACGTATTAAAATCCGTTTCAAGAACTTCAACTTAAAGAGAGAGAGAGAAACTACAAATAATCCGTTCTGCAGACTTGAGAAAAGTAGTTGCAGCTGTGATCCACAGAACACGCATGCGCCACAACGGTACGTCACGGTCACATGTTTCACTCTTCAGAAAATCTTCAGAACAAGTCACCGCCATCTTCTTTCTCGCTGGAGCTCTCATCTTTCCAGAGTAAGTACGCTTTAATTCAATTCCTATTAGGAATTATTTGGGCTTAATGTTCGATATTAGCAGGTTTTAGTTTTGAAAAGTATTCTGACGTTTTTTAATTCGGTATTTCGTGTTATATTTCTATTGGATTTTGTTTAACTAGCTAGCTCGCTCGGCACATCCCCTCTCCCCCTCCCAAAAAACCCCGTTAGTATCTTCTACCCAGACATCTAATAAGCTTTTACGAAATGTTTGTCAAATGTTAAAATATTCCAATGTTTTTTCGTAGCTTTGATTTATACATCATGGTAACCTCTCCTCTTGTCCCGCTCGCCCCCAGCCCGTTTCCCGCTCTCCTCATTCTCTGTAGTTAGCTTGCTGCCCTTCACTGCCTTCCTGCGACAGAGACAGGAAACCTGGAACAGGGATAGAGGGAATAAGAACGCTAAGGGAGCAAAGAAAATGACCGACAGCAGGAAAAAGGTACAATTTGAATGTATTTTAGGTCCGCTGAAAACAAAACGGCCGCGTAAATACTTTTTAAAAGTAGTATTTAAGTTTTTTTTACTTGATAAAAGCTCAGATCATGGCTGGACCCTGGTGGATCCTGCAATATGGTTAAACGCATTCACTTGTCCCACAGTTTTGCTGGAGTACCGTGTTGCCGCGTTACATTTGTGCCCCCATCCTGAGTGAGCAGTGAGACGTGAACGAACAATAATTCAGGTGTGTGCATTTAAATCTCACAGGTTTTTGCTACACAATGCTCTGTCAAGCGCTCATCTCAGAAACTCTCGCTCCAAACGTACTGTGCTCAGGAGTCGCGCTCGGTTCTGTTTCTTGGCGCTCACGTGATCAGTTCTGGCTCCTGCTTCTCGTGGATGCGCTCCGTGCTCGCGCTGGGCAGTATGTACGTAACTCACCTTCACAGTGCATTTAGCATGAAGTCCATGCAAATCCAAATTGTTCTGATTTGCTCTCGATGAATACATTTAAATAGTGTAAAGTACTAAACATTTGTTTCCATCCGTCTACATTGATATGTCAGGTTTTTGTCTTGACTGCGCTGAGCTGCATAAATTACTAAACAAAATGGTTGGATTTAGGAAAAATACTGCAGAACATGAACTAAGCACTCAGATTTTGTTGCAAAGAATTTATGTATGTGTTCCTTTGCTGTTTTGTTTATTGAAGTAAGTTGTTGCTTTCAAATTCTATAACCTAAACAACATAAAATCATGTTAATTGCTCTAGGTCTGTTTATTAGTGATGACAACCTTTTATTTTGTCTGGTTTAGGTTTCACCACTCTGCTTTGCTGTTTCTGGAGTGTTACTCTTCAATGAGATGCTACTGCAAGTGCTGTAGTTTCTCCTCACCAGACCAGCGCACACTAATCATCCATTACAAACTGAAACACTGCAATCAGGCAAGAAATGTTCCTCTTCCTCGTGTGTATGGCGACTGTGTGTGCTCCTTCAGGACTGAACATTCCCTTAGAAAACATCTAGCTAGAGATCACAACAATTCTCATTTAAAGCAGGCAACTTCAAAGTTGAATTGTGAACTGTGCAGTTTTTCTGAGACGTGTACCGTTGTAGAATATTTTGCACATCTAAAACAACACATTAACCACAAGGAAAGTGTGAAATGCCCTTTTCTAGGTTGCAGTTTTCAGTCCAATGTGTACAGTACTTTTCGTGCACATAAATGTAGAAAGCATCAACTGTGCTCTTCTGAAAATTTTCGTTCTAGCTTGCATGAGAGTTGTGCTTTGGTAAACGTGAGCTCTGAAAATGATGAATCAGAGACAGATCCTCCAGCATTGGCAACTGAAGCTCTAGTAGATGATCAGGATCTCAGTGATTTGGTCCAACACCAATTTGCCTCCCTCTTACTGCGTATGCAAACAATTTGACATGTTTCTAAGGCAACTACTCAGGAAATAATAAATGAGCTAACTAATATAAATTTAGTTTTAGAAGAGTTCACACGTAAACTTATTGAAAATGCATTGATCAAACATAACTGTGAAGTTAATAGTTCAGTCACTACAGCTATAACAGAAGTAGTAAAAACAGCTAACCCTTTAAGCTGCCTGTCATGGGATGGTCCTTGTGGCTCTGATTACAAAAGAACAGCATACTACAAGACTCATTTTAAAGTAATTGAGCCAGTCGAATATATTTTTGTGTTTATATTCCAATTTTAGAAGTGTTGACTGAATTATTAAATCGTAATGATGTGTTAGATAAAGTAATTGAAGCAGAACACAGAGAAACTAAGGGGCACCACTGCCAGTATAAAACATACAGAGACAGTTCACATTTTAAAAAGAATGTTTTCTTTACATCGGAAGATCTAAAAATAACTCTGGGGCTTTATATAGATGATTTTGAAACCTGTAACCCATTGGGACATCAAAAAAAAATCCATAAAGTCTGTGCAGTATACTGGGTCTTATCAAATGTGCCTTTATATTGCAGGTCGTCTGTGCAGTGAATCTATCTCGCTAATCTGTGTCACAGTAGTGATGTTAAAAAATATGGATATGATGCCATTCTTCAACCACTGATAAAAGACCTGCAAGTTCTTGAGCAACAAGGTGTGTATATTCAGAAACTAGGAACAACTGTAAGAGGTACTGTGCTTTATGTTTCAGCGGATAACTTAGGGGCTCATTCTTTAGCTGGTTTCCAAGAAAGTTTTAATGTTGACACATTTTGACAGTTTTGTTTAGCTAGTCGGCAAGATATTGACACGTTTGAGGTCAAGGACAGAGTGTTCCCACTGCAGACAGTTGACTCCCACAAAAGTGACCTACAGGAGTTGAAAACTCACCAGTTAAATGTAGTTAATGGAGTAAAGAGAGACTTTGTTCTCAAACAACTTTTGTACTTCCACTCAATCCAGGGATTTCCTCCTGATTTTATGCACCGTGTTTTTGAAGTTATTCTTCCAAAAGAATTAAGTTTATGTCTGAAAAATCTTTTATCAAAGCAGTACTTTACATTAGATCATTTAAACTTCATAATTGAATCGTTCCCATTCACGTTTACAGATAAAATAAATAGACCAAAAGCAATATCACAATCCTTTGCTCAGAAAACTACCATCAGTGGTAACTGTCATGAAAACTGGACCCTTTTACGACTGCTTCCATTAATGATTGGTCATCTTATACCTGAAAATGACAAAACATGAAAAATTCTTCTGGCTTTGGAAGATATTGTGGAACTTTTGGCTAGCAGCCATTTTTCAGAAGAGTCATTATCATACCTACGGTGTAAAATGTCAGATCACCGGTGTCTGTTGAAAGAGATATTTCCAGATTTTCGCCTCCTGCCAAAACACCTTTTATTTAGAACATTATCCAGACCTCATTCAAAGATTTGGGCCTGTTGTTGATTTCTGGACCCTGAGGTTGGAAGCAAAGCATAGCTTTTTTAAAAGGGTCGTCCGTACCTCTCACAATTTTAAAAACATTTTGCTCACTTTGGCAACAAAACAACAACTCACTTTAGCCTACCATCTCAACCTACCAAGTCTTTTTAAACCTGATCTGGAAGTTCAACATTGTTCTGTTGTTTCCCCTAAAACTCTCGAAGACGATATGAAACAGGCACTATTTATGAAATATGGAAATATTAAACTTGTCTCTCTAGCAACCCATGCTTCTTTAAAAGGCACAAAGTATTCTGAGGGTATGTTTTTGTCCAAGGGGCACACCAGTGGTTTACCAGACTTTGGGAAGTTGGTAAAAATTACAGTAGTAGATGGAAGATTGTCATTCATCATTGCATCGTACCACGTGTGGTACTTGGAGGCTTGCAGAGTTATGAACTTGTAAAAAAGCAACCTTCTGTACTTGAAAGTGTAGAACCACATGAACTAAATGGATATCAACCTTTGTATCCATACACAAGAGCAGGGAAACTGTTTGTGACGCCAAAAGCCTTCTTACTGCATTAAGGTAGAATTGAACTGCTTTGGATGTTTACTTTGTAGAAGTCGGTGTTGCATGGCTATATGTTGCCAGCTTAACATTTGTAGGTTCTCATCGCTGTGCTTCTGCTTTGTTGCATTTGTGTCCTTTTTTCTATTTGAATAGTTTTTGCTTTCAAAAATAATGATAGTCTGCTGAAATATTTTCTGGATTTTTCTTTTTACATTTTGCAAAGCAAAAACTAATCGTCATCATTTCTGCCTTTTTTATACTTTACAGTAAACAACGGTGTCACCTCAACAAAGATGTTGCTGCGACTGATAGTTTCACCTCAGGACATCAGAAAGCTCAGATTGGACTCTGTTCCTAAATCAGTTGAGGACCTTAAACTTGTTTTGAAAAACAAACTGCAGCTGAGCCAGGCTTTGGACCTTCACTATGAAGACGAGGACTTCAAGGACTTCTGTAACCTGACATGTGTTGATGATCTTTCAAAGGACAAGGCTACGCTGAAAATCATCCTCTGCCCTGATTCCTCTGAGTCATGTTTGGACTCTTGTAGTTCAGGTTTAACATTTTCAGAGTCCTCTTCCACGTCTACAATTAGCAGCCAATCAGTGTCTTTTACAGGACGTTCACAGCCGTGGCCAGCATTCTTTCTAGTTCATACCTTTTCATTTGATGCAGAGCTTAGGTTTAGGCAGGGAAATGATGCTTTTGAGTCCCATGGAAAACTCCTAGGTCTTTCAAAAGATATTAAGTCTGAAATCCTGGATAAGATGGCAGAGACAATGTTTTCAATTAAGGCTTACCCTGCGAATGAAGACTTTGAAAGTGCAGAGATCTGGACTTTGACTGGGCCATTCTAACACATGGATATGTTTTGTTTTAAACCATTCCATTGTTGCCCTGGCTTTATGTTTAGGGTCGTTGTCCTACTGGAAGGTGAACCTCCGCCCCAGTCTCAAGTCTTTTGCAGACTCCAAGAGGTTTTCTTCCAAGATTGCCCTGTATTTGGCTCCATCCATCTTCCCATCAACTCTGACCAGCTTCCCTGTCCCTGCTGAAGAGAAGCACCTCCAGAGCATGATGCTGCCACCACCATATTTGACAGTGGGGATGGTGTGTTCAGAGTGATGTGCAGTGTTAGTTTTGCATTTTGGTCTCATCTGACCAGAGCACCTTCTTCCACATGTTTGCTGTGTCCCCCACATGGCTTGTGGCAAACAGCAAACGGGACTTCTTATGGTTTTCTTTTAACAATGACTTTCTTCTTGCCACTCTTCCATAAAGGGCAACTTTGTGCAGTGCACCACTAATAGTTGTCCTATGTACAGATTCCCCCACCTGAGCTGTAGATCTCTGCAGCTCCTCCAGAGTCACCATGGGCCTCTTGGCTGCATTTCTGATCAGCGCTCTCCTTGTTCGGCCTGTGAGTTTAGGTGGACGGCCTTGTCTTGGTAGGTTTACAGTTGTGCCATACTCCTTCCATTTCTGAATGATCGCTTGAACAGCGCTCCGTGGGATGTTCAAGGCTTGGGAAATCTTTTTGTAGCCTAAGCCTGCTTTAAATTTCTCAATAACTTTATCCCTGACCTGTCTGGTGTGTTTTTTGGACTTCATGGTGTTGTTGCTCCCAACGTTCTCTTAGACAACCTCTGAGGCCGTCACAGGGCAGCTGTATTTGTACTGACATTAGATTACACACAGGTGCCTCTATTTAGTCATTAGCACTCATCAGACAATGTCTATGGGCCACTGACTGCACTCAGACCAAAGGGGGCTGAATAATTACGCACACCCCACTTTTCAGTTATTTATTTGTAAAAAATGTTTGGAATCATGTATGATTTCCGTTCCACTTCTCACCTGTACACCACTTTGTTTTGGTCTTTCACCTGGAATTCCAATAAAATTGATTCATGTTTGTGGCTGTAATGTTACAAAATGTGGAAAAGTTCAAGGGGGGCGAATACTTTTACAAGCCACTGTACATAAAGTTTGATTTGATCTAGAAATTTTTTCAAAGTCTACATGAAAATTAATAAGAAGCAGTCAGCTTTATATTCAGGAAATGTTAATCAGCTAACTTGACAACTGGCTGAAAGACTAAAAGATTACACAGAAAATATTACTTTTTTTGTTTTAGGAATGATTAATCTTGGGTAGTTCACAACTAAACTGTGATTAATTAGTCTAAAAGTTTTTATGATCTGAAAGCCTAAAAATAATGGATATGAACTCTGAACGACAACTTCAGGAACGATGATGGCTTTAAATTTTTTATTGGAGTTGGAAAATAAAATAAATCTGCATAAATAAAGGACGTTGGAATAGAATTTGTGTTAAATGGTTCGATTAGATCATTCATGTTCTGTGTCTCTCAGGTTAAAAGACTAAACAGGTGGTAACAAAGTTGAAACTAATAAAAATAATAAATATCCATGAAAATGGTGAAAGAGAGAAAATGACAGGAAACAAAAATCCATAGGAGATCCCATTGAGGTGGTCGGACTGGGAGATCAAGTGTATGGGCTGCAGCTTGGGAAACTGTTGAAGTTTTTGTTATAGATTTCATTCAGCAACAACCTGACTGAATGGAGAACAATTGAGTTTTGAAAATTAACTATGGTGACGAAGAAAATACGCCCTGAGAGTGTTTACAAGGATTGTCACATGAACTAAAATCTGGTTCTGAAAACAAATTAAAAAGCAGATTCTAAATAAACTGGGGATTTCAGTAAAACATGCTTTAAAGAAAACCAAGTTTTTAAAGAAAGAGGTACTGGAAAAGTTTTAACAAGGGAATGATGTTTCAGGGGTTCCAGCAGCTGAACTGGGATCCAACAATGATTAATAGGAACTTTTCAAGTTATGTTCATAACCTTTGGCTTTGATCACTTTCCCCCACAGGTACAGGAGAAGCAGATGAAGCACATTTAACCATTGAAATTTCCTTTTATTAAGCAGTTGGTATTAACTTTTATCTCCACAGCTCTATTCAAGGAGTGATCACTTTAGAAAAAGTTTTCACACTGTCTAATAGCAATCCTGACACAGGGGATCAATATTTTCATGAAAAAGAGAGGATTGGATTGCTAATAACCTATTGGGAGATAATTGGATAATTGAATTCTTGGATTCAATTGGAGTTTTGGTCAGATGGTTTTTCAATTAAATTTTAATAAGAGTTCAGATTCAACTTGAAACAGTCATCAAGATTAAAGGGCTCTACAGGTAGGAGGATCTTTGGGTTTTTGGGCATAAAAACTAAAGACCTTCTTAAATGAGTGATTAATTTCCTCCTGCATAAAGAGTTAATGAAGCGCGGCTCATTAACTTAAATTGTGGAGTTTGTTTAGGATTGCTTGATGCAGCAGCTGCATCGAGGTAATCTAAACCAAACTCCTACATCTGCTAATTCTATCTAACCTAATAATTTACTTATAATCAACTAACTAATCCTTTGAATTAGCTCACATATGTTTGGACTAGCATGCTTTAACACTTAATAACTCAGCTGGAGATCACACCAGGGGCCTCCTGATTGGTGATCCTTCCCTTCCGAGGCGATGCAGAAGCTGAGGAGGACTACAGGTGGACCTTGGGGGTCATGACATGGAGCAGCTACAAGGGGAGCATCCACAGTTCAACACCGAGTCCAGATTTAAAATATCTCATTGAGACGGTCAAAAAGAGGCTACTTAACATCTCTCTGTGTTGGATTGTTCTAGAGTCCTGACAGATGGCGAGACAAAGTGTGGCCGTCCTTGGGGGGGCAGGAAGTCGTCAGAATCTTTCTCCACCAATATGAATGAAGTGGTGAACAAAAGAAAACCACAAATGGCGTAAATCTGACAAACAAGTTATGTCTCAACAAGGTCATCTCAATGGACGATCCCTGGTTACTTTGAGCTAATTCCATGGCCAGCATGGTTCATGTCTGATTATAAATTGATTGTTTGATCATTGTCAGCTCTCCCATTAGAAATTATATGAACTTGAAATATTTCTGTATGCTTTGGGCATTACAATTTTGAAACAAAGAGAGGAAATGTTATAGAAAATTTCAATGTTATGTCAAGTAATTGATAAGTAATTATTAGTAAAGGAATATGGGGAATATGGGATAATTATTAGCGTCACGATGCACAAGGTCTCCGATAATGTCATCTGGATGGATGTATAGGTCTCATTTTTCTCATCTTTTTGGTTCAAGAACTAGATTCATGATAATTTTATAATGGACTGATGACAAATTGATGAATGAGTTGAAACTGTGTTTTATTGTTTATCTTCACTGCCAGCACAACCAAAAGAACAGCTCCTAGTTACCTTTTATTTGTGTTATTACTAAAAGAGTAATAAGAGGAGGGAAACTGATGTGGAAAAATCATAATACATTCCATATATTTATCTTTTTACTAATATAGTTACAGTTTTTACGATTGTTTACACTCTAAAATAAAAATTTCCACACAATTTGCAAAATTCTACTCCAAAGAGAAAAACACCTCCACAGATTTGCACATTACACACAATGTCTGCTTCACTCTTTTTGCAAAACATTACACAGTGATTTGTAAAACTCTACACACATTTCGACACCATAGACACAGATAAGGATTGTGAGGTTACTTCCTTGTCATTACAAAGCCCCGGATTGGCAATGACCACACCAATGAACGAACTGGATAATCACATCCACAAGGTGTGGAAGCACACATGTGATAATTTGAAAATGCAGCACTCAGGTGTGCTATAAAAGGCAGCAGGTGAGTTCACCTGTATTCATAAAAAATGGAAGGAGCTAGAAGAAGAGTGAGAATGAGAGGGGGAGCTCAAAGAGGAGAAGAAGGAGGTAGAGGAGGAAGTGTAGGTAGAGGAAGAAGAGGAGGTAGAGGAAGAGGTAAAGAAGGACTTGAAGAGTTGATAGAACCTGAACAAAGAAGACGAGGACCAAATTTGACTCAAGAAATCCGAGCAACACTTATTGACCATGTTATCAACCATGGACTGACACTGATGGAAGCTGGACAAAGAGTTCAACCAAATCTCAGCAGAAATACTGTTGCGTCACTAATTCAGACATTTCATCGAGAAAACAGGTCAGCTAACCACACAGTACATTGAAACTGAAGCTTGCTGTACTTATCATTAATATTGTTTACTGTGACATTTGACAGTAGGCTGCATGTGTATTTTTTTTATATACACAGAATATTTTTACATATGATTGAGGGTCGAGGACACCAAGGTGGAAGGGGCCCTATGTTCACCCGTGCACAAGAGGCCGCCATTGTGAACATGGTTTTGGCCAATAATTGTATCAGGCTGCGAGAAATCCAAGCCAATATCATCAACGATGACCTTATTTTCAATAATATCCAACGAGTCTCTCTGTCAACATTAGCTCGAATCCTCAAGAAAAATAAAGTACACATGAGGCAACTGTATCAGGTACCAATTAGAAATTCAGAGAGAGTGAAACATCTGCGCACTGAGTATGTGGAGGTATGTATTGTTCATTTTACTGCTATGGTGTGGTATTGTGCACTGCTCATAATGTTCTGACACAAAGAAAATGTGCAATAGATATTGAATAGCATCCTATTGTCTTTTACTGTGTTTCAGAGAGTCTTGCAAAATGGATGCAGAACAAATTCAGCATGAATTTATTTATGTGGATGAGGCTGGATTTAACCTTGCAAAAACACAAAGACGAGGGAGAAATGTAATTGGACACAGGGCAATCACCAATGTGCCAGGGCAGCAAGGGGGTAACATCACCCTCTGCCCTGCTACCACACAAAATGGGATCCTCCACCACCATGCAAATCTGGGACCCTATAATGCAAATCTAATACTTGCATTTCTTGACAAATTGCACGAGATTGTCACAGCATTAAACCAGGTGGACCAGATGCGGTACATTGTCGTTCGGGACAATGTCTCATTCCATCGGGCTGCTCTGGTCCAGAATTGGTTCCTTGATCACCCTGAATTTGAAGTCTTATACCTTCCCCCATACTCCCCCTTCCTGAATCCAATCAAAGAGGTTTTTTCAGCAGCGCGTTGGAAGGTATACGACCTGCTGCCCTACGACCGTAATGATTTCTCTGATGAGCTTTTATAGTGTGTTTTGCAGCTGCATATCTATCCTGTGTGTTGTCCTTGTGTGATGGATGTTTGTGTGTCTCAGCGGCTGCAGATGGAGATGAACTCTGACAGCTAGAATCTAGTCCAGAGCATTTTGGATTCTGGGATGAACTCTACTCTACATGGTCCCTCCTCAATCAAACAAAGACACAAACAAAACAAAGAGATCAGAAAATTACCCAGAATCCCTTTCATCTTTTCCGGATCATCAATGTCCTCCCTGTCCTCTGCAGCTTATTACAGGTTGATTCAGAATCCAGTTCACATCACCGATCAGCAGGCGTGCAGTCATTGATCAGCTCTGAAAATTTGGAAAAATAAAGCATCATAAAATCTGTCTGAATATGAAGCCAGAATTCCTGATGAAAATGTTCCAAGTTCAGATTCACGTCGAAACATTTCAAGGCTTCATTAATGAGCTTTTTTCTTTCTTCTGATCATCTTGCTGATCAGTTTCATCTAAACCTCCATCAATATCTGGCAGCAGCCCATTGATTCTCACTCTGCACAGAAAATATGCTTTATTAATATTTAATCCTGTTCTTGTTGACATTTTTTCAGTTTTTATTCTGAACAATCTTCTGTCTGCTGTAAGGAAACCTGAGGAGTTTGGTAGAGATTCATTACGTGGAATAATCCGTAACTGCAGCCACAGTGTAACCAAAGTCTGATTATTAGTGTTTCTGGGTTTTTCAGATGATGGAGGCCAACCTGAGCAGAGAGATGAACCTGAAGATTGACACAGATCTGGTTTCTGTCTTCACTCACTTCAAAGACCTGAGAAACTCTCCGTGGGGTAAAAACAGCTGCAGACATCTGTCTGTTCATCCAACAGTTCAGCTCAGATCTCCAGGAGATTTTTGTGATCTCCTCAGGATGAATGCAGAGTTCTGTGATGGTTCTGAAGGGAAATATTTGGATCTGAACTTCTGTCTGGCTTCTTCTTAAAGTCACATGATGATGTTTCTGTCAGACATGAAGATGACAGAAGATTGGATCAGGAAATCCTGACTGGATTCTTTAGCTTGTTTCTAGCTGAGACTCAGCCTCTCCAGATGAAGATGGTTCTCCTTCTGTATCCTTATTTAGAACCATAGATGCTTGAATTCAGAACTTGGACCAGATCTATACTTGATATCTTCATCAGTCGACTTTTAATGCGATTTAAAACAGATTTCCAGCTGATGGAGGAACCCAAAGGTGTCAGGTTTACTTTAAGGCGATTTCTCCTCCCAGGTTCTTTGCTGTCCAAAGAAGACCCCTTTATTCCCAATTGTTTGATCTGGGATTTGATGCTGTCTCAAACAGGACTTTGCTTGGTCCCAGTGTGTGCTAACTGGAAGTATGCAAGGCTCTTATGGGTTTTATTTTTGTCACTGGACTTTGTAAAAGAGTGTGAGTAGTGGAGCAGTAATTCCTCCTCATTAGGCAAAGTGCATAATGCGGCATCTGGTGTGCAGCCTGCAGAAAATTCATAAGAAGAAGAAAAGAAACAGCTCAGGTGATGAAGGGAGGGGCTGAGCAGCAGGTATCAGGAAGGGAAGTTTTACCAGAAGCTCAGACTCCAGTTTGTCTCTGAAGAACGAGTGGATTAAAACACGTCTGTCTCAGGATTGAAGGTAAAATCAAATTATTATCATAACTTTCCTGTTTCTCAGTGAGTTTTTCTCTGTGTGGAGAGAAAGAGTCAGAACTCTGATTGATTCTCTGTTGACAGATTTTTGTTCCAGAGGGAAACTTTCTGTTCCTGCGTCTGCAGCTCTGTTTACAGTGTTTGGTGTCAGCAGCAATAAATGTGTTTCTAATGATTGTTTCTGGGTCTGTGGAGGAACAAAGAGACTCAGATCTCTGTTAAAACAAGGTTGCTGTGGTGGTTTCTGTCCCGACTCTGGATCCAGCTGAACCAGAGAACTTTCTGTTATCAGTGAACCGAGTCAGAACAGGATGAACCTGTTTGTTAGGATCCCTGAGGTCTGATGTCATCAGGTGTTTAGATGGTAAATGGAATGTACTTGTATGGGGCTTTATTTACACATTTTCACCCATTCACACACTGATGGTGGTCAGCTCCATTGTAGCCACAGCTGTTCTGGGACACACTGACAGAAGTGAGGCTGCCACACACTGGTACCACCAGGAGAAACACTGCTCTGGTTTTACTAGAAGATAAAAGACATTTCTTGTTTTTTCTGCCTTTTTGTGACTCATAAATGTTCCTTATCATCTTAATATGAGAGAAATATAACTGTAATAAATAGAAAATGCTGTTTATGATAGAGCCTGGGTTCTGTGGAGCCTTTTTCTACCTCCTCCTCCCAGCAGGTCAGATCCACTTCAGTCCACTTATGGACTGGGAAGACTATAAATGCTCAGTTTTGAACACTGATGAATTATTATCGATTTGGTCCGTTTCACATCGCATTTAATCAATTAAACAGGGAATCGGTTCATTACTTGGCTTTGGAGGGACTAAATATTTTAATGGGGGAGGCCAGTAAGAAAGGTGATGGTCTAAATGATTTTAAACCTTCTGTAGATGAACTGAATGATTTTTATTGTAGATTTGAAACCATGGATTTTCAGCTAGAAAGTGTTGAGTTTAGTTAACACCTCCCTGTGGAGACTCCAATAATTATCAATGAGCAGGATGCTGCGACGAATCTCTTTAAATTAAAACCAAACTAGTCCACTGGTCCTGATGGTCATGAAGCCGTCTGTTAAAAGACTCTGCTCCCCATTAAAATATGTTCTTATGCTGATATTTCAGCATCTTCTCAACTTGAGGATGGAGAACTACTTCAGAGGAAAATCCACAGAGGAAATATTCACTCCTTCATTCACTACATCTGACCTCACTCTGGAGGTTTCTCCATACCTGGAACATGATTCCAGTTTAGACCTGAAAAGGTTTCAAACTCAGTTTTAGCTCTAATGTTCTTCATTAACTCAGGATGGGAGGAAAAAAACTGAAAAAGAAAATTGTGCAATTCTTTTAATCATTAAACTACTGTCATAAAAAGTTATAGTTTTTTATATACATAACTCCTGAATAGAAATGAAAATGTGTTTGAGACTGATTAAAAAAAAACACGTTTTGAACAAATTTTATTGTTGATTTTGAGCGCAAGCGAGTCCCACCGAAGGTCGCTGGCTCTTCAGGGGGCGGGTGTTACAGCGGTTGTATGAGCTGCGGGAGGAGGTGAAGGGGTTTTTGACAGAAATCAGATCAGATCTGTTGAAAAATCTGGATGACACTATATGTGGCTTGCGTCTGTCCTATTTGATCTATATTTGACCGCTTGAATGGCCTTAATCTGTCTTTCCAAGGCCGCAAAACTCATATTTTGCTCCTTGCAGACAAAGTGCACGCCTTCACACTAAAACTAGACCTCTATGGCCGCATCAGTGGAGGGAACCCCAGCCTTGTAGACTTTATCACTGATGCAGGCGATTATCACATGATTTCTCCTCTCTATTTCAATCAGCGTCTGAGCGCCTGCCAGCAATGAGAAAACTATACGACGTACTATAAAGAGGATTATCGCTCTTTTGCATGGGTTCGAGATCCTTTTGTGTGCACAGCAAACGAGCTGCCAATTTAGGGTGACCAACTGTCCTCTTTTCCCCGGACATGCCCACTTTTCATGTGCTGTCTGGGGTAGAGCTGAAGATCTTTGCCTGGACCCGTCGGGACCCGACAGGTCGGGCCGGGTTCGGGCTTAATTTCTATCATTGTCCACGGGCTCAGGTTTTAGCGGTCAGCTGATCATCTCATTAGCGCGAACTAATGGTGTTAATAAAGAAAATGTCCAGGTTTTGCTCAGTTTTACAGACCAAGAATATTTATAATAAAGCGCTGCACTGGGCCACTAATATTATTCCGATCTACCTGTCAAGATGTTGCATGCACACCGGATGCGTCATAATGTGAAAGACTCAGGCGTCAGGCCACTCCTTCTCCCAGATCCAAACAGAAAACATGCTCTGACTGCTGCAATGCGCTCTCAGACAGAAAAAGCTGAAGTGTAAATGCTCCATTACCAGACATCCCAAGTCTCAAGTTGCATTAGTCTCCTGCATTTATATAGCAGCTCCCTGATGCCCACAAGCCAGATAAAATCTCGTGAAATCTAGAGCAAGCGGTCAAGAGCACACACAGAAACGGACGCAGGTGAGACAGACTTTTACGCAACAGAAGCGGTTAAAGCTGAGGATCTTACTATTCTCTCAGGCAGTGCCAAGGTCCTCTTTTTGGGTTTTCAGACTATGGTCACCTTATAAAAATAAAATTTCCACTAAATTGAAAACCTGCTGGTCACTGCCATTTTTTTCTAGCGGAAACCGTGATGTGTGACTTGAATAATGTCAGGCTGTAATCGGGTTCGGGCTTTAATAAGCTGTCAATCAAAATATTGTCTTCGGGCGGGTCGGGCCCAACTTTTAAGGCCCGATTGCAGTTCTAGTCTGGGGCATCCGGGAGGGTTTATAGACTGAGGAGAATGTCTGGGTTTTATTGTTTTTCATAGGACCATACTTAAAGGCAGGGTATACGATTGTGGGAGCGCTCCTTGAGAGGGCGTTATTGAAAAATAAAAAGTCCCACCCCTTGCTTCATGCTCTCTCACTAAGCCACGCCTCAATAACACAGGCACGCGCAGCCAGCATGGTCTCGTTGGGTCTCCGCCACTTCACTTCACACTTCACTCCGCTATTTCAACCAAAATCACAAAATATAACGTGATCTTACCTGTCCAGGAGAAAATCAGCAACCAACGCATCCGTTAGCAAGCCCTTAGCTTCCTTGAGTTGACGCCACCGTGTAAATGCATCAGCTCCGATGCAGATTCGGCTTTAAGCACGCTCTTCGTTGGCTTTCTTCTTTCTCGTTGCTATTTCCACAACAGCTTTGCGTTTTCGGTTCATTTTAGTGCGAGCTCACTTCCTTTTTACAGGCTAGAACGAGCGTTGCGTGCACACGAAGGGGGCGCGCAGAAGGGGAGGTGCTGGAACACTGAAGCTTTGCTTACAAGCCTATTATTTTGGACGGACCGTGGAAGTTGATTGGATGAGGTTTTCCCAGGGTTTCTCGCTGTAGAAAGAATAAAAATTACTCGGTCAAGTTTAAGAACTCCTAACTTATAGGTTGCCACTGGTATATGAAGAGCATTTTTTGCAGTTTAAAAAAAAGTGTTTTAAAATGAAATCGTATACCCTGCCTTTAAACTGACTGGTGTGATGCATGCAGGAAAGCCTTTCTCTCATGTAACGTCCTCCCAAGCTAGTTCTGATCCATTTATTGACGGCACAGACAGTAGGCTGTGCGCCGAGTTGCACCGCACCGCATTATCCTGCATTGTGCAGCGCAATTGCGCATAGATAATCCTCCATTCTTCAGTGATGAACCTGTGCAGTGCTGAGTTACTGCTGTTTACAAGAAGTCAAAGCACAAGCTTTATGCACGAACCACCAAAGATATACCTACCGTCAAGTCGCAACAAATGGGTGGCGGAGTGCGCCATTCACATAGTGTTTCTGTGTGACAAAAGTGGCAAATATCCCAAAGATCACATGAACACAAAAACTATAAAAAGCCTGAGCAAAGTGAGAGTTGATCTATAAACTGACTGTGGAGGATGAAGATGCAAACTAAACAGAGTAATCACCTTTTTATTGTGTTTTTGAGTCTGCAGCTGTTTACTTTATTACAGTGAAAATAAAATAATACTTTTTTTCTCAGAAGATTATTTCAGATTTTTCTTCATTTTTTTGTCCAGTGCAATTAAAAAAAACTAATATTGTTGCTGGTAACTTTTTTAATTCAGAAGAGTAATTATTTCTATTACAATTTATTTCAGAGATTATAAAATCATTTTTCTACTTGTGAAAGCCTTTTTGAACTTTGTTATTTAACTAATCTTTTCTAACCACATGGAGAATGCACACTTTAAATATGTTAAAACCAAAAGTCTTGACCAAGTCCTGAAAGTCTTTCTGTACTGTCCCAGATGGCCTCTTTTTTGGAAATCAAAATATGGTCACCCTATTGATATGCAGGAGCAGCTTATTGAGCTGAAGAGTGACAGTAGACTGAAGGAACTCTTTAGCTCCTCCCCTCTTTCGTCATTCTGGGCAGCATTGATGCAGGAATATCCTCAACTCCGTGACGTCGCGTTGAAGATTCTCCTTCCTTTCACGTCGACATATTTGTGTGAGGCAGGATTCTCAAAAATGACTGCACTCAAAACAAAACACTGCAATCGTGCACAAATCGAGGGATGATTTGAGGCTCTGTTTATCAAACATTCAGCCAAGAATTGAGGATCTTTACGAGGCAAAGCAGGCTCAGGTCTCACATTAACATCACCTACCTGCAAACTTCTGTAAAGAATGCAGATGATGCCTACTAATAATAGTAATAACATATTTGATATAGTAAAAATAACAATAATAAAGCATAAATTAATATCAGAGGTCTGGTGCCAATTCCCAATTATAGCAATAGCCTAGTAATGATAATATCCCTACTGTAAATAATAATAATAATAATAACAATAAAGCATGTAACTTCATAAAATTATATAGCAATAGCCTAGTAATGATGATAGGCTTACTGATGAAGATACTAATAATAATAATAATGTTGGCCTAAAAATAATAGCCTAGGGCTATCGATCGATCGATCTATCGATCGATCGATCTATCGATCGTGATGTGGCGTTATGCATGGGGGGCCCCAACTGCAATGAACTAGCTTTGGGGGGGCCCAGCTTGCAGAAAATTAAGAACCACTGCTCTACACACATGATGGGAATCAGCTTTCTGCTGTACAGGACCCTTACTGGACCTGGATCACTGGGAACTGACTGGTTCTGGTTTCTCTCTCAGACTGGCTGAAGTCCAGAAGATGGAAGGTTTGGATCTTAAGGAGGACAGAGGAGAACCTCCAGGATCCAGCTGTCAGTCTATGAGGAGTGACCGGTCCATAGGAAATCCTCCAGGCTTCAGTAGAGAACCTGGACCCTCAGACCTAAAGTAAGAAACCAGTTTCTAACTGATTCATGTGACTCTGCAGAGATAAAATAGATCTGATATTAACTAGTTGATTTTCAGGGTTTAAATAGAAAAAAATATATATTTCACTCTAACTTAAATTAAAACTAAATAAACCTGAAGTTTGTTGGTCAGGAAATCAGTAGAGTTTGAATGAAGATCTGAGTGAATAAATGATGGATGAAAATGTTGCCTGGAAACAAAAATAAAAATATAATACTGGGAACACTGGTTCCAGTTTCTATACTGTCAACACTGGTTCCAGTTTCTATACTGGAAATACTGGGTCCAGTCTCTACACTGGAAATACTGGGTCCAGCTTCTATACTGGGAACACTGGGTCCAGTCTCTACACTGGAAATACTGGGTCCAGTTTCTATACTGGGAACACTGGGTCCAGTTTATCTACTGGTATCATTGGGTCCAGTTTATCTACTGGGAACAGTGGGTCCAGTTTCAGTACTGGGAACAGTGGGTCCAGTTTCTGTACTGGGAACACTGAGTCCAGTTTCTGTACTGGGAACACTGGGTCCAGTTTCTGTACTGGTATCATTGGGTCCAGTTCATCTACTGGGAAGAGTGGGTCCAGTTCATGTACTGGGAACAGTGGGTCCAGTTTCAGTAAAGGGAACACTGGGTCCAGTTTATCTACTGGTATCATTGGGTCCAGTTTATCTACTGGTATCATTGGGTCCAGTTTATCTACTGGTATCATTGGGTCCAGTGTATCTACTGGTATCAATGGGTCCAGTTCATCTACTGGGAACAGTGGGTCCAGTTTCAGTACTGGGAACAGTGGTTCCAGTTTCTGTACTGGGAACACTGAGTCCAGTTTCTGTACTGGTATCATTGGGTCCAGTTCATGTACTGGGAACAGTGGGTCCAGTTTCAGTACTGGGACAACTGGGTCCAGTTTCTATACCGGGACCACTGGGTGTAGTTTCTATACTGGGACAGCAAAAGAGACTTATGTACAGTAAAATGGGGTTGGGGGGGCAGAGTTGTCAACAGTGTTATGGCAACAGATGTAATTGTTGAAATAAAAATAAAAACTACATCAACAACACATTAGACATAACAATCAGGGCTATATTTATACCTTTTGCTTTAACATCAATTGTTCAAAAGGACTGTCATGTCTAATGTGAGGATGCGTAAAGATGGCAGCATTTAAACTAGGAATAAAAGAAGCCATAACACTGTTGACAAACTTCCTGGCCTTTTCTATTGTTGCTGGGTTTACACCTGCCCTCTATCAAAGCCTTTGGGTGATGGAGGAGAAGATGATGGACATCTGAGGGTGGAGAAGGTTAAGATGGTGCAGATCCTCCTCCATCGTGTTCACCAACTAGACACTGCTGACCGCCCCCATGTCATCTCCGCCACAGCTGATGATGAGGACATCTAGAGCTGCTCTTCCTCCTTTCCACCTCAGCCTCCAGCCAAACCATGAGATACGGACGTCTGGGAGGCCGAGGTTTCCTGCGATGGTTTCTTCAGCTTTCTCAGAACTATGTCAGACATAGCTGTCTCCAATGATCCAAATGGCTATGGAGAAAAAAACTAGCATAATGAATGGCAATTGCACAGGTGTGGCTTATTGGTTGAAAGTATAATACTAAATATCTACATGAAGTGATGGAGACAGGAACTTACATTTCCTGCTTTGTTTGGCTGTTGTGGAGGACAGGCATGCAACCATTGTGACCTGGTAAACAAAATCTATAAAAAGAAACACAAGTGTCTTACTAAAAGTGCAACTTATCCCTTCCCAGGCCTCAATAAATGATTAGTAAAATTCATTCACTGCAGAATTGACTAGGATCGAAATTATTCATATTAGCTGTTAAATCTACAATAGCTGTGGGAACAGTTTTTTAACTGGGAGATCCTACATGGTAGTACAATCACTAGCAATTAGGGTAAATACAAACAGATATTAATATAAATATGTTAACTATCCTAACTAACTTAGTCTGATCATGTATCTCATTCATAGACTAAATAGATCTCATACGCTATTGATAACTAAGTTAAAATATTATTGAAAACTTGCATTAAGTCAATGATAATTTCATTTAAATAAATTATTTCTATTTAAATGTTAACTTACCGATTTCATATTGTATTTACAGCCTGGATGGAAGAGGGTAGCAGAGTTGCTCTACTGCGGCTTTCAGGCTAAAGGCGCCCACTAACCTCCGTTAGCTTCAGTTAGCTTCCGTTAGCTCCAGGACTAGCTCCTGGCTACATCGGCTCAGAGTGTCAATCATCCGCCCCCGCTCTCACAGCTCCACCTCTTTGCGCATTTTTGTATTTTCTGGGAGTGACGAAACGCGTGACGCAGACAAGATGGCGGCGGTGGGAACCGCCCATTTGGCTTCATTTTTGCTCTTCAGAAACCTATGGATGACGTCACAGAGGCTTCGTCCAGTTATATACAGTCTATGCCTTCAATCCGTAAAAACGTTTTGTGGTTGTAGGTTTTTGTTTTGCGAGCTCGTAGGTGCAATGTTGCACACGAGCCCGAGATGTCTCACTTGTACAGATTTTATGTATGGCGAAACTTTTACAGGTAAAAACACAACTACGAAACTGATCTACATGTTTCCAAATAATATTTCTGCAGACAAAGGTTTCTTGCACAGCCACAAAATGTTTCTGCGGGTTCAGATTTTTTTTACAAGCACGACTTGTTTTATACAACTACAAAACATCTTTTCACATGCAAAATCTATTTGCACGCACAAATCGTCTGTGGCATAATATTGAACCCATATCACCTGGTCAGTTCTGTGGCCTCAGCTTTAGACCCACTCCAGTTTGCATGTAGAAGCAGCAGAGGCTCTGGTGATGCTGTGTTGAATACAGTTACAAACACCTGATGAGATTTTAGTTCTGTTTTTAACTCAGTAAACTCATATTGTCTTAAAGAGGCTCATTGATGTTAATGTGAACCCAGCAGCAGCTCATTTAGTGGCCTCATCTAGGAGAGAAACCCAGCTAAACAGATCAGCTCTCTCTCTATGAGCTTTATCTAAAGGAACGTTTTAAGCCTGGTCTGAAGCCTCTCTAACATGTGAGCAAGCCGCTGTGTTAAGGGCCAACAGAGGAAATATTCACTCCTTCATTCACTACATCTGACCTCACTCTGGATGTTTCTACATACCTGGAACATGATTCCAGTTTAGACCTGAAAAGGTTTCAAACTCAGTTTTAGCTCTAATGTTCTTCATAAACTCAGAAGTTCTCCAGATGGTTCTGAGGAGATCAGCCAGCAGACATCAGAAGCTCATGAAGTAGTGAAGGAGAGGACAATTCAGACCCAGATGTTACCTGCTGGAATCAGGTTCCTCTGATCCTCTACACACATGATGGGAATCAGCTTTCTGCTGTACAGGACACTTACTGGACCTGGATCACTGGGAACTGACTGGTTCTGGTTTCTCTCTCAGACTGGCTGAAGTCCAGAAGATGGAAGGTTTGGATCTAAAGGACAGAGGAGAACCTCCAGGATCCAGCTGTCCGTCTATGAGGAGTGACTGGTCCAAACATGAACCTCTAAACTTCAGTAATGAACCTGGACCCTCTGACCTAAAGTAAGAAACCAGTTTCTATCTGATTCATGTGACTCTGCAGAGATAAAATAGATCTGATATTAACTAGTTGATCTTCAGGGTTTAAACAGAAAAAAATATATAGTTCACTCTAACTTAAATTAAAACTAAATAAACCTGAAGTTTGTTGGTCAGTAAATCAGTAGAGTTTGAATGAAGATCTGAGTGAATCAATGATGGATTAAAATGTTGCCTGGAAACAAAAACAACCAAGAATGTGAGGAGCAGCTTATATACTGGAAAAACTGGGTCCAGTTCCTGAACTGGGAACATTGGGTCCAGTTTATCTACTGGGAACACTGGGTCTAGTTTCTATACTTGGAATACTGGGTCTAGTTTCTATACTGGGAACCCTGGGTCCAGTTTCTGTATTGGGAACCCTGGGTCCAGTTTCTGTATTGGGAACACTAGTTCCAGTTAACCCTCTATGGCATGACTTTTTATTTTTTGTGGAAAAAATTGTTTTGCCCCACCTTTTGAGAGCTTGTGGGTCCCTGATTACAAATCCACAAAAAAAATTGACACCCCGACCCCCCCAAACCAGAAATCAGTACGTTGCCTCAGGGCAACAATGTGCAACAAGGGTAGTAAAACGTCAAGGTTTTCTATGTTCAGTTTTGTAATGAAAATGGAACAAAAAAAGGGAAATTATGCAAGATGCATATCAACAAGGTTTATTTTGTGCCATCAATTTCATTTCCATACATATCAGTTATAAAAAAATCTGAATTGATAGTGTTTACATGTATATTCGTGTATCTTTAAATGTTTTAGTTTGTTTGAATGTTATTTATTTTAATTTTTTTAAAGAATAATCTGTGACAATTATTCTGTGTGGAACTGAAGGAAACAGTTGCTGGTGGCTGTGAAACACAAATGAACATTGCATTTCCTGCACATAACTTTAGTTGTACTATTGCACCCTGGAAGCTTGCATCTTCTTTTTCCATCATCGGCCAATGTGCTGTGGCATCCAAGCGCACATCATTGACAGGGATTGGTGCTGTATGTCCTCTTTTCTTCTTTGCCTCAAACTCCATGGAAACTGTGAAACTGGGGCGTCTGTTCTTCCGTTCTAGGTTCTTTCCGCTTTTGCAGAGCCCTTCAGCTAAGTAAGACTTGAACGAGTAGAGTCTCATCTGTTCGTCTGCCCTAATGTCACAGCTCACGCAATCTCTCCTGTAAAGCAGCCATGCCGTCACTATGGTCATGTCCAGCATGTGGAACATGACCCGATGGTACCACGTCTTGGACCTAATTCTGCACTGGTACAGAGTGATCGGGGAATCAAATAAATTCTCCCCTCCCATATTTCTATTGTACTCTTCAACTATAGCAGGGCACTCGGACATAGACCTTTTTCATGCGGTCCTATCGGTTGAACAGTCAACAGTACTATCCTCGTTGTCTGAAGGAATGGCCCTAACTAACTTCATGCTCAATTCTCCCATAAAAAGTTCTCGTATCCATTTCCTGTAAGTTTATACAAGTTTTATTACATGCATAGTTTTTCGTCACTATTGTCACAATCACACAATGATCAATCATGGTACTAAAACTCCAGTGGTTCTGAACTCCTTTGGGGTCCATTTTTACCTGCTCTACACCTTATTGATATAGTTATAACATTCCGCCACTGTTTCAAAAGAACTGAATTATTTTTGTCAGTATTTTGTAGCAGGGAGGACTCAAACTTGCAGAATATGTGGTCCCAAAGACTAGAGTTGAGAAGCACAGCTTTATCATTATTGTGTTTAGCAAAGTGACATAACTGCACAATGTTGCCCTCAGGCAACATACAAAAAAGATGTGTTTTAGTAAATAAATAAAAACTAATTTTGTATTAAAACAACTAAATATGGTTATTTATATGTTCATGTACATGCATACATTTTTGTTTATTAGATTATTTCATATAAAATAAGTAAAAAAACCAAAACATTTTTATCTTACCTCTTGTGAGTGCAGCGCTCCATGCGGCTACGCTTCCGGAAAGACTTGACCCACCCCCTAGACAAATGCCAAGCCCACTTCTACTCATGATTTTATCGAACAGATACATGTCATGTGACATTGTATTATTTTTTTTAATGAAATAAAATTTAAGTTTATATACTGGGAACAGTGGGCCCAGTTTATACTCTGGGAACAGAGGGCCCAGTTTATATACTGGTAACAGAGGGCCCAGTTTATATACTGGTAACAGTGGGTCCAGTTTATACTCTGGGAACAGAGGGCCCAGTCTCTATACTGGGAACACTGGTTCCAGTTTCTGTACTGGCAACACTGGAACCAGTTTATCTACTGGGAACACTGGGCTCAGGTGATCCCAGCAGCCTGACCATCAGGCCCCGCCCACTGAGCATCAGCAGGTCAAACCAACAGGTGAACAGGTAACAGCAGCTCTAGAGGACTGGGGTCGTCAGCTTGTTCTAATGTTCTGTTTCAGGTTCTGTTCCTGGTTCTGATCTTTAATGACGACCACATCAGCTCCTCAGACCAGATGAACAACTTTAGTTCTGATATCAGGAACAGATCCTCTGCTCTCCACCTTCTCACACTAGATGGCATCAATGTGACAGTGTACAGTACTTTCTAGGATCGTAGTATTACTAGTGAGTACTATAGAAGTACTTTGTAGAATAATTCATAGAAACATGATCTGATCACCTCCATCAAACTGTGATATGAGCCTGTTGTCCTGCAGGTGTTGGTTGGACCCATGTGATCCAGACCAGTAGAACCCAGTTCTGAAGATAATGTTCAGTTTGATCCAACAGATCAGTCTGAATGTTTCACTCTGGACTTTTAAACCTTCTGCTTCTCTGCAGCAGTTTGTGTTCAGAGCTTCTTCACTGATTTTATCCCAGAGTTTCTCACTGATTGATGTGATCTGAATAACATGTTTGTGTTTCAGAGGTCAGAACCACAGACAGAGAGCAGAACCTCCAGGATCCAGCTGTCCGTCTATGAGGAGTGACTGGTCCAAAGGTGATCCTCCATTCTTCAGTAATGAACCTGGACCCTCAGAACCAGAGTAAGAAACCAGTTTATAACTGGTGGATGTGACTCTGCAGAGACCAACCAGAGTTTAAACTGTGATTTCTGCTTATAAACTGATGCAGGGAGACAAAATCATAATTTTTCATCATTTTAGTTCTTTGTTCAGTTGTGACCTAAACTGGGCTTTGATAGAACAGAAGAAACTGTGGAGGGAAAACTAAATAGTTTCCTTTGTGTCTTCATGAAGACCCAGAACAGGAGCTGGACTGCTGACAGCCAATCAGAGCAGCTGTGCTCCAGGTAAGACTGAACATCTCCAATCAGAGCTTCCTTCTATCGTCTCTGTTGAACCAATTCCTCGTCTTTAGTCAGGATTTGGAGATTCAGGATTTTAAAAGTCTTTCTGGGATCAATTATTTCTACTAAATCTCTGCATTTCCAGCTGGTGTAACTGGAACGTCTGTGTTCAACCCAACAAGCTACTTGGTTTGATTTGAACTGGTTCTGTTTTCAGTCCTTTGTGATAAATGCATTAAAACTGAATATCTCCTTAAAGCTGCTGGTCATTTTGATGCATGAAGACAAAATGGTGGAAAAATCAACCTGCTGCACTGCTGCTTTTACAGAAAGAGGGAAGGAAAGTCTGAGAGACAGAAACTTTATTTACTCTGACAACATATCACAGATTATATTAGAAATATTTGTATATAAAACATGTAATAATTCTAACAATCTGTTGTTTTCTTCTAAAGGGCCAAATCAGTCCCAGGTCATTTCCAATCTGTAATCGTTCTTTAAAAACATCCAATCCAGTCTTTGAGTGAGAAATGCCATTTTAAAAGTGAACACTACCTGATCCAATGAGGTGTTTCTCTAGCAGATTAGATCATTTCCTCTAGATTTCCTCCATGAAGGCTGGAAAATGCTGGGAGGAAACATGTTTCTTCCTCTCTGCCTCTTCTGTAGCTGCTGTGTTTGTGGCAGAAGGTCAGATAGAAATAGTGAAATAAGGACAATGGTGACATGATGCAAAGAGTTCATGTTGCTTAAAGCTGCTGCATTTAATGGCCGAGTTTCTGTCAGTATTTCTTCATCTGATCTGCTTAGTGAATCAGATGATGACAGTGAATCAGATACTGGCCACAAAACAGAGACAGAAATCTGCTGACTGACAATAGAACAATGTTCTGGTTCTGAGGATGGATCCGATTGTTGAGCATCACATCATGTGAAGTCAGAGACCTTATAATGATGACACCTCCTAATGTTCCACATGGTTTTGTTCCAACTTAATCACCAAATCCTTTTTTTACTCCAGTTGTATTTTCTTCTGTGTTTCAGCAGATGTTGGTCTGCAGGAGGTTATAGAGGAACATAAGATCAGTCTGAGGAGGAGATGTGAATCTGTGACTGAAGGAAGTGATGAAACAGGAAGTAGAACCCTTCTCAACAGGATCTACACTGATCTCTACATCACAGAGGGACAGAGTGAAGAGGTTAATACCCAACATGAGGTGAAGCAGCTGGAGAAAGCTTCCAAGATCCAGAAGCTCCATGACCGTCCAATCAGGTGCCAGGACATCTTTAAAGTTTTACCTGACCAACATGGAGCCATCAGAGTGGTTCTGACCAACGGCGTCGCTGGTGTTGGAAAAACCTTCTCAGTGCAGAAGTTCACTCTGGACTGGGCAGAGGGCTTGGAGAACCAAGATGTCCGTGTGGTGGTTCTGCTTTCCTTCAGGGAGCTGAACTTGATCAGAGGTGAGCAGCACAGTCTTCTCACGCTGCTCCATGTTTTCCATCCAACACTCCAGAAGCTCCCAGCAGAGAAGCTGGCTGTCTGGAAACTTCTCTTCATCTTTGACGGCCTGGATGAAAGCAGACTTTCTCTGGACTTCATCAACAGTCGGCTGGTTTCTGACGTCACACAGACGTCATCGGTCGACGTTCTGCTGACAAACCTCATCAAGGGGAACCTGCTTCCCTCGGCTCTCGTCTGGATAACTTCCAGACCTGCGGCGGCCAATCGGATCCCTCCTTCATGTGTCGCCAGGGTAACAGAAGTACGAGGCTTCACCGATGCCCAGAAGGAGGAGTACTTCAGGAGGAGGTTCAGTCATGAAGAGCTGTCCAGCAGAATCATCTCCCACATCAAGACCTCCAGGAGCCTCCACATCATGTGTGCAATCCCAGTCTTCTGCTGGATCACTGCTACAGTTCTGGAGAACATGTTGACCACAGAGCAGAGAGGAGAGCTGCCCAAGACCATGACTGACATGTACTCACACTTCCTGCTGGTCCAGACAAAGAGCAAGAAGAACAAGTACCATGGAGGACATGAGACAAGTCCACAGGAGCTGATGGAGGCTGACAGGGAAGTTCTTCTGAAGCTGGGGAGGCTGGCGTTGGAACATCTGGAGAAAGGAAACATCATGTTCTACCAAGAAGACCTGGAGCAGTGTGGTCTGGATGTCACAGAGGCCTCGGTGTACTCAGGAGTTTGTACAGAGATCTTCAAAAGAGAGAGTGTGATCTTCCAGAAACCAGTCTACTGCTTTGTTCATCTGAGCATCCAGGAGTTTCTGGCTGCAGTCTACATGTTCCACTGTTTCACCACCAGGAACACAGAAGAGATGAAGAAGTTCCTGGGACTATACTACAGAGAAACATCTCTGGAGGACTTCATGAAAGGAGTCATGGAGAAATCCCTCAGAAGTGAAAATGGCCACCTGGACCTGTTTGTTCGCTTCCTTCATGGCCTCTCTGTGGAGTCCAACCAGAGACTCTTAGGAGGCCTTCTGGGTCAGACAGAGAACCTTCCAGGAACCATCCAGAGAATCATCAACAATCTGAAGATAAGAAAACAAGTGGCATCACCTGACAGAATCATCAACAATCTGAAGGAGATGAACACTGCTAGAATCTCTCCTGACAGAAGCATCAACATCTTCCACTGTCTGGTGGAGATGAAGGACCTCTCAGTTTATCAGGAGATCCAACAGTTCCTGAAATCAGAGAACAGATCAGAGAAGCTCTCAGAGATCCAGTCCTCAGCTCTGGCCTTCATGCTGCAGATGTCAGAGGAAGTTCTGGATGAGTTGGACCTGGAGAAGTACAACACATCAGAGAAGGGACGACGGAGACTGGTTCCAGCTGTGAGGAACTGCAGAAAGGCTCGGTGAGTCCAGATGTCTTCATGGTGTGAATGCTGACTCAGCACCATTGTCCCCCTGGTTCTTCTTCTTCTTCTTCAAGTTGCTTCTGGATGTTTTTATGGTCTTTAACCACTTCCTTCATACTTTGGACTATTTCAGCCAATAAAACATCTAAACATTCAGCTCATCCAGGACAGCACTGCTGGAGCTTTTGGTGTTTTTATCATTTTAAAAATATGCAAATTTTTATCAGTTTCTATTGAAATGAATAGAAAATCTTGAAGAGTCTAGAAAATCTGTTTTCTCTAAAAGATCCAATCAGCCAGAGACACATTTTAAACTTTAAACACTTGTTGACTCATTGGACCGTTACCCATAATTCACCTTGGTGAATTACAGACCTTTATCTAACCTTCCTTTCTTATCCAAAATCCTTGAGAAAATTATTGCTAATCAAGTCTGTGAGCATCTAAACAGTAACGAGCTGTTTGAAGAGTTTCAGTCAGGTTTTAGAGCTCATCATAGCACTGAAACAGCACTGGTGAAGGTTACTAATGATATTCTCATGGCCTCAGATAATGGACTGGTGTCTGTTCTGGTTTTGTTAGATCTCAGTGCTGCTTTTGACACAGTCGATCATAATATTCTCTTAGAAAGGCTTGAACATGTTGCAGGGATCATAGGAACAGCACTAGGCTGGTTTAAATCATATTTGTCTGATAGATTCCAGTTTTTTCATCTAAATGATCAATCTTCTTCACTCTCAAGGGTTACTTGTGGAGTTCCACAGGGTTCTGTGCTTGGACCAATTCTTTTCACCATATATATCCTTCCAATTGGTAGAATCATTAGACAGCATGGGATAAATTTCCACAGCTATGCCGATGATACACAACTATATTTATCCATAAATCCTGATGAACCCAGTCAGTTAGGTAGATTACAGGCATGTCTGGAAGACATAAAAACATGGATGACTCTAAACTTTTTTGCTCTTAAATTCTGACAAGACAGAAGTTGCTATCTTTGGACCAGAAGTTCTAAATAGAAACTGATTAGTCAATCACTTCATCTGGATCGCATTAAATTGTTCCCCAGTAATAACGTAAAGAACCTCTGCGTTATTTTTGACCAAGACTTGACATTTAAATCCCATATTAAACTGGTTTCTAGGATTTCCTTCTTTCACCTCCGGAATATTGCTAAAATTAGAAACATCCTGTCCAGGAGTGATGCTGAGAAACTAGTCCATGCATTTGTTACCTCAAGGCTGGACTACTGTAATTCTTTACTATCAGGTCGTCCACTAAATGCCATTAAAAGCCTCCCAGTAACTGAACATCCACTGTGTCCTGTTATCAACTTTTTACTTTCTGTAACATAGAAAGTTCTCTTATATCAGATCTTCTGTTCCTTCTGTGTTTCTGCTCTGTCTTCTCAAACCCCCAGACGGTCGTGGCAGATGGCCGCTCCTACTGAGCCTGGTTCTGTTGGAGGTTTCTTCCTGTTAAAGGGGAGATTTTCCTCTCCACCGTCGCTACATGCTTGCTCAGTATGAGGGATTGCTGAAGGATTGCTGTGGTTGGAAAATCTGCATCAACGGGGCCCAACCTCACGCCAATGACTGACGCAATCTGCTGGGATTCCTTAAATAGGAAACTTTTTAACTGATTGGAATATTTGAATAAATATATTGAAATGACTTCTTGTTAAGCGCCTTGAGATGACTTGTGAATTGGTGCTATATAAATAAACTGAATTGAACCTTTTAGGATCTTTTATTGTTTTTATAAAATCACCGTTTAGGTTTGATGGAAACTTGGAACAAAAAAATAAATCCTTGTATTGCTGCTGTTGCCATGGAAACATGTTTTACACAGAAAACGTAGTGAAGCAATTTTTCTTGCTGCCACTAGTTTCCCTATGAGTTTGTAGCCGAGACACCAAAATGTGTAGATTTCTGTGTGGCTCCAGAAAAAGTGGTTTCTGTAGGAGTCCTAGTTTCTGTTAGATCCTCCCAAAGCTCTGAGAACTCTGCTTCCAGAGTCTGGAACCATTTTCCTCATCAACACTTCATCTGCAGCCTTGGTTGAAGCTGCTAGATGTCCTCCATGAAGACCTGGAGACACATGAACTTTAACACTTTAGACATTCCAGCCTCTTCTGATCACTGGGAAAACTTTCACTGTTTTCACATGAAAAATGCTGCTGGACCCAAACGCTCTGTCTCCTCCCAGGGGTTCTGGTCTTCAGCTCCTTCTTCATGTGTTTAGCAACAATTTCTTCTGACACCCAAACCTTTGTTCCTCTGAGACAATGGACAGACCACTCCAGAGACATGTGTCCCTCTTACCACCAGTTTGTCCCTCGTTCCTCTAAGATCAACAGTCTTCTATCAGATCCCTCCAGAACTCAGGGATCTCCATTCTGGGTTCTGCCTCCTGTCAGAAATCAGGAGGAAAATATGTTTTTAATCCATCGTATCTGTTACATAAAACAGTCTAGAAATATAAAAATCTTTAGAAATGTATCACATTTCTGCCAAGGATTGTTCAACATCAGCAGACGGATGATGGAGGGGCGGAGCCAGATTAATATGCATTGATTACATTTACATAAAGTTGACGGCCACATCCTAACATGGACATCTGGAGATATTTACTGAGTTCTGCTGTTTTACTGTAGATTACTTTAATATGTAGTTTAATAAAATCATTTATTGCTCTGTTAAGTTGTCCTTCTGTCCAGAGTCTCTCCTGCCTCTCACCCATTGGCTGTTGGAGACAGAGAGGAGGAGCCATGATCCTGCAGAAGCTGACGTTTCTATAGAAAATGGATGAATAAAACATCTTTGATGCTCTTTGGTTGTGTAGCGCCCGTACCAAATAACTAAGTGTTTAACTAGTTTAAAAGGAATGTAGTACTTTGGTCGGGGCCCTGCGAACGTTTCTTGGAAAACAGCTATCCGTACTACCAATATGCTAGGAGATACAACTTTCTATTTGTTTAACTTTTCTTTACTAATTAGAATTATTTTTTTATGGCGGTGCCTCCACTTAGTAGGACAAATTATGTCAACCCACTAAGAATTGATCTTAGATATAAATAACACTTATTTTTGAACCCGATATACCATCTTGAAACATGAAAGGCCTTAAAGTAATTTTAAGAAAGAAACTTAGAATCAGAATTTAAATTTTTATCTAAATTTAGTGAAAAGATATTGAATACAGTATTAAATCACATACAGTATGAACTAAATAATAAAAATAATTTCACATGTTTTCACTCACAGTGGTATCAGCGTAAACCGTGCTTTTCTGCTCAGATTTTGGTGATTAGGATCTCAAACAGTACAAATCAATTTTAATCTCCAACCCAAATGTACCCGTTGCAGGCCTGGAACGAAGCTCAAATCCTTATAGTTCAATTTGGATGGGGAGGGAAAGGTGTAGGAGTCCCTTCTTAGCAGCTTAGCAGACGAGTAGGCAAGGTGATGGCAACGCGATCCCCAAATTCCTCCTCTGCAGCAGGTCACACCAAACGGGCCCAGGGAACCTCCGCTCCTCCAGTGGGTCCAAAGATTGGCTCCTAGTCCACTGCACACAACAGCTTTTCACTCCCATATATTGTTATATAGAACTTATTTTTGCATTTTATCGAGGCTGTCAGAGTTTAACCAGCCACTTAAACACAACATTAACTGCTACCACGCATTAGCACATTAGTATGCAGGTTACATTTAGCATTGCTTACCTTACCACCCTGCATCGTTCTGACACAGCATAAAAAGGCAACAAAAAAACATTTACCTTTTACAGGCTTCTTAAAATTCATTACATTTACGGCAACTCTGCATTAACCGTAGTAAAAGACGGCTCTTCGTTCTCGTCATCTCGCTTCGGCTCCACCGTGTGCTCTGACCTGCTTAGCTGTCATGGAAGTGCACATTAGTCCCGCCCACTTGGATCTGATTGGTCAGCATAAAATATTCTATCCAATGCAAAACTAAACTGAACAACATTGACACAACAACAACACCCAAGAGTAGGTTGTGAACACACCATGCTGCATCTATGTACATTATAAACAAACGAATGCAACATTCGCTGATCATAGTAAAATTGACAACCATGTTTTAGTCTGCTCAAACTAGTTTTACTTTGACATGCAATAACTGTTTCTTTTAATCCAATGCATTTTAAATGGCAAAGAAATGTTTAATTTTATCTTTTCTTTTAAACCAGATGCATTATATTTATTCACATTTTTTAATCCATCACACCCTGCTTTTAGACATTAAGGCTTCAATAACATTAATTAACAACTTCTTTTGTACTACGTTGAGCAGTTCAAACTGGGCTACAGTTGATTGACAGACAGCAGTCAGAGCTCAGCAGGAAGAAACAGGGAGGTTTGCTAACAGGCAGCCTCTAGTAAATGCTGGATAATGAACTCTGCTAGTCATTTGTATAGAGTGTATACAGGAAGGGACCAAGGACACAGCCTTGTTGGGCTCCAGTGTTGCTAATGATGGTTGATGATATTGTTGTCTATATTTTCACTGTAAATACAGACTACACTGTATCTTAGTCTGTGTTTATAATCCAGATTGTCTGATTTAATTAGAGCTGACTTTATTTCTTCTCTAATCTCAGACTTGGTGGCTGTAAACTCTCAGAGGCTGAATGTGAAGTTGTGGCCTCAGCTCTGAAGTCCAACCCCTCCCTGACTGAACTGGAAATAAGTCAGTTCGACGGACTGGGAGACTCTGGAATGAAGCATCTGTATGAGATCCTGGAGAATCCAGTCAGTAAAGTGAAGAGTCTGAGGTTTGTTTTCTCTATTTAAGTAAAATCATTCATTTCTACTTTAACACATTATTTGAATACATTTATTCTAATATGTTTTCTTTAATAACAACCTGCTGTCCAGATGTCAGAATGCAGTTTCTATCTTGTAATTTATATATTTTCTTATTTCAGACTTTCTAAATATTGAACTTTATTTTTCAGTTTTTCACACTTTAAAATGTTTTAGTCTGATGGACAAAAATTAGGAAAATAAGTCAAATAATGATAATTAATAATGGAGATGTTTCAGTTTGGTTTGGGAAAGATTCAGATGATCAGATAATATAATTTTTTTCTAATTTCTTCTTCACATCTTTACATGAAGAATGAAATGTTGTTCCTCCAGAGTAGAGCCAGGACCGCAGACAGAAACACTAACAAGTTAAAATAATATTAATAAAATAGTGTTGGGACTACAAATTGCAGTTCACCCCTCATCCACTAGGGGCTGGCTGCAGAAAGGAGCAAGTTCCCATTGACTCCCATGTTAAAAAGGCACAGCAGAAATAAACATGTTCACAGCCTGGTTCAAAAAAACATTTTAGCTTTAATAGGTCAGGTTTACTGTCATGACAACTGTGAGGGGGGTGAATTTTTTTTCTAACTCATCCGTTTAGATGTAATTTAATCTCTAAATTATGAATAATTAGGGGCGTGTCCTTTTGATTGACAGCGCTGTCATTCAATCATTCACGCCAATGACTGACGCAATCTGCTGGGATTCCTTAAATGGGAAACTCTTTAACTGATAGGAATGTTTGTATAAATGTATTGAAATGACTTCTTGTTAAGTGCCTTGAGATGACATCTGTTGTGAATCGTTGCTATATGAATAAAACTGAATTGAATTGGGGTCTAACGATGGCTAGCAGCTTGCCGCCACAGACTGCTTACCCCCCCTGCTTGCTCCGGGGAAGGCCTTCAGCCTGGGACTCACGTTAAGACTTTGGACGTTTCATTTCTCTGAACTTGAACATTCAATTCAATTCAAATTCAAAATTACTTTATTAATCCCAAAGGGAAATTAAATGTTGTTGTAACTCATTATGCAAGTTCCTTCAAAGATTTGTTGTAGATGCTGATGGCTGTGGGTAGGGATGATCTCTTGTAGTGCTCTGCAGATCTGAAGAAGCCTCTGACTGAAGACGCTCTGTAGTTGTATGACAGTCTGATGTAGAGGATGCTCTGGATCTATGTTTAACATCATGGATCTATGCAACATCAGTTGCATCTGGAAACTTTATTAGTGTTTAGATATAAATCGAGCACTTATTGGACAAAGATGGCTTCCTGTGGTACTGATTGCACTAACAGACCGTCCAAGAAGTCTCTGCTCCATTTTTTTCGGTAAGTCAAATAATATTTCTGTACGTTAATTTGTAGGTGCAGCCAGGGGCGTCACTAGAACTAATACTGTACTGGGGCACACCTGGGGCACAAAGAATTCATGAGAGCGTGCAAAGTGCGCAAGAAAAAAAAACATTCAGCACTTATTTATGATTTAAAAAAACAAATAGCTCTTTAAACTATTCAATCATATCAGACTATGTTGTTGTCTAGATCTTTGATTAACCACCTGAAATGTACTACGATATGTATTTGGCCTACTTATCCACTTTACTCTAGACTTCTAAACCATTACTGATAAAACCATAAAGGAAGAGCAATGAATCTTTTTGAAATATCTATTTCAGTAAACATCTGCAAATTGAACAATTACAAAAGTAAAAAAATAAAAGAAAATCAAGCTCCCCTACATCTCTGGGTTCTTTTATTTCCATAGTAGAATAATAAATGAACAACTGTTGTGTGTCTCTTAAGGGAAACATTTTTTGGGAAGTAAACTGTAACGTCTTGTTTTCATTTTTACAAAGTGGTCAATCACTTGGCTGCACTTAGTCTGCAGCAACATAAAAATATTACTGTTTATTGATGTATAAATATCAATTCAAATTCACTTTATTTATCCGTTAGGAACTTCATTTGCAGAGGAAGTGCCAGTATGGGCCCAATAGAATAAAAACAGTACATCCACAGACATACAACACAATCAACACGAGCAATAAATACATTAAAACATAAAATATGTACATAGCTCAGAGTCTCCTATCTGCATTTTTTATTGTCTTTAGTTTTCACATGTGATTATAAGAAAAAGCTGCTCCGTCTACAAAGTTATCCCACCCTTCCTTGTGACAAAAAAGTCACCTGACCAAAAAGCATTCTGTAAGAAACTGACGGGTTTTTGTTTTCCATAATTGATATACTTACCTCTCAGGCAAGGGTCCAATAGTCATCCTGGCAATACTGCAGTTCTTTGTAGCTTAAATAGCCTACTAATGCCTTCATACTGACTTTTGGTGATAATTTGCAAATGTAGCCCATAATAATCTACACAGTCAGAATAGGCTACTCTGACTCTGTGTAGATTATTATAGGCTACATTTGCAAATGCAGCAAATTTATTTAAGTTTGCCATTAAACCATTGATCAAATCACAGCACTGGCTGTTACCAGCATAAATGTTAATGTTACCGTTAATGTGGACAATTATCATTCCTCCCTCGTCCTCCTCATCTCTCCTCACTGTTCCTCTGCTTCTGTTCAGGAACCATTTTCTGATGTCCATCTCTAAATAGTTTATCAGAAGGCTATGTTTAGTTTTACAGTAGGACAGCTTCACAAACGGTATAGTTACTTTTACAGGGCTCTCTCTACAGTATAAGTATAAATCATTATTAATTGTCCGCATGTGTGCATGCAGCCTACGCATGGTGTGTGTGTGAGGGAGAGAGCACAAGCTGGTAAACTGCTGCTACATTTAGGCTACAATGACGCTAAGCATTGAAAAACAGATGCTTATTATGTGGCCAACTTTCTCTAACAGCGATCAACTTTTTTTATGTCAAGTTGTGAATTTGTTGTAACATTAAAACAGGGGACGACTTATTCTGTGCTCAAAGTGACGAGCTCCAGCTGTTTCCACTGTGTCTATATGTGTGTGTGTACAACGAAACACTCGGAAGAATCATGTGAACGATTTTCATTGGTTCTTTACTTCAATCTTACCCAGCAACAGAGGTGCTATTTCCTGATTGGCTATCATTTTTTTTGTATTGGCTGGTAAGTGACAGGCTTGAGTCATGACTAAAGCAGGCAGAAAGCAAAACACTTGCTCCCAAAAGCTGACCTTGAGGCGCCCATGGATATCAGAGAACAAAAACAGCAAGTCATGATGACACCACAGGACCGAACAGATAAACAACCATCAGAGATTAAGTCTTCATCTTCCTGTGACTCAGCCACATCAAATGAGTCTCCATTCAGAAACTTTACAGACAGACTGAACGAGCAAATCAAATTTTGGACACAATTAACACCTAAACTTAGACTACACCAAACGCCTGGGACTAGTGTCAATAAGTCTGGGAGCTTCCCCCCACTGATTATTACAGATATTTGATATTTGAGGGAACCGGGCAATAAATCCACCCCTACCGTCTCCCAGAATTCACCCGGCACCCCTGAGGCTATATCAGTGATTATCAGCAGCAGGAAACATAAACCGTTAACCACACGCTCTCATATTAAACAAAATCTCAAATTGATAACCTGTCAGAAGGTTCAGCTTCCCATCATCACAATACTTAAGTTAGCTTTATTAAACATTAGATCTCTATCCGGGAATTCTTTTCTTTTCAATAACTTCTTCACTGCGCCTAATTTACACGCCCTTTTTTTATCAGAAACTTGGCTAGATGAAAATAACGAAACAACTTCATTAATAGAATCTAGTCCTCCAAATTACAATTTCTTAAGCGAGAACAGAAAACACAGACGAGGTGGAGGTGTATCAACCATCTTTCACTACTCAATGAACTTTAAAAAGGTAATTCTGGGCACGTTTGATTCTTTTGAATACCTAGCCACCCAGATAAACGAGCCTAACAAAGCGTTATTTCTAAGTTTATATAAACCACCAAAACTTAACTCTAACTTCTTTAATGATTTCAATGACCTTCTTTCTGTAATATGTATCGACTATGACCAACTAATCATCGTGGGGGACTTTAACATCCATACCGACAACCCCCAAGATAGACAAGCAAAAATATTAGATGATACTCTCCACAACTTCTGACTGATCCAGCATGTCTAACAACCAACACACAATAAAGGACACACTCTGGACTTAATTATCAGCAAAGGTTTAAATATTTCTGACATCTCTGTAATTAATATTGCATTATCTGACCATTTCTGTATTTTCTTTGAAAGTACCATCTCTGCTAAATTATCCAGCCACAGTAAGACCACTATAAAAAAGCATTTTCTAGGGGACAGTTCAGTAGAAACCTTTAAACGTATTTATCCTTCCACCACATCCCCTCAATCTCCCAACTCAAACTCAGTAAATAAGTTGGTAGATAATTTCCTTGCGAAAATCTCAGACATCTTGGATTCCATTGCTCCAACTAAAGTGAAAGTAGTCTCAGGTAGAAAGAAGTCTCCGTGGGCAAGTAATCCACTGGTACGTAGTGAAAAAAGAGAGTGTCGACGAGCCGAGAGAAAATGGCGGAAAACTCGACTCCAGGTTCACTGTGAGATCTACAAAGAGAGACTGAATAGATATCAGCTAACTATAAAAGATGCTAGGGAATCGTTCTTTTCTGAAATCATCAACAGAAACATTAATAATGCACGGACTCTATTTGCAACAGTGGAAAGACTAACTAATCCTTTAGTGACAGTAGCCCCTGAACTAAATTCTACCAGGGCCTGCAATGAATTTGCCAGCTTTTTCACTGAAAAGATTCTAACAATTAGACGGTCAATCTGTACCTCAATATCGAACCCACAACCAGTGCTATCCCCAATCAACAACAATGTAGAGATAATGTCTGAATTCCACGAATTAAACCAGAACAGCCTTGAAAAAATCATTATCCAAGTAAGCTCCTCCTCCTGCTGTCTTGATATCCTACCCACAGCTTTTCCAAAGAAGGTTCTTCCTGTTATTGGTTCTGATCTTGTTCAAATAGTGAACTCATCACTGCTATCAGGTGTCTTCCCTCAGGCTTTAAAAACAGCAGTTATCAAACCACTGCTAAAGAAGAAAAATCTGGACAACACGTTAATGCAGAACTACAGGACAATCTCTAATCTTCCATTCATCAGTAAGATTATTGAAAAAGATGTGTTTCAGCAGTTAAATGGCTTCATAACAATGACAAACCGTTTTGATGCTTTTCAGTCTGGTTTCCGCGCTCACCACAGCACCGAGACTGTCCTCGTCAAAGTATTTAATGACATCCGCATAAATACAGACTGTGGAAGAACCACAGTGCTGGTTCTGTTGGACCTCAGTGCAGCATTTGACACTGTTGATCATGATATTTTATTGGAACGACTGGAGAGCTGGGTCGGACTCTCTGGTACAGTACTTGGCTGGTTCGAGTCTTACCTAAAGAACAGGGACTTCTATGTTTCAATAGGAAACTTTTCATCAGAACGAACAGAAATCACATGTGGGGTGCCCCAGGGCTCCATCCTGGGGCCCCTCTTATTTAATATCTACATGCTCCCACTAGGCAAGATTATAGCAACCAATAACATTAGCTACCATAACTACGCAGATGACACTCAGCTCTACGTTACAATGTCACCAGGTGACTCTGAACCCATTCAAACCCGAAAATCAATGCATTGACCAAATAAATGGATGGATGTGCCATAACTTTCTCCAGCTGAATAGAAACAAAACTGAAGTGATTATTTTTGGACCCAAGGAGGAACGATCAAGAGTCAGCACACAGCTTCAATTAATACAGCTAGAAACTACTGATCAGGTTCGAAACCTAGGTGTAGTAATGGACTCAGATCTGAACCTCCAGGGTCAGATAAAGGCAATAACAAGGTCAGCGTTCTATCACCTGAAGAACATCTCTAGGATTAAAGGACTGATTTTGCAACACGACCTAGAAAAACTCATCCATGCGTTTATCTTTAGTCGGATTGATTACTGCAACAGCATCTTCCCAGGTCTGCCTAAAACGTCAATCAGACAGCTGCAGCTGATCCAGAACGCTGCTGCTCGTGTTCCTCACTAGAACCAGGAAAGTAGAGCACATCACCCCAGTTCTAAAGTCCTTACACTGGCTCCCTGTAGCTCAGAGAATAGATTTTAAAATACTTTTACCAGTTTATAAATCATTACATGGCTTAGCACCAAAATATGTTGAAGACCTGTTGTCATGGTACCAACCACCAAGACCACTCAGGTCCTCCAACTCTAGCCTACTAAACATCCCTAGACTCAGAACTAAACATGGAGAAGCAGCTTTCACTTTTTATGCTCCCCTTATCTGGAACAGACTTCCTGACGAGTGTAGAGCTGCTGAAACTCTGAACTGCTTTAATTCGAGACTAAAAACCTATCTGTTTAGAATTGCCTTTGAGTAAATGCTTGATGTCATATGTATGAAATGTGTTCATGCTCTCTTGCTTTTTTTATTTTTCTCTTGCTTTATTGTGTATCATGTGTAATGTGTGTTTGTTTTATGTGTTTTTTTTAAATCACCAAATCATGTAAAGCACCTTGAATTACCCTGCTGTTGAAAGTGTGCTATACAAATAAAATTGCCTTGCCTTGCCTTGCCTTATGAATGCCGTTTCCAGCGAGAGCAGCGCTATAATTTTACCGGGGCATTGGAGACTTTTACTAAAGCACTTGCCCCAGTGAATAAGGTCTAGAAACGCCCCGATCAGAACCGTGGGGAGAAAAAGTGGTGCAGGGGTTTCTGGGAAGCTGGAGTAAAAAATGTTTTTCCTGTCTGCTCATTGTACAGCCATGTTTTCCTAGCATCATTTAGCTCTACTTTCTAGGAGCTCTTTTCAGTGAGAGAGGATAGAAACAATGTGAGGACTTGTTGAAATGACTGCAGACTATCTGTAAATATCCTCTCCATTATTCCAGCATCATCTAATATGGCCGACAACAAAGGAGTCAGAGACACAAGCAGGAAAGATTATTAAAAAATAAGCAGCATTTTTCCAGGAGTGTCTGAAATGTGTTCCAGATGTGGTGCAGAGTAAAACCTGGAAAATGAATATTAGTTATTGGCTCCACCTTTTTAACTGAAGCAACATTGTTCTCTGAACTGTTGCTTCAGTTAAATCTTAAACTGGATGGTTGGATGAAGAAATCAAGATGGAACCTTGAGGAACCTGAATGGGATTTTTGTCCCATGAAAAGTTCCCTGTTGACACAAAGAAGTTCCTGATAGAACCGGTCAGGTACTGGACCAGAGAGTCCGACCCGGCTCTCCAGTCATTTCAATAACATATTAATGTCAGATCCATTCCACTCCATAGGTTCCTGTCACTGTGGAAATGAGCTGCTTCCATTAAATCACAGCAGCATTAATGAACAGCTCTAATGTCACAGTTTGGTTCTTAAAGTCCAATTTAATTCCAGGTCAGAACCACTGAAGGCCAGACTGAAATATTCTAGCAACACATCATAATAACATGTTCTGGTTCTGCTGGTTTGAACTCATTAAACCAGTTTGACTGGATCAAATATTAAACACCAGTTCATCATGTTTCTGTGACTTTTACATTCAGTTAAATAAATTTCTACATTTTCTAATAAAGTGGCCGGTGAGTGTATGTGTTCATTCATCCTCAGACAGGATTTAGTTTGGACATTTTAGCGACCTGACTGGGACTGACTGATAAAATGTCCTGAAATGAATGATGTGAGTGAAGCTCCAACATGGAGCAGATATCTGTCTGCTTTCATCTTCATGTTGGTCTCACTGTGGAACCTTCTAGCACTGCTTCCATTCAGTGAAATTAATTTTCTACATTTTCATCATTTGTTAATATTTCAGTTTTAACCTGCATCCTGTTGGCTTCAGCTCACATGTTTTATTCTTTATTCAGATTGTTTGACTGCAGGTTGTCAGAGATCAGCTGTTCTTCTCTGGCCTCAGCTCTGAAGTCCAACTCCTCCCATCTGACAGAACTGGACCTGAACAACAACAACAACAACCTGAAAGATGCTGGAGTGAAGGAGCTCTGTGGTTTTCTACAGACTCCCGACTGCAGAATAAAAACATTGAGGTATGAAACCATGTTTTAGTTTAGTTCTGATCTTTCTGCTGTGAAAGTTGTGTTGACACTAAACTGCAGACATATGGCTGATATTCTACTGATCCACACTGACGTCTAGTGTCTGTGGGATTGGGAAGTTTCAAGCTTTCTGCCTGTCAGCTATATTATTATTGTCATTTTTAATGAACGTGAATCAATGTGATGTAGACAAAAGTATTTACTCCCCCTGTACCTTGGTTATCTGTAATCGTTAGTGTCTGAAATAAAACAGCAGGAATAATGAGAGTTTCTGACGCATCATTTTAGGGTTTAATATAAAATATTGTTTTGTATTTAAATCTTTAAATGGTGGTGCTGCCCGTATCTGGCTGAGCTTCTATAGCTGCACTCCCCTACAGACCCTCAGGTCAGCAGACCAGCTGCTCCTGGAGGCCAAAGCCGAAACTCAGAGGGAATAGATCTTTCTCTGTAGTTATGGAAATCTCTGCTACTACAGATCAGGCTGACTTCTTCACTCTCCATTTTTAAATCTCTTCTAAAGACACACCTGTTTTATTTTTCCTTTATGATTTATTGATCTGTTTTAACACATTTATTTATCCTACTGTTGTGTTATTTCCTTTGTTTTTTATCTTAAGTTTTAATTGTTCAAGTGTTCTTGTGTGAGCACTTTGGTCAGTTCCAGCTGTTTTAAAGTGCTTTATAAACAAAGTCAGCTTGGCAGAAATGGTCCAGATATTATCATCTTAGACGTCACAGGAGGCCTAAAGCTGGATCCATTATATCAGCCAGCCTATCTGACACCAGGCTGCTCCTTCTCCTCTAACATCAACAAGACATCGTCCTCCACACAGCTGCTGCTCACTGCTTCTTTTCTCTGTTTCTGATCTTTCTCTGTCAACCTCAGAGATGGTTGTGGGTTAAAATCCCAGCAGATCAGCAGGTTATGAAACAGTCAGAGCAGCCTGTCTGGTAGCAACAACCATGCCACCACGGTCCGAGTCATTAAATCCTCCTTCTTCCCCAGTCTGATGCTCAGTCTGAACTACAGCAGGTCGTCTTCAACATTTCTACATGACTAATAAACACTAAGCTGCTGCCATGTGATTGGCTGAGTTCCTGTTTGTGCTGCTAAAGAGTTCATCAGGTGTACCTAATAAAGTGGCCGGTGAGTGTATGTGTTCATTCATCCTCAGACAGGATTTAGTTTGGACATTTTAGCGACCTGACTGGGACTGACTGATAAAATGTCCTGAAATGAATGATGTGAGTGAAGCTCCAACATGGAGCAGATATCTGTCTGCTTTCATCTTCATGTTGGTCTCACTGTGGAACCTTCTAGCACTGCTTCCATGGGCTTCATGTATCGCTGCTCCACATCAGCTGCTCACATCTACCTGAGGAACAGGTTTTATAGGCGGGGCTTTTAGTAGAGCTGCACATTAGACTGAATCCCAGTCATCACAATATCAGAGAGTCTAATAACTCAATCATGAACTATTTGCTCTGTTATCATGTTCCCAATAACATCCATTCACTCTCTGCATGCTGCTCAGATATTTGGCCAGTTCACTGGGAGTGATGGGGACATCATGAAGGGGAAATTAAGAAAAGCTGCAGAAAATGTATTTTAATCACATCGGATATCATCACATTATTCAACAATAACATCACATGTCCATGTTTTCCTAGCATCATTTAGCTCTACTTTCTAGGAGCTCTTTTCAGTGAGAGAGGATAGAAACAATGTGAGGACTTGTTGAAATGACTGCAGACTATCTGTAAATATCCTCTCCATTATTCCAGCATCATCTAATATGGCCGACAACAAAGGAGTCAGAGACACAAGCAGGAAAGATTATTAAAAAATAACCTGCATTTTTCCAGGAGTGTCTGAAATGTGTTCCAGATGTGGTGCAGAGTAAAACCTGGAAAATGAATATTAGTTATTGGCTCCATCTTTTTAACTGAAGCAACATTGTTCTCTGAACTGTTGCTTCAGTTAAATCTTAAACTGGATGGTTGGATGAAGAAATCAAGATGGAACCTTGAGGAACCTGAATGGGATTTTTGTCCCATGAAAAGTTCCCTGTTGACACAAAGAAGTTCCTGATAGAACCGGTCAGGTACTGGACCAGAGAGTCCGACCCGGCTCTCCAGTCATTTCAATAACATATTAATGTCAGATCCATTCCACTCCATAGGTTCCTGTCACTGTGGAAATGAGCTGCTTCCATTAAATCACAGCAGCATTAATGAACAGCTCTAATGTCACAGTTTGGTTCTTAAAGTCCAATTAAATTCCAGGTCAGAACCACTGAAGGCCAGACTGAAATATTCTAGCAACACGTCATAATAACATGTTCTGGTTCTGCTGGTTTGAACTCATTAAACCAGTTTGACTGGATCAGATATTAAACACCAGTTCATCATGTTTCTGTGGCTTTTACATTCAGTTAAATTAATTTTCTACATTTTCATCATTTGCTCATATTTCAGTTTTAACCTGCATCCTGTTGGCTTCAGCTCACATGTTTTATTCTTTTATTCAGATTTTATAACTGCAGTTTGTCAGAGATCAGCTGTTCTTCTCTGGCCTCAGCTCTGAAGTCCAACCCCTCCTATCTGACACAACTGGACCTGAGCTACAACAACAACCTGAAAGATGCTGGAGTGAAGGAGCTCTGTGGTTTTCTACAGACTCCCGACTGCAGAATAAAAACATTGAGGTATGAAACCATGTTTTAGTTTAGTTCTGATATTTCTGCTGTGAAAGTTGTGTTGACACTAAACTGCAGACATATGGCTGATATTCTACTGATCCACACTGACGTCTAGTGTCTGTGGGATGGGAACAATAACAGTCATGTTGGGACATTTCTAGAAGCACCAGCAGTTCCTCCTCCCACCATCACATTCAGCCAATCACAGCATTCATTTCACAGACATAAACCAGCTGCAGAGAGGAGGTCAAAGGTCAGATTGGAGACTAAAGTCTGATATTAGGCTCATTAAATGTCTATCTCCTAAAGGGTCAGATATTAAATCTCAGAAAATGTCTCTGTGTCCAAGACAGACTGAGACTTAATTCACTAAATAAATATCAACTTTCATCCACATCTCCTCTCTTCTGATGATAAATGATCAATAAACCATCATTGATAAAACCACACAGATTTAGAAACATCAGGAATCCCTTTGACATTGAAAATGAATCTGGACTGATCTCCTGAAATATTAGGGCTTAATCTGATCCAGAAACAGTTACATTTTCATACAGCAACATTATTTAAATTAGTTCATCTTTAAATAATATAATATATAATAATATAAAGGATAAGGGGTATAGATAATGGATGGATAGATCTAATAATATAGGAAATAATTACAAGCTTTCTGCCTGTTAGCTAAATTATTATTGTCATTTTTAATAAATGTGAATCAATGTGAGGAAGACAAAAGTATTTCCTCCCCCTGTACCTTGGTTATCTGTAATTGTTAGTGTCTGAAATAAAGCAGCAGGAATAATGAGAGTTTGTGACAGATGTAGAAGTAAGTTGAGACGTTGACAGAAGGTGAATGTTAGCGGCTGTGAATTTAAACCGTCTAACCTTCAGATATCGTCCCTTCCTCGGCTTATTTTCTGTCGCCTAGCAACCGTGACGACGCTAAACACAAGCTAGTAAAAATGGAGCTAGAAATCTTCCCGAGTTTTTTTAATTATTATTATTACTTTATTCTAGAGGAGCTACAGCAGCTTTACCATCGCCGGCATGCTTTATATCTCTGGCTGAGAAGTAATCGTATTTTATTTACTTCTACAGAATTACAAGTGTCTTATTTTACCGCATCCAAAACTCCCGATTAATAACCTATAGCACCCTCTGTTGGTTGTCTTGGGCCAATACATTTGCATGAGGCATTGTAATCTGTCATGGGCGGGCCGTGGCGCCGGGCCTGGATACAGGAATCACTGATTCCTTTATAAAGTTCATTACGGTCAGTTACTAAAATTATAAGATTAAAAACTTTTGAAAGGTCTGATTCTGTAGTGTGGAAAGATTTAAAACCAGACTGTAAAACCTCTAATCATGGGCGGTTCTAGACAGGGGCCAACAGGGGCCAGTGCCCCTGTAGAACTGGTCTTGGCCCCTGTACTGATAAGATAATACTAAATCAGCTTCTTATCATGAAATGAACTGGAACAAAAACCATAGCTAATCGGTCCCTTGGACCAATTTAACTTTTTACTTTCACAGTTTTAATTTATCAATGAATTATAAAATGAAGTTGCTGTATTGAGATAGGATCGCTGTTTTCATCTGCTAGATTAGGGGTCTGCAACCTGCAACTTTAGAACCGTATATGGCTCCGTGACACACTTAATAAATTAAACGGTGAAATATTGCCCTGTTTTTTGTTTGCTTGTTTTTTGTTCTGTACCCCCATGAAAAAACACTGGCCCCACCCTGGGCCCCCTGGTGAATTTGGTCTAGCACCGCCACTGCCTCTTACATGTTCTGTTGCTTCAAATCTGCCACTAATTGGTTGTAGACGACCTTCTGGAGGATCTTTGAAAGAAATGTGAGTTTAGAGTTTGACCTGTAATGATCAAGAACACAGGAGGTCAAGAGGGGGTTAAATCAGAGGCTGGACAGCTGCATGTTTAAAGGAACCACAGCAGAGGACAGACTGCTGGTCAGAGGAGTGAGGACCGAAGGCCCTACAGTGAGGAGAACCTCTTTAGATCATCAAGGAGGAGGAGCATCAGTTGGATAACCTGTTGGCTTTAATCACTAACCTCCTTCTGCAGGTTCAAAGATGGCAGAGCAGGGCCCAGAGACTGAGGGGTCATGAGCAGAATGGATGGTCCAGTTCTGGTTCAGACCAGATGAAAGCTGAGCAGCAGGTGAAGAGTTAAATAGGCGACAGAGCTGAGCTGCAGCGCGGGGTTTAGCTTTAGTACAGGACAGGTTCATCTCTAATAAAACAGGCCTGTGGTCAGAAAACACTGGATCACTGACCACCACACATCATCCAGTTCAGGAGCTTTAAGGAAAACTGAGCTTCCAGTGAATTAGATGCAGATCAGTGATGGTTTCTATAGAAACATCGACTCAAGGTCTCCTTCTAACCCTGTGGTGTGTGCAGTCATTTATCGCCCACCCAAAAGTACAACCAAGACTTTTTAAATGAATCTTCTGAACTTTTAGCAGACGTCTTGCCTAAATATGATCCAGTTCTGATTGTAGGAGATTTTAATATACATGTCTGTTGTCCTGACAAACCTCTGGTTAAGGAGTTTTTAAGTTTTGTGGATTCTTTTCATTTTACTTCCTATATTTGTGGGCCAACACAGGAGCAGGGACACACTTTGGAACTTGTTTTATGTTCTGGTTTGTCTGTTTCAGATGTAGAAATCTCTTCACTGGGTTTTCAGATCATATTTCTGTGTTATTTAACATTGTTTTTCCTGGCAACACATTTAAACCTCGTGCTCTTCTTCAACAAGTTTTGATTATTAACCCTTCAACCGCTGCCAGGTTCTGATTCTGATGACGCTGGTTTACGTTCTCCTTAGTGCCAGCATTGTTGTTGGTTAAAGTCTCTTTTACAGCCTTGAACACATTAGAGTCAGAGGTTGAGAAAGACTTTTTCATTGTCAGTCATTTTGACTGACGGAGTTAAGAAAATCCTGTCAATCTATTTTTATGCGTAAATCTTTTCACTATTAATGACATTAAATAATATTTAGTTTTTATTAATTTAATATCCAAACCAAACAATCTGAACAGAGAATCACACATCAAGCAGATAAATACATGTATTAAACAGGAACAGCTCACCTGGTTGTGAGTAATCAGAGGGATTCCTGCCTCAGATAGACGCAGGGTGGGGGGGTCTGGAGGCTGAATCCATCACACTAGAAGCTGGAAATACAAGCGCCGCTTCAGCCAAAGGTTTGAGATCAGGGAACATTTCCCAAATGAAGGTGATCAGGAGTCTGTAAGACTCTCTGAACGCTCCTTCTGTACTTCTGCGTTCAGCTACAGCGGTCTGTGAGCGGACTGTGTCTGGTGCCGTCACAGACGCTCACCTTCTGTGTTCACCTTGTCACATCTGCGCTCCAAAGCCTCTGTAGCTCTTTAGCTCCCGGATAGCGAGATGCATGGAGTACGCTGGGCAGGTCTGAGATGACGCTCAGATTCTCTCATGGGAATCTTTCTTTGGTTGATTCAGTTACCTGAACTCTGCCAGTCATTTTTGTCCCATGAAAAGTTCCCTGTTGACACAAAGAAGTTCCTGATAGAACCGGTCAGGTACTGGACCAGAGAGTCCGACCCGGCTCTCCAGTCATTTCAATAACATATTAATGTCAGATCCATTCCACTCCATAGGTTCCTGTCACTGTGGAAATGAGCTGCTTCCATTAAATCCCAGCAGCATTAATGAACAGCTCTAATGTCACAGTTGTCAGAGCCTGTAGAGCTCTGCCCCTGATTATGATTATTCACTGTTCCTGATATGCCTCACTTGATTCTCCTCATCTGTTTGCCCTATTTAAGTTCCATCTGATCCTTCACTCAAGGCCGGATCATTGTCTATGGACAAAACCCTTCTCCGTGTTGTCGCATCATTAAATCTTGGTTTTTCACCTTTCATCAACGTCTGCGCCTGGATCCTTACTTTAACAAGCGGCACATCCTGACAACAGTTTGGTTCTTAAATCTATATTGTGTAAGAACTTCTCCCATCTAGAAGTGAAACAACCATCTGAATATTACGTTCTAGCTCCGCCTCCCACCGCCCATTCCGAGCGCGTTTTAACTCCTACGGTGGCCGTTTCATGCCCAGGTTAACATGGCCTCCAGTACTACGACTTCATCCAGTGTTCCTTCCTGTGATGAGGTTACTTTAGAAACCAACATTGCATTTAGTTATATAGTCAGACGTCTGCGGCGTCGCGAGTAGACAATCTCCCTCTGGCATTCGTCACGGTGCAACAGAGCCAAAGCGCGAAAGGCGGAGCTAGAATTACCAGGAATGTCCCTCGTTGGCGAATGTATTTCAAAGATGGAGGCTCAACATGGATTCAGCCATTCGAGTGACTCGCGCGTATGTATTCTGAACAGCAGATTCTACACTTACGAGAATACTTTCATTAGTAGGTGGAAGTAATTACACATGAATGAGCACATATTTTTGAAAGAACAAAAAGGGGTTTTTGCTAAGAATTACCTCAAAGAAATACACAATGTAGCTTTAAAGTCTCTTTTAATTCCAGGTCAGAACCACTGAAGGCCAGACTGAAATATTCTAGCAACACGTCATAATAACATGTTCTGGTTCTGCTGGTTTTGATTCATTAAACCAGTTTGACTGGATCAGATATTAAACACCAGTTCATCATGTTTCCATGATTTTTACATTCAGTTAAATTATTTTTCTACATTTTCATCATTTGTTCATATTTCAGTTTTAACCTGCATCCTGTTTGCTTCAGCTCACATGTTTTATTCTTTATTCAGATTGATGAGATGCAGGTTGTCAGAGATCAGCTGTTCTTCTCTGGCCTCAGCTCTGAAGTCCAACCCCTCCCATCTGACAGAACTGGACCTGAGCTACAACAACCTGAAAGATGCTGGAGTGAAGGAGCTCTGTGGTTTTCTACAGACTCCCGACTGCAGAATAAAAACATTGAGGTATGAAACCATGTTTTAGTTTAGTTCTGATATTTCTGCTGTGAAAGTTGTGTTGACACTAAACTGCAGACATATGGCTGATATTCTACTGATCCACACTGAGGATCTTCATGGTAAAGTCTGCTTTCTTCTTCACTGGTTTTGGTGCAGTTAAAGTTTCTTTTTCCAGCATTCCTCCTACGATTTATTACATGATTAGAAAACATGAAACAATGAGTGTAATTTCAGTTTGGGGTTGCAGATATTATCCAGAACTTCCCAGAATCCAGTGAATTTAGATCTGATAATCCAGGAAATTCCCATCCAGCTTTAAAGCCGTTCAGTGATAAATCTGCTAAAAAAGGGAAAGTAAATAGTTTCGTGTCTTTCTGAAGCTCCAGCAGGTTCCAGGTTCCACAGAGGTCTAGTGTCTGTGGGATCAACAACAATCAGTCATGTTAGCTTCTTGCTGATATTTCAGTGAAATAGTGTGAAAGTTTTCTCTAAAGTCCTTATTGGACACAGCTCAGTGTGGAGCTGCCAGGTTCACACAGGCTGAGCTCCAAGCTGCTGAATGAAGTCTCAGGTCTCAGGTTGTGAAGGACGTCCCTCTGCAGGTTCAGGAAGCTCAGCTTGCTCTACTACCTGATTCACCAAGGGAGGAAAAGTCAATAAATCAACATCTCAGGCTCACAGAGGACTGAGGAAGCACCAACATGAGGAGCTGCTGCTGCTAGGAAGATTTCATCAGGGTTCTACCTGGCGTGGCTCCTCCTCTCATCCTCATGTTCATCAGAACCAAGAGCAGAACTTTGGTCCAGAACCAACCTGAATTCTGCTCAATCTTTGAGTTGCAGCTTTAATGAAGCATTTCCATGTTAAACCTGATCACCACTGGCAGAGTAATCTGCTCAGCGTGTCTGAAGTCAATGTCCAGATAAACTCTGATCTGTTAAATGGCTTCTTTTGCTAAATGTCTTCCATTATCAGCAGAAACTGTGTTTGGCAGTCTGGCTGCTACTTGTCTAACTGTCTGACAGTCAGTTCAGGCTCCTTTTATGACCAATGATAAATCAATCTACCCTGCATGTTTTAGATTGAGGCAGAAAACAGATCAATAGGGACTTTTTCTCCTGCTCCACCTACTGCTCCCATAGCCTCAGATCACCACTGTCAACATTTTCTTTCTGTTGTTGTTCAGATGATTAAAGAGAAATCAAATCTCTTCCTCATCATCTGTACTGATGGGTCCCTCTGCAGCTTGGCCTGTTATCTTCTACAGTAACTTGACCTGAGCACCAAGCTGCTTGATCCAATGAAAGCCTCTTCTTGCTCTCTGGACCTTTGACCTTCATCTGTGTTCAGAAAGCCTTCTAGGTCATTGGTTCCAGTGAGCTCACTACTGTCAATGCTTCACTGGCCTCTGGTACAGTAGCTACTGATTCATCCAGTTGCTTTAGAACAAAGACAGTTTGGATCCTTCTCTCCTTGGCAGTGATGGAGGCGTCTCCAAGCTTCCATCTCCTGCTGAGATCTTAGAGAAGGTTGTGGTCAACCAGTGAACTGCTGCTCTGGATCAGCTCAGCATTCTGGACCACTTTCACTCTGGTTTTCATGGACCTCATTCAGCTGAATCAGCTCTTCTGAGACGATCAAAGGACATTTTGATGCAGAGCGACAAGAGAAACTGTTCTGTCTTGCTGATGTTGGACCTTAGCTCTGCTCTCCATACAGTAGACCAGCAGATTCTGCTCAATAGGCTGAGGTTCTGGGTTGGTGTATCAGGTTCTGCCTTGGACTGGTTCTCTTCTCACCTATCTGACAGATTGATTTCTGGAGCTGCTTCTAAGTCCAGATCTCCTCCTGATCCAGTCCATGTTGGTGAACCCCAAGGTTCTGATGCTGGTTTGAACTCATTAAACCAGTTTGACTGGATCAGATATTAAACACCAGTTCATCATGCTTCTGTGATTTTTACATTCAGTTAAATTAATTTTCTACATTTTCATCATTTGTTCATATTTCATTTTTAACCTGCATCCTGTTGGCTTCAGCTCACATGTTTTATTCTTTATTCAGATTGAATTACTGCAGTTTGTCAGAGATCAGCTGTTCTTCTCTGGCCTCAGCTCTGAAGTCCAACTCCTCCCATCTGACAGAACTGAACCTGAGCAACAACAACCTGAAGGAGTCAGATGTTGAGCAGCTGAAGGATCTTGTAGAGACTCTGAGGTCAGTAGATGGTTGGAGTGAGTCCAGCTGCTGTCAGCAGTATTGAACTAAACCCAGTTTGTATCAAAGCAAAGATCCAGTGTTTCCAGTAAAGCTGCAGCTTCTCAGTGGGAGGAGATGGTGACAGGCTTCCTGATTGGACACAGAGACGACAATGAGCCAATCAGATGATCCAGAAGCTTGTTGTGTTCATGTCTCCAGGAAATCCAGCTGGATTCCAGCTGCCAGCCTTCCAACATTCGTAGAGACAGTGGTCCTCATTCATCAAACTGTGGGAGCATCAGATCTGATCTCAGATCTGTTTGTTCTCTCATTTCAACAGGAAACAACTGATCAGTTTCATCTTTGTCACAGATCTGAGATCAGTCTGACTGCAGCCTGGAAATCACTGGCTCTTATTTCACAAACCATGGTTCCATTTAGTAACCATGTGGTGTTTCTACAGAGCAGAAGCTCTGCTGAAGTCCACTCATCACATCTGGACATGTGTCCTTCTGTCCTTAGCTTCATCCAGATGTGTTCAGGGACAGCCTCCATGTTTGTGAGTCAGCTGATCATTCAGAAGCAGATGAGATGTTCATCAACAGCCAGAGTTTGTGTGTTTAGATGGAGCAGCAGGAAATCCATCACTACAGTGTTGGTGCAGTAATGAAGCCTTCATGACTCAGCAGTTTGTTTCCACTGTGGACTTGAGTGAAACCTGCAGAGGAAGCAGACTTGATGCTAAAAGTGTGTGCAGCTGTGTGAGCTTGGAGCTCAGTGTGTTCACTCCAACACGTTAACATGAGAGCTGAAAGGAAGCTGGCTACGCTCCACAGCTGCTCTTTCTACTGGATGTGCTGCATCACTGACTGACAGCTGATGGAGAGAGGCTGGAAACACTCACTGATCTCCTCTCTTCATCCTTCTTCTCTCTGCAGGTGGAGGTGGTGATGATCTTTGCTAGAGGAGAGAAGCTGATCTGTGTCCTGATGATCCTCAGAGGTTGAAGCTGCAGGAGTTTGAGTTTAAAGAGACTGACTGGATCATGATGATGAACTCTGAGCTGAAACATTTTCATCCTGTTTATTTGATCATGTCTGTCATTTAGTGTCTGATATTGTTTGTCTCATTGGATCAATAAAGATTCAATTCAAACTAAGCTCCATTTAGTGGCTTCATGGAGTTTTGATCTGAACTTGATTCAGCTGGAAAGTTGATCCTTTTTCTCTGATTAATTTTCAACTGGAAACAAGAAATATGAAATAAAGCTCATTTGAAACGTTTCCAGGCTGCATGCTTGTTTCATTGTGATGCAGTTTGTAGATGTTTTTGTTATATTTTAGATGGTTTCTGCAAATGTTTGAGCAGCTCTTGTCATTTTATCTGCTGCTGCAAACGACTCAGTGAGGAAATGAGGATTTCTTCAATCAGAGGATGAAGCTTTTCTTTCTGATTTTAAATCAAATATTTTTATTTCCTTCCTTCTGACGGTAAAACATAAAATTATGAGGATTTTCTCTGTTCTTCCTGCAGAACGGTTCTGGTTCTGTTGGATCTGTGGCTCATCATGCAGCTCTGCTCTGCTGAGGTCACAACATAGATTATGAATCATGTTTAGGGACTGTGGGGGTCAAACTTTCACCCTGCAGCTCCTCATCAACTCCACTGTGGATGTTGAAGGAAAAGGAGATTTTCTGTTTTTATCAGAAGTTCAAACATGAGTCATTTCCAGTTTTTTCACGTTTCCTGTCCTGATATTCCAGACGTACCATAACTAGAAGCTGCTCTATAGAACCTGGATGCTTAGATCGTCCCCCTGTTACATCATTAACTGGATAACATGAAGAAGACGGCATCTGGCCTCCAAGCAGACTGGCAGAACATGGAAAATCATTTTTAGATGGATTGAATCTAAAAGTTAAAGTTGATGTTAAAATGAGGAGTTATTAAAATGATTCATGCATCAATCAGGGATTATTAGATTTAGTAAAAACTTTCATTTTGAATGTAGCGTTCAAAGAGAATCTAAGGCAGTAATTCCTCCTTTTCAAGGTTTGTTCATTAAATCATTTTTTAATAGATGAAATTTGTTTCTATAAATAAATCTGGAAATTGATTTCTCTCCATTTGAGCAGGAGAGTTATAGATTTTCATCATTTTTTTCACAAAAACGTCAATAAAAGTGCTGAGTCAGTTTTAACACCATACAACTGTCAGAATTGAATATGTATTATATTAAATAACTGATAGATAAACATGAATGAATCTTTTACTGATCCATCTTTTCTACCAGGGTAATTAACGGGTCATCAGTTGAAGAACATCCATGTATGACGTAAGAGAAGAGCAGCTCTCTGGCAGAGAACAGCTTCTCCATCTAAATGCTGCTCTCAGAGTCATAAAACTCTTCCCTCTAAACTAGATCTCAACTTTCTGATTTCTTCCTGCTTCTACAAACATCCTCTGTTCCTGTTTGAATCCTCATCTTGACTCTCCATCTTGTTTTGTGCTCCAGTGAAACGTGTTCTTGTTGTGGAACAATCCAGATTTCTTTGGTTCCCAGTCGATGGAAAACAGTTTCAAAAATCCTCTGAGACGTTCAAACATTCAGTGAAATCATTTCCTTTGAGAAGCAAAGAGAAAACAGATCATAAAGCTTCAGGAGACTTCAGCTGTGATGTACATTCCACCAATCAGAAAACATCTTTTCTCAGCCTCAAGTTCATCATTGTTGCAGCAGAGCAGCCGTTTCTGTGTATTTCTGCATGACCTTTGACCCTGCAGGCCGACTGTGATGCATAAACAGCAGAATGCCCCAGACCGATGATCCAGAGGCAGATTTAGAGAAAGGAGACAAACAATGTTCCCTCTAAGTTGCGCACTTGCGCAATTGCGCACTGCTGACACAGTCTTCGCGCACAAAAAAATCTGCTCTGCGCACAAAAAAACCCTAACTGGAATTGAAAAAAACAACAACAAACAAATAATTAATTATGTGCTATTTTGCAGTATGAATCAATGAGCATATGCACTGATTTATAGTTCCAGCGGTGCCCCTGCACCGGTCCAATTAGGAAAAAAAACACTCGCCCGAACCCGTTAATCATGGCTATTGCCATATCAATGCAGCAGAGACCTGCACACTGACGCAACACAGATTAAAGATAGACACGGGTATGCAAATAAGACTAAGGTAAAGAAATTAATAATAAATCCAGACACAAACTCAGATCCTCCTGTTTATATAGGAGCGGAGCGCTTTCGTCTATGTGCAGAGCGGCTGACAGCGCCAAGTTCGTGCGCTGTGAAATGTGCTTGATTTATTTAGAAAGTCTGTAAGTGTGTTGGTGGAATTTTCTTTAACGAAAAGGGGGATTATGGAATGTTCTGAAAACATCTGAAGTTTTCTTTTAATTCCACTCAGAAACGTGTGTGATCTCGCCGTTTAATTCTGCATTTGGGTTAAAAGATTTCGCTCAAGACAATAACGTTTATGTCATAGTGACCAGTGGCTGGCTGCTCCAGCCAATGATGCGATTCACATACGTATTTACGCAGCTAGTCAATCGATATTTGTGCTACATTTCAAGCATCCAGCGCAGACTATGACAGAGGCTTTAGTTTAATGAATCGTATCAAAACAGCATCGAGAAATTGTCTTGAAGTGGACCATTTCGATCAGCTGATGCACATAAAGTCAAAGCTGCAAGCAGATGAGGCCATCAACAGCGTGTACAACCACTGGATATAAAGACAGACGAGAAAAATAAAGTTACATTTAAGTCTTTAATCAGATTTGTGCTTATCTAGTGTCATGCATTTACAATGTTCATTTATGAAAATTGATAATTAAATACCTGTTTATGAGTAGCAGAAATACAGAATAATCGTGTGATTATATACTGTATTTTGCAGACAAAGAGTTACTTTTACCCAGTGCTGAGCAAGAGCTTCTCACAATGGCTCATGCTTATAATAAAAATGTTAAGTGTGTTTTCAAAATTTGAGTTCATAGTTAGCTTGGCTTACTTGGCAGTTCATGTTTCTCCACAGTTACAATGAGATATTTATACTTACAATAATGTTAACACACTACACAGGTCATGAATAAGATCTTTGTCATTTTCATTGTAAGTGGGATAATGTACTTAATTAAAAAGTATTCTCACAGAAATTTAAATGCTTTAATTTGATTATTTTAATAAACTATGTAAACTGGATGGATGCGATGCTGGCATGACCACAGTGCACACATCTGATGTTGCTCACAGTGGTCAAAGGGAGCGCTCAGGGCGTTTGTGTGTTTGCTCAGACACATGAAGAATTAGAGGGAACATTGGAGCCAAATTCCCTCCTTTCTGGAACTAAATTACATGAAAGTTGTTTCTTGTTTTCCTGAAAATCATCCAGCAGATGGATTTTTGTTGGGAAGAATCACAGAAGGACACCCCAAAGCTTTTAGTGTTAAATGGATCAGCTGGTTCTGTCTGTGAAGATGGACGGGTCCAAATATCTGAACTTCAAAACCAGACCTGGACCCTCAGACACAGAGTGAGACAACTGGTTCTCTTTCTCTGTCTGGAGGATGTAGATGTATCGACTTGACTTTCCAACTGGAAATATCAGCATGATGCTCAGGAACGCTGGTTTATTAGTGAATGGAAATGTAATAAAACGAGAGATGAGGCTCATATCCAGATGTTCCATGAGTTCCTCAATCATTCCTCCTTTTGTCCAGGAATAATCTTCTAGAACAGCGTTAGTCTTTAGTCCAGTTGCTACGATGTGGAGACACAGATCTCCGCCCACTACAGCAGCAGAGTCCAAAATGTGGTTAAAACATGGAGATCAGAGCAAAACAGCTTTAATCTCAGATGGTTTCATAGCAGGGGTGGACTGGCCATCTGACATACCGGCCATTGTCTCGGTGGGCCGTTTACCCAATGTGGGCCAGTCCGGTATGTTTCTTTTTCTCTCCAACCTAGCAGTGTGTTGCCAGCATCGACCCATATTATGGGTCTATGGTTGCCATTGTCAATCAATCATCATGGGCCGACAGGTTCAGAGATCCCTGACAGTGCTGTCAACCACAACACAAACCAAGGTGAGGCGCTAAAAAACTGCGCCTCAAAAAGCTGAAGTCTCTGGAGGTGGAAGCTCTAAAATGTTCAAAGCTGACAGACCTATTTGGTGCAGGGGTCACCACCCCAGCAGGTGCTGCTGCACCTGTAACGTGCAGGTGGAGAGATGCATGGTAAGTTAGTCTGTGGTTGACTAAGCTACATTATGAGACATGTCCAAAACAAAGTAGAAAACGTTTTTACAGTAAATGTAATGTGGCCTAAATAACTGAATACTTGTGACAACATGTTAGCCCAGAGTTGAAGGGCTGTGACTGTTGTGGTTGATTTGGTTTAAATATGCTGAATTGTGATATTATGGGTTATTATCAGTGCTTTAAGTAGGCCGGTACACACCAGTACCACTACTTCTTAACAAGGCCGGATTATCTAATGGGCACAGGCCTGGGACTCACGCCCACTGGGGGGCCCACATGAGCAGTTTAAGGAAGAAAAAAAAACTAGTCTTCACATTTCAAGTATGGCAGAGATCGGTGCTGGCGGAGATGACCAATAAGATCCACACCATTTTTTTTTACCCTAACAAAGTTACATGGTAACATGCCCCGCCCCTGCCATGTTTCAAGTTTAAGGGAGGACCCAAAAAGCAGCAGGTATAACAAAATGATTTAATGAAAAACGAAGACAAGGAACTTACAGAACTCAGGAGGATCAAAAGGCGGCAAACGGGCAAAACAGGAACCAGAAGGGCAACAAGGAAGGCACAAATCAGGCGGGGAAGAAAGACGGATGAACCAGCGAGTTGTGACTGAGAGAGGACTGAATTTGAAGAGAATGAAGAGTCCGAAACAAAAACACCAACCCAACCAGGGTGGGTGGAGGGGGCCTCGGAAGGAGGGTAAGAGTCCAAAATCAAAAACAAAAGACTAAAGTCCTGAGGCCAGCGACGAAGGAGCAGGAACCTGGGAGGCCGACGACGAGGAACCAGGAGACGAGGAGGCCGGCGACGAGGAACCAAGAGACGAGGAGGCCGGCGACGAGGAACCAAGAGACGAGGAGGCCGGCGACGAGGAACCAAGAGACGAGGAGGAACCAAGAGACGAGGAGGCCGGCGACGAGGAACCAAGAGACGAGGAGGAACCAAGAGACGAGGAGGCCGGCGACGAGGAACCAAGAGACGAGGAGGCCGGCGACGAGGAACCAAGAGACGAGGAGGCCGGCGACGAGGAACCAGGAGACGAGGAGGCCGGCGACGAGGAACCCGGAGACGAGGAGGCCGGCGACGAGGAACCCGGAGACGAGGAGGCCGGCGACGAGGAACCCGGAGACGAGGAGGCCGGCGACGAAGGAGCAGGAACCTGGGAGGCCGGCGACGAAAGAGCAGGAACCTGGGAGGCCGGCGACGAAAGAGCAGGAACCTGGGAGGCCGGCGACGAAAGAGCAGGAACCTGGGAGGCCGGCGACGAAAGAGCAGGAACCTGGGAGGCCGGCGACGAAAGAGCAGGAACCTGGGAGGCCGGCGACGAAAGAGCAGGAACCTGGGAGGCCGGCGACGAAAGAGCAGGAACCTGGGAGGCCGGCGACGAAAGAGCAGGAACCTGGGAGGCCGGCGACGAGGAACCAAGAGACGAGGTGGCCGGCTGCGGAGCAGAACCTTGTGGCGCGGGGGCCGGCTGCGGAGCGGAGTAGAGGAACCAGGCCGACAAGGCGTAGAGGACCCACGACGACGTGCTGACCCCGAGGCTGTGTCCCTCTGGAATCTCTCGGGGGAGTCAAGAGCCCGAGACGTATCCTTCTGGACACCCCCGGCGGAGACAGGAACCCGAGGCGTGTCCTTCCAGACACCCCCGGCGGAGACGGGAACAGGATTCAGAGGCGTGTTCTCTGGAACACCCTCTGCGGAGTCAGGAACAGGAACCAGAGGCGTGTCCCTTGGGCCCCCCCATGTGGAGACAGGAACCAGAGGCGTGTCCTTCCAGACACCCCCGGCGGGGATAGGAACCCGAGGCGTGTCCTCCCAGACACCCCCGGCGGAGACAGGAACAGGATTCAGAGGCGTGTCCTCTGGAACACACTCTGCGGAGTCAGGAACAGGAACCAGAGGCGTGTCCCTCGGGACACCCCCTGAGGAATAAGGAACCAGGGGCGTGTTAACCCGGACACCCCCTGTGGAAACAGGAGTCAGAGGAGTGTCCTCCGGGGCACCCCCTGAAGAATCAGGAGCCAGAGGCGTGTCCTCCGGGACACCCCCTGAGGAATCAGGAGCCAGAGGCGTGTTAACCCGGACACCCCCTGTGGAAACAGGAGTCAGAGGAGTGTCCTCCGGGGCACCCCCTGAAGAATCAGGAGCCAGAGGCGTGTCCTCCGGGACACCCCCTGAGGAATCAGGAGCCAGAGGCGTGTTAACCCGGACACCCCCTGTGGAAACAGGAGTCAGAGGAGTGTCCTCCCGGACACCCCCTGAGGAATCAGGAGCCAGAGGCGTGTCCTCCGGAACACCCCCTGCGGAGACAGGAACCAGGGGCGTGTTAACCCGGACACCCCCTGTGGAAACAGGAGTCTGCTAGGAGGCCGCCAAGTCCGACTTCCGTCGCCTTTTACAGCGTGACTCGGGGGAGGCGGAAGCAGCTGGTTGGAGTTCCTCTTGGGCTAGTCCTGAGCTGCCAAGTTGAGACTGGGGTCGAGGTGGGGGTGGTCTCCCCAACGTCTGGGCAAAAGCTGCTTGGCGGTTCCACTCCGCCTCGGCCCAGAACCCGGTCAGGCCCAGCTCAGGAAAAAGAGGCTTCCATGGTCTGAGTAAGTCCATAACCTGTTCTGCAGCGTTGACTCTAGCCCATGGCGAACTGAGGGTGAGCACAATGTCCAAGTTTTGCCTTATGCTCTTGTAGAGATCAGGCAGGACGAGAGCTGCTGGGTCTAATGGGCTGGTTCGTTCTGTCATGTTTCAAGGTTAAGGGAGGACCCAAAAAGCAGCAGGTATAACAAAATGATTTAATGAAAAACGAAGACAAGGAACTTACAGAACTCAGGAGGATCCAAAGGCGGCAAACGGGCAAAACAGGAACCAGACGGGCAACAAGGAAGGCAGGAATCAGGCGGGGAAGAAAGACGGACGAACCAGCGAGTTGTGACTGAGAGAGGACTGAATTTATACTGAGAAGGAGAGTGAAGAGTGAAGCAGAGAAGGAGCAGGACTAATTAAGGGAAGCGGTTGCAGCTGAGGGGGAGTGAGCAGGTGGAAGTGATTAGCTGGGACAGGAGGTGAAATGGCTGGGAGACAGAAAACCAGAATGATCTCAGGAGCTAATTAAAGACAAGACTACAGGGAAACCAGAAAGTACAGAAATCACAGGGAAGGACACTAGGAATAAACTAACAAGAAAAATGAAAGAAAATAAGGAAAATAACCAACAAAAGACAAACACCTAGGAACCATGACAGCCCCAGCAAGTAGCGCTCCGCTGACCGTCACCGGATAGTAGGAGTATATCAGAGAATCTAAAATGAGCGAAAAAAGGTGGCTTCTATAAATGAAAGAGAGAAAGATGAGAAGAACACGTGTTTATTAGGAAATCGGTCACTTACTGACACGTTCTTTATAAAACCTAAGGAGGAGAATCCGGAAAAAGAAGACATGGTGGATGATGGTGATTCAATCAATGAGCTGTAGCAGCAGCAGCTCAGACTGGGTTTATCCGCTGTGGGACGCAGCATTGTGGGGGACAGTTGTTATTGATGGTGGAGCTGCTGCTTTTAATAATCGGGCGACCAGATATCCAGCTTCATCCCGTGATCGAGATTTGGGCGGTAAAGTGAGCCAAACCTAATGATCTGCTGTCACTTCCCAAGTGGAGAAAAAGTTTCTTCAGACTGGATCACATGTTCACCGACCACAGGTAGGCTAATATCTTTTGTTTCCCCTGCATCGTATATGGAGCAAATAAAACCAGTACATTAGTGGTTTCTCTTGACTGGAAACATCCTGTACACGTGTGACCATGAGGAAAGCTCTGATCATTGCATCAGTGTGCTGCCAGCATAAGCCATTGGTAGCAGGACCGAAAGCTAAACTGGACCAGCTGGAGAGTGAGACGCGGTACTGGGGGGAGGTTCTGCTCAGGCGGGTCGTTGCTGTCAGTCAGTTTTTAGGTCATTTTCTTAGTGAACTCATAAAGAGGTGGACAGAAAGGCTGGGGCAGCACATCATGGAGGACAGAGTCAAAAGATGCACCGATCAAAACATTTACGGCAATACAGATATTTGATATTAATGCTCTTATGGCCAATAACTATTATTTACAATGTTATAAATATTACATTCATCTCTTACAAAGATGGAAATTAATAGTGATTTTTAATATTGGCTCAGTTTTACCTATCGGACCAATACAATATGTAAAAAATGACTAACATCGGCAGATACCGATGTTGGTGTCAATACATTGTGCATTCCTAGACAAGAGCCCTGTTCTCATTGTTTTAGTTATGAAAAACAGGAGAGGAGGAGGAAAGAGACAGTAGAGGAGGATGGAGAAACAGGAGTTTAGAGATACAGATACAGGTTTATTAAACACATTATTATGTAAAAGGAAAATCATTTGTTTTTACTTTGCATTCATTTTACATTTATGATCAAATGCTTTAAAGTATAAGTCAAGTTTACTTAAACTGATTCCACTATTTTTTATCAATAAGAGAGAAAAAAATAGTGAGAAGACAGACAGAGACACAGAAGTGCAGCATTGAAGAGCTGAGAAGCAAAAGAACTGAAGGAGCTTTGAGAGAGGAGAGGAGAGACAGGAAAGAAAAATTAACGAGTATGAGTGAGTTTTTGTGATTAAGTTATGGAACAATCTGAATTGTAGTCCTGGCCTGGTGGAGGTGAGATCAAGCAGGACGTGTTTACATAGGCAAGGGAGTTACACCACTGTGTTGTGTTTTGATGTTGTTGCCCTCAGATGAGCAATGCAGTTTTACAAGACTGTGGTGAAAATCCTATTTAAATGATGTTATTTTTTTGGCGGCGAGGGGGCCCTTTGAACATTTTGTGCCCAGGGGCCCCTGCTGACATAATCCGGCCCTGCTTCTTAAAATAGCTGTTTAGAGTACCACTACTACTTCTAGCGCTCACAGGGTACAGGTACGATCATTGGTGCGTCTGTTGTAATCCTTTTGCAAGCTCAACGTGCAGAAAGACAGAAGCTTGTCTGTACTGCGCTGCATCACACACTTGTGGTGCATTCAAGAAACGTTTGAAATTTACGGTGAGTTCAATAACATAGGACATTTAAAACTTATAACAAAAAACACAGAAAATAATACCACAAGCCGTAAACTTCTGTTTAATAGCAGTTGACAAGCAACGTTCGATGCATACTAAACATGCCTTATAACATGACTTATTTTTTTACAAAGTTCTAAAAAACACAATATTCTGTATTAATTTTGTCTTCTTGGCCTCTCAGAACCAAGCTACTGGGCTGAATTTCAACACCAACCCACTCTTGCCCAAACAGTACATTTTAATAGCAAAGCTATGCCTATTTTGGTTCGGAAGAATAAAACATAATTTTATTCAAGAAAGTAATACTACTAAGTGAGAGATGTGGATGGCATGTGGAATTGTGTTTGGAGGGTTCCCATACAACAATGAACATGAGGTCGGTCAGGAAGAGTTGGTATCCTCTGCCAGTTTGTGTCATCGCTTCTCGGCCTTTTGGCTAAGATCAAGTGCTGCTGAGATCTGATGAGCTGCTGCTGAGATCTTGCGAGAACTGTGCGTAAGTAATATGGCGGTAAACTGGTAAAACAAACAAACTCGGGTTAAAACAAACCATAACATTTGAGCCAAATACAGCAAACGTTTAATAATAATAACCATTATTTTGTATTTCTCCATAAACAAACTGCACGAGGAAACCTTGCACAGCCTGGAAAGCTACTTGGACGAGTGCTTTGACAACATTGTTATGGGCAAGCCACAGAAATCCACCTCTGCTGTGCCGACAAGCACACCATCACAAAAACGCACTCGTTCTGAGGCCAGCACCTCCACCATCTCTCCAGAGAAAAGCTACAGCGATGTCCTGGACTCAATAGATTAGAAGCGAACCAGCCTAGACGCCCGTCTGGTCCTGGTTGAGGTTCTCCATAAAGAATCAGCCAACAAAGGGTAGCATCGCTCGCTGCAGAAAACCAAACGCTTAGAGAGAGTGTAAAGAAACTCACCGAGGGGATGACGCAGCTGTCCGGAGAAAGGAAGAGGATGAAAGAAACTATCTTGGATATACAGGCCAGGGGAATGCGGGACAATCTTGTTTTTTCCGGGATCCCAGAACAGGCTGAGGACGACGCTGAATCCACCGTCCGAGATTTTCTCCAACATCAGTTAAAGCTCCCAAGCGACACGGTAAAAAACATCACTTTTCACCGCGTCCACCGGCTCGGAGGTAAGAAGCCCAACAACAGCCGGCCGCGACCAATTGTTGCTAAATTCGAGCATTACAAGCAAAAAGAGCAGGTCAGAGGTCAGGGCAGAGAGCTGCGGGGAACGAATTACAGCGTTAACGATCAATATCCGAAGGAAATCCTGGATAGAAGGCGCGTTTTGTTCCCAATCAGGAAGAAATATATCAGTGAAGGCACCAGAGCTACAGTAGCGGTAGATAAACTGTATGTTAATGGGCAGCTGTTCAGGGACCCCCAGCTTACTCCTTGGCTTTATTAGTCATGTAACACTGGCTAGATAAGAGTTGTTTTATCAGTCAACTGTAATCTAATGTTAGCACAGCTCTGTAAAGTTGTTTACATTACTCAATGTGGGCGGGGCCAGGGCTAAGCACTGGGATACTGGCTCTTTTTTCTTTTCTCATCTTCACATGTCTATCACCAAATGTCTTTGTCACTCCTTTTTCCTTCTTTTATCAGTCACACACACACACACACATAATTTTTTCATAACATAACTATTTCTTTTTCTCTCTCTCTCACCCTTCACACCTTCACAACTTTCTTCTATTTCTCTCTTACTTATATCTCGGCTTTTGGATTTTCAATCAGGCAACCCCAAGCACAAACTAATAATGCACCTGTGTTTATCAGTTTCTATGGTGATATGGACTTTACAACTTTTATCTCAAAACTATGACTACTCTAAGGTTTGTCACGTGGAATGTTCATGGAGCTGGCACCAGAGAGAAAAGAGTTAAGATTCTTAACCAGCTTAAAAGATTGAAGGCAGATGTCGTCTTATTACAAGAAACCCATAAATCTACCTCAGCTGCAGATGATCTTAAATCCCCTGAGTTTCCTAATGTGTTTTCTGCATGCTATAACTCTAGACAAAGGGGAGTAGCAATATTAATAAATAAAAATGTTAATTTTACAGTAATAGATACAGTTACAGATCCAGAGGGTAGATTTATTATAGTAAAACTATCTATACATAACCAAAAGTTATGCATTGTCAGTATATATGGTCCAAATGTTGATGACCCCTCATTCTTTCATTCCTTCTTCTCTGTGCTCCTTGAACACATGGATTGCTCACTCCTTCTTGGGCGCGACCTCAACTTTGGTTTAAATGAAGAAATAGACAGGCTCAGCACAGCAGGGACTCAGCGCAGCTGGAAATCTAGAGATATAGTCAAACAGTACATGAGCGATTATGGACTTTGTGATGCATGGCGATCTCTTCACCCCAATGACAAAATATATACTTTCAATGCAATAACATAGGACATAAAATCAGTCTTTATGCAGATGATGTATTACTTTTTCTCCAGCATTCACAAACCTCTATTTCACAGGTAATCGGGTTGATAAACTCTTACTCAAATGTTTCAGATTATTCTATAAATTGGTTAAAATCTACAGTTCTTCCAATCAATTGTTCTGTCCAGAATCCAACTAATACACAACTGCAGTCAGGGAATATTACCTATTTAGGTATCAATGTCTCACCAAGACTGGCAGATTTAATAACGCTAAACTACATCCCACTTTTAAAAAAAGTGGAAGATGATCTTGCTAGATGGAAATCTCTACCCATTTCACTTATGGGAAGGGTTGCTTCAATAAAAATGATGGTTTTGCCCAGAATCAACTACTTATTCTCAATGATCCCAAGTAAACCATCACTAGACTGGTTTAGATCTCTGGACTCCTCTATCTCTAAATTTCTTTGGAAAGATAAACCCCAACGTATCAGCTTAAAAACACTGCAGAAGACCAAAGAAAAAGGATGTCTAGATCTACCAAACTTCCATCATTATTTCTTTGCCAACAGGCTCCAATACATCTCAAGATGGTTAAAACATAGCTACCTAGACGAGTCCTGGATAGACGTAGAACAGACACTATGTAATAAGATAAAACTTTCAGACCTACCAATTATTAGCTCAAATATAAAACAATATGAATGCTTTAAAAGCATAAATATCAGCTCCTCTCTGACAGCATGGTGGGAGTTTCTAAAAATGACAGAGTCCACAATAATCCCATGCAGAAGCACACCCATCTGGAATAACCCTGACATCTTGCAAAAAAAATGTATGATAAGTTTCCCAGTCTGGAGGTACAATGGAATTGAATACCTGGAACATATATTTGAAGGAACAGACTTTATCCCATTTAATACATTAATTACACAATATGGAATTGATAAAAACAAATTCTTAGAATATCAACAAATTAAATCTATTATTAAAGGTAAATTTAGGCTCAATACAGCTGAATTACAAATTCCAGCAAGAGTTTTAGATTTTCTTAATCTCAACCCCCCCAAATTGCTGTCTAAAATATACAAAACTTTATCTACATTAGATGAATCAATAGCCATCCCTATTTCAAAATGGGAGGTGGATTCATCAGCCAGCTTTGACCAAAACGTCTGGTCTCAGATATGTTTAAGAACCTTTAAAATAACAAAAAATCATCATTTGCAATTAATACAATACAAAATTCTTCATAGAGTACACTATACAGGTCAACGAATGTTTAGGATGGGTTTTACGTCGTCTAATACCTGCTTACAATGCACAACCAATATACCAGATACTTCATGCGCTTTGGTTCTGTCCACCTGTTAAAAAAGTTTGGTGCCAGATATGTGAGGACTTATCAAAGTGTCTGAAATGTAACATCCCACCATCTCCCTCAATTTGCCTGTTAGGAAATTTAAATGATGTCACCATGGACCCAAAGTCAGTTCTAATGGTTCACATTGCCTTATGCATCGCTAAGAAAACTATCCTCCTGAACTGGAAAAATAAAAAAGCTCTTAATATTTATCAGTATAGAAATCTCTTGTTGGACCATATTGGTCTTGAGACGGCCTCTGGCTCCATATCTGATCAATCTCTCTGGGCTCCTTTGATCGGCTCCATCACCTAGTGGGGGTGGGGGGCACTTGGTTTTGTCGTTTGGGACACTGTTGCTGATGTGGGGGTTTTGGGGTTGGAGGCGTCTGGGGGGGACCCCGGGGGGTGGGATCACTGGGCGGATGGGGCGCTGGACGTCGTGGCCGGCCTGGGGTTGGGCTTTGGGTGGTGACTCCAGATGGCTGCATGCGGTGCCTTGGGGGGGTTGCACTGGCGGAAATGGGTTACTGGCCTGGTGGCCGTGCTGCTCCTGGGTAGGGTCTGGGGTGTTCCTGGGGATTCGGGGCTCGGGGGCGCCGCGCCCCCTAGCTGTGGTCCTGGCTGGGGGTCGGCCGGTGTGGGGTCTCTGTTGGCTGTGGGGGTCGTGTCCTGGGTCCCAACTTTAATATACAACTTAGACACTCCCACTTATAACATTCTCACGCGACACATATGTAGGGACTTTGGGGTGGGCACACTTTTCGGCATCCAGAGAGGGGAGCGGTACAATCAGCTTCACCTCTGGTGCCGGTGCCCACTGTTAATCCACATATAGACACTGAGGGCTCGGGGTGGGGGTTGGGGGATTTGTGGCTGCCTTCCCCACATCCCACCCCTCTGTTTTAAATGCACATTATAACAACACGCATCAACACCATACTCGAGCGGGAGGATGGAGGCTAGGGGTCTTTTCACACCCCTGTTCGCTACTGGCTATCAGGGGTTGGGGTCCGGAGGAGGACAGGCGGTCTGGTCGGGGTCCAGGGCTGTCGGGCTGCTTTGCCACTGTGGGGCCCCTGGCGGTCTGCTTGTCTCCATCCTAGAAGGTAGGGGGTCCACCTCCCGGGTCCGGGGGCTGGTGGCTATACTGGGGCATCGGTACCTGGACCTGGGAGCATAAAGTGTGCATGGGGTGTGTGAGTGAGGGTACAGCGTCATTTTTTTGGGTGTCTTGGTGAGTCAGTGAGAATGTATGGGTTTAAGAGGGAGGGAACGTATGACTGTGTCTGTATGTCTTTGTCTACCTGTCAGGTTGGATCTTGGTCTGCCCCCTCGCCTGGCGCACCTCAGGCCTTACACTTAATGGGGGGCCTATTTCCCCTCCGTCACTCCCCGCCGGTGACGGGGCCCCTACCTGCCGGTGCATCGGTGGTCAATCCGGTTCGGACCTGGTGCGTGCCTGGCCGGGCCGGTGTGTCGGTCGGCCGATGCGCTGGGCCGATATCTTCCTTTGGTTGGTTGGGGCACCTCTTTTAGAGGTGCCAGGTTTGGGATTCTTGGGTGGTGCCTGCTCAGTGGCTCGGCAGGATGCGGATCGGGCGTCTCTGCTCGTTTGATCACCTGTTCTGTGCGCACAGTGTGTGGCCGGTTCATTGGCGGGTTGGACCGGCCCTGGCCCTCGTTGGATGCCTGGTCTCGGCGCCCTGCGTTGCACGGGATCAGGACCCGGGAGCTGGTACAACTTGGTGTCCAGATGCTGGCTGAGCCCGGCCTGGGGATGCTGTCCGTCCCCTGCGGCTATCGGTGGGGCGCTGGGATGTTGGCGGTGGGGATTGGCCTAGGGTGGAGGCGGCCGGCCGCGGCCCCTGCAGTGCCGGGGGCCCCTCGTCGGCCGGTCCCTTGTCGGGTTCCTGCTGAGGGGTGGGGTGCCCCTGGGCCCCGGCTCCCCCGGTCCGTTGACCGGCCCGCCCTGGCGCGGCCGGTTGTCGGCGGGGCCCGTGGGCTCGTCACTGCTGCCCCCCGGGCCCCTGCATAGTGGCCGCTGGATGTTCCCCTGGGGTTCTCCTTTGCTCCTCTCTTGGGGGATGCGGTTGGCCCCGCCCGGGTCCGCCTGGGGCTCTGGCGGTCCTTTGGACGTCTATGCTCCGATCTCCTTCATGTCTGCATCGATTCCTGGGAGACGGATTGATGTCTGCTCACACCAGCTATCGAACACTTATGGCGAAACCTTATATGCACCAGCATGCTAACACACACACATAGATGTGGGGTCACTGGTGTTTAAGGAAATATTCTTGGGCTGAGGTTATCATTACTAGAGCTTGATTAATCGGTACCATGAGTTTTTCTGTGACATTGTTGTTGTATTTTTATATCTATTTTTGTGTGATGTGGTTGTGTAATTCTTAGTTCACAATGTTTGGTTGGTTTTGTCGATGTTCCTTTTTCGTGTTTTGTTTTGTTTTTCCCCCTCTCTCTGCCGTCCTGTGGGTATGGAGGCAGACTTCAATGTCTTCCTGTGTTTTCTTTGTTCCCCTTCCTCTCTTGTATTTTCTACTCACCCTCTCTCTTGACTTTTTTTTATTTCTTATGTCCATAACATCAGGAAATAAAAACCCCAACAATTCATAATAAAGATTTTTCACACATATATCAAGTGGAGTACTATAGCAAAAGCTGTACTGCTCCGCTTGTGAAAGCAAATCTGTTGGGCTTCTACTTGGTACTCAGACACCAATTCTGAGCTCCACACTGCCAAACAGGACACGTAAAAAAAAAAAAAAAAAAAAGATCAAGTGTAGTATCTGTACTCATCAGTTTAATGTCTGATACGTCCCCTACTGGGGGACCATATATTAAATAGATTTTTGGAACAGGGAGATGGAATAGGGGCTTGCTCTGTCAACTCCACGCATCAACCTGGTATTGCAGTATCTCCAGGAACGGTGCACCACAACCATACTTGTTCAATGAAAAATGCATAATAGATAAATGGCCTTTTGGCTAAGCTGGTGATGGTCTCCTTTGGTAGGTGTGTCTGCTTTGTGGCATTGCTGTTATCACTCAAACGGAAAGATCTTACTTTCTTCGGTGTTGGGTGGAAGCGGGGTGTATCTTGAAGTAGTTGGAACTGTGATTCCTTCTTGCATTTTAAGTGTATTTATTTCTACTTTTACACACTAACTCTTAACTCTTTTTAATTTCTCTAGGTTTTAGCTTGTGGTGCCTCCACCATGTCAGCTAACCATGCTGGCATGCGGAGGCACCACAGGGTGCGATTTTATTCAGAGAAAGATGGCAAGCTGATTGGGATGTCCAGGCTAGATTTCTCCAGGAAGCTAATGCAACAAACTCTTCATTTCTCACCAAATGACCTGAATTGCATCCTGACCCTGCCTTTCAACAAAGGTTTTGACGTGAGTTTTTGTACAAATACGTTGATTGAAGAGTTCTGGACAAGGTAGGAAAATGTGAAGCCCCGTTTTGAGGCATTCCACATTGAGAAACTGACTGACAATACCCTGAAAACTGTTATTGTCAGAATGTATATGAAACTGTTAATGCTTGCAAAAGTATTCGGCCCCCTTGAAGTTTTCCACATTTTGTCACATTACAGCCACAAACATGAATCAATTTTATTGGAATTCCATGTGAAAGACCAATACAACGTGGTGTACACGTGAGAAGTGGAACGAAAATCATACATGATTCCAAACATTTTTTACAAATTAATAACTGAAAAGTGGGGTGTGCGTAATTATTCAGCCCCCTTTGGTCTGAGTGCAGTCAGTTGCCCATAGACATTGCCTGATGAGTGCTAATGACAAAATAGAGTGCACGTGTGTGTAATCTAATGTCAGTACAAATACAGCTGCCCTGTGACGGCCTCAGAGGTGGTCTAAGAGAATGTTGGGCGCAACAACACCAATGGAGTCCAAAGAACACACCAGACAGGTCAGGGATAAAGTTATTGAGAAATTTAAAGCAGGCTTAGGCTACAAAAAGATTTCCCAAGCCTTGAACATCCCACAGAGCACTGTTCAAGCGATCATTCAGAAATGGAAGGAGTATGGCACAACTGTAAACCTACCAAGACAAGGCCGTCCACCCAAACTCACAGGCCGAACAAGGAGAGCGCTGATCAGAAATGCAACCAAGAGGCCCGTGGTGACTCTGGACGAGCTGCAGAGATCTACAGCTCAGGTGGGGGAATCTGTCCATAGGACAACTATTAGTCGTGCACTGCACAAAGTTGGCCTTTATGGAAGACTGGCAAGAAGAAAGCCATTGTTAAAAGAAAACCATAAGAAGTCCCGTTTGCAGTTTGCCACAAGCCATGTGGGGGACACAGCAAACATGTGGAAGAAGGTGCTCTGGTCAGATGAGACCAAAATGACTGAGCTGGAGCTGTTTTGCAAAGAAGAATGGGCAGGAAAAGGTGGTTCTACAAAGTATTGACTCAGGGGGCTGAATAATTACGCACACCCCACTTTCCAGTTATTTATTTGTAAAAAATGTTTGGAATCATGTATGATTTTCGTTCCACTTCTCAGAAAGGCCAGGCTATGAAGGTGAGGGATGTGGATGGCATCTGGAACTGTGCCTGGAGGGTCCCTATTCAACTGTGGGAGGACCCCCAGGGATTCCAGGGCCTGAAACACCACCCATCAATGATAGTGCTGGGGGACAACAGAAGCTACAATTACTACCAGGGGCAGCCAAAGCTCTGCCGCAGGTGTGGAGAGCACGGCCATTTAGTGGAAGCATGTGAAAAAATTACCTCTGGGAAATGTAAGGAAACTGGGCACACATTCCAAGAATGTAAGAACAGTTGAAAGTGCAACCTATGTGGAGTAAAGGACCACCTCTTCCGAGACTGTCCGAGGTCCTTTGCGAATAAACTTAAGAATAGGAACGCAAACAAACAAATTGCAAATGTAATGGGTGATGTTGAAGAGCTAATTGACGCAACTGGGCCAGAAATTTCAAATTTCCCGCCAAAGCCTGTGGTTGGAGGAGACGGACAGGGGGAGGCGGGAAAAGGGGAGGGGCGTGTAATGTCATCCCAATCGGAAACATCAGGAACCCAGTCTTCCTACCATGCCGACTAACCAAATGAGGTCTTGTTTTTTTTTAAATAGCTCGGCAATCAACCCCAAAAGACTGTATGCCAAAGGCAGCTTTGCGGACATGGCCAACTCCCAGAATCCGGAAGGGAAATAGAGCACAGTCCATTCCTCCCCCACCATGTGAGTTGAAGGAAGAGCTCCATTCACAAAACATCGCCTGAACTTAAAATTTAGTACCCTGTTTGACTTCTTTTGGTAATTAGCTTTTTAAACCTTAAAATTACAAGCCTTTCAATTTTATCCATATTCATGGCTCTCACGTTCTCAACTATCAGTGTTAGAAGTGTGAAGTCTGGAATTACAGCCCAGAGTGTTTTATCATTTCTATGAAGCCGGATGTGCTTTTAATCCAGGAATGTGCAATGCCCTTTTTAAATAAATACACCCAGTGGCAGGACATGTTGCAATGGATACAATAAGAATAATGATATTGGAGTGGCCATTTTAGTCCAAAATCCTCAGGTTTTGGTGAAGGGGAGCACTGTGGTCAGAGAAGGATGGACACTTTTAGCAAACCTGACTTTTATGGGAAAGGATTTTAATCTTTTAAATAATTATGGTTTCAATGACAAACATGACAGGTACTACCTTAGAGAGGAAGTGCAGCCCCACATGCTTGGGAGGGTGCCCCATAACACTAGTACATGATTTTACCAACAGGGCAGCCCTTTCAGCATAACCAGGACTCAAAAATGCAGGGGAAACTGGAAAAATTAGAATATCGTGAAAAAGTTCATTTATTTCAGTAATTCAACTTAAAAGCTGAAACTAATGTATGATATAGACTCATTACATTCAAAGCAAGATATTTCAAGCCTTTATTTGTCATAATTTTGCTGATTATGGCTTACAGCTTATGAAAACCTCAAATTCAAAATTAGAATATTACATTAAATCAATAAAACAAATATAGAAATGTAGGAATTCTGAAAAGTATAATCATGGTTATGTACTCAGTAGTTGGTCTGGGCTCCTTTTGCATCAAAGACTCCCTCAATGCGGCGTAGCATGGATGCTATCAGCCTGTAGCTCTGCTGAGGTGTTATGGAAGACCTTCCGCTCTTTTGCATTGTTCCGTCTCATGCCTCTCATCTTTTTCTTGGCAATGCTCCATAGATTTTCTATGTGATTCAAAGGTCAGGCCAGTTTGCTGGCCAATCAAGCACAGTAATCCCATGGTCATTAAACCAGGTATTGGTATTTCTGACAGTGTGTGCAGGTGCCACGTCCTACTGGAAAATGAAGTCAGCATCTCCATAAAGCTGGTCTGCAGAAGGAAGCATGAAGTGCTCCAAAATGTCCTGGTAGATGGCGCCGTTGACTCTGGACTTAATGAAGCTCAGTGGATCAACACCAGCAGATGACATGGCTCCCCAAATCAACACAGACTGTGGAAACTTCACTCTAGACTTCCACCATTTTGGATTCTGTGCCTCTCCATTCTTCCTCCAGACTCTGGGACCTTGGTTTCCAAATCAGATGCAAAATCTGCAGTTCATTTTTCTTTAGCCCAGGTAAGACGCTTCGAATGTTATTTTTTGTTTGGGATCAGCTTGACAAGAGGAATCGTACATTTGAAGCCCATGTCCAGGATCCGTCTGCGTGTGGAGGCTCTTGATGCACTAACTCCAGGCTCAGTCCACTCCTTGTGAAGGTCCCCCACACTTTTCAATGGGATTTTCCTCCATGCTGTGCTCATCCCTGCTGTTTGTGCACCTTTTTCTTCCACACTTTTCCGTTTCACATAACTTTCTATTAATGAGCTTTGATAAAGCAATTTGGGAGCATCCAACTTCTTTTGCATTTACTTGATTGAATAATTTATGCGACTGTTAATAATTTTATGGAAATATTTGATTGTTAGAGGAAAACTGTGGGAGGAAAGAACATTGGTGATGGCCTATTATTACATTTGTCAATGATATGGTGCGAAAAGAGAGACATTTGATTGTTTTTAAAAGTTAAAAGACAACAGACCGAAAAAAAAAAAAAAAAAAAGCCACGCCGGTTCTCGGTCCTTTTTTGTTAATAGTTCCTTTTATTTTGGTTGTATTTACCCAAATCCTTCTTTGTTCAATCATCTCCAGAGGCTCCCGAACAGAGCCCCTGACTTATCCACAGTGCCGTCTGAGAATCCAGATACTGCAACGGCCTAGTCAAAGTTTGAACCTCATTTAGTTTGATTAAAATGCCGTGGCGTGACCCAAAGAGACCTGTGCAGACATGAAAGTCAGCAACCTTCGTGGAACTGAAGCAACAACTTTGGAGACCGATCAAAATCAGACAGTGAACGGTTGCTGAGAGTTATTGCTGCTAAAGGTGTCACAACAAGCTGAGATGTGATAGGATGAGCAGCAGGTGGCGCTCTGACTCCAAGGTTGAGCGACCAGCATCTCCTGCAGGCTGGAGGAGCCTCCTGCAGTAATCTGCTAACACGCCCTGAATAAGAGTAGGAACAGGCCATGCTGCTGATGCACTTCAGACGAACAGGCATGGATTTTATGTTGTTAGAACATGCTCAGGAGGCAGGAGCAAGTTAGAGGCTGGGAGGTCAGAGGCGTGACGTGTGGACCTGAATAATAGATGAGCTGCTGCTGTTTAAATGTAAAGCTTTAGAGGAAGAGAGATCCTGTTTGTCCCGAGGTTACAACGCAGTGCTCAGAGAGAGGGCCCCCAGACCTCCATCTGGCATTAACCATCCCCACGACAGGAACATCTGGACACTGTGATAATGCAGGAAGAGTGAAAAAGAACAACTTCATTAGATGTTTATCAGGTGTTTCAATCATTTATGGTAAGAACGGCTGAACAGTGTAGTGGAAGAATTGTAATGTTCTGTTCTGTGTAATTCACATACTGATAGTTACTGATAGTTACTATGTGTCTCTTCTTTATGATATGGTGACCAATCTGATTAGGTGACACTGTATGAATTTAGGTCAGGTCAAACCTGCTGATTCAGACTCTTACAGCCTGGGTTGGCATGGCAACTCTGTTACATCTAAGAACGTCCTGACATACATTGATTATGCTTCCATATCAAATCTTCTACGCCTAATGAGTCAAATGCCTACCGACTGAGAAATGTTTGTTTGTAATGTCATAGGTGATAGGCCATGATTACTGAACCTATATAATCCTGTGTCTTGTTTTGGAAGGCAGGTCAGTATAGCATATTCTCTCTGTTGACGCTGTACCTCCTTGTGTTGATCAACCAAGTCTCAGAGAATCTGAAGGAATCTCTCTCATCTCTTTTATTAAAGAACTTCGATAACAATTTGGCGCCTAACGTGGATTCCAGCGAGCGGAAGGACTGGAAGAGAGCCACCAAGAAGTTACAAAAGACCCGGAGAGGAGTCAGCCCCCGGCCTTCGAACCTCCGTATAGCATTTAAGGAGCAGGAAGGGACTTGGTCCTCTCGTTTCAGACCGTCCGCTGCCTGGAATTCGAACCCGGTCTCTCCTTGAGAGAAGGGAAAACGGTGAGAGTGATTCTTTCCATAAAAATTTATTAGTCTGTTGAAAAAAAAAAAAAAGTGGTAGCATTTTCATATACTTTCGCTTTGAAAAAGAATATTAATAGGTGTTTTTCTGTGCTTTGATAACAATAAAGAGTGCTGACTGTTTTGGTTCTCTAAACGAACTGGGGCTGTTTAATTAATCTCAAGTAATTAACCAGCGGGTGAGTTTTTAGCTTTTTTTCGTCGAAAAAGAAAGTATTTCTACAGTTTAAAAATATGATAAAATAGCAGCGCATAAAAATGGGGTCTGTAAACTCACGTTCTCCTCCCCCAGAGAGTAAAATATGCCGTTTAATGGCTGAAAAGTCCAGGACAGAAATCCAGGACTATGTATATTTCTGGATATCTGAGTGGAACTTCCCTATCGGGGGCAGTTTAGACGTGTCTGAACTCGAAAAGATTGGGAAAAAAATTGACCTAGAATGGGAACGACTTAAAAACACTATGTTTGTGCGGGGTACTGACTATAAAAAGTTTGAAATGCTTAAACGTTGTTGGGAGACCTGGATGAATGAAGCAAAATGCTGCAAGCGAAAAGCCGGTTTTAGAAATTTAGGGGGTAGTATGGAGAAATCAGGCACTGTGACGGGCAGAACTGATAATACGTCTTTAAAACCTGATCGCTCCACACGTAAACACAATAAAAAGCCGACACATTTTCAGAAACAACCATCCGCGCCAGCGGATCTCACATCAACAGATGAACATGTCAGACCCTCATGTCCTGAGACGGTTAGATCTATACAAAATCTGCCTAGACCTCCTCCCTATGTTTCAGACGAAAAGTTGTGTGGAGATCTGCAAGCTTGATCCAGATCTGGACTGTGCACCACCAACGCATCAATCAACGACGGCTACGAAAGAAGTGAAGGGAGAAGCAACAGCCCACCAATCCAGAGTACCGCACATCAAATCAATTTGTAAACAAGCTGCCATCTTGCTCTCCTCCTTCCTCCAGAACAAGAGGAAAAGAAATAACAGCAGGGGAACAAAATCTTGCTGAGGTAAGCCTACCACAAACTGCTTACTATATCTTGTCGGCTCCAATCGTGGAAGTTGCAGGAAATCAAGGAGTCACAATGGTGTTCTGGCGGTGGACTGACGCGGACATAGAGCAAGCAATCGGGCGCCTCCCTGAAATCGTGGGGAACGGGAAAGTCTTCGCTGCGGAGCTGGAGGAATTTTGTTGTCATTCCGCCCCACGGGAGCAGAAATCAGGTGAGTACTAAAGATGAAATTAAAAGCTGCAGATGCTAGCAAATTAGCTGATAGCTTACCTGATCCTAATATCCGCATGAAAGAGATACCATCAGATGAATGGCCATCATCTAACGAAAGAGGCACAAATGCTGAGTACTATGTAGCTGTCATGAAACTGTGTAAAGCAATTGATAAAGAGTTTCCCACCAAGCCCAATTTGACTGTTTTACATGCTGTAAAGCAAAGGCCGGACGAGGCCGTGAATTACTTTCTCCACAGACTGGAGGAAGCATTTGAGAGACACAGCGGGCTGACGAAGCCAAATGAAGTGGGCGGATCTATCTGGGAATTGATGCTGTGCGATTGAATTCTGGCACAGCCGCTTCCGGAACTTCGGACTGAGGTGATTGATAAATATATTGGATTGGACCAAGGAATGAACTATTCTGAACTGCGCAAATATGTTTTGCATTCTGAGAGACTCATGAAGAGGAGAGAAAATGACTTAAAGACAAAAAGAGAAAGTGATTTGCATAATGCGGCTCTGACGATGTACAGCCTTCTGTGTCTTGCCTGAAACAACATCCCTCTGTAAACATGTCTTCTGCTCCCTCTATGGCTTGTGCCTTTAAGTCTGGTCTCACTTTCTCATCTTTTGCTGCTCTGTCCTCACAACAATGTGGTTCTCCGTCCCCCATCTGGTCTGCCATGTTTATTCCTTCGTGTGTGTATGAAATGTGCGGTTGTTCTAAGATTGCACTGAGTCTTCTTTGTCTTAGTGGTGTCAAGGTAAATGCCTGTGAGTTCACAAATGCCACTACACTGTGCGAAGTGAGTATTTTTAGAGGGTGTCCCATAACTAAATGGGCCGATTTAGTTATGATTTTTGCTAATCCTGCTGCATGCTGTGTACACAATGGATGTCTTTTTTCCATGTTATCCAACATGACACTGATGTACATAAGTACTTTCCTATCACCCCCTTTTTTCTGGAACAAAACTCTGTTTGTGCATAGTTTTGTACCAGAAACATCCAAGTAGAAAGGGTGCTCATAATCTGGTGTTGCCAGTTCGGTGGCGGTGCTCAGCTGTTGCTTAAGTGAAACAAAAGCTTGTTCAGACTCAGTGTTCCAATTCAGTTTACCTGTTAGGTCTCTCATTCCGTGTTCCCTGATCATGTCGCGGAGAGGTGTAGTTAGATCTGATTAACTGGGGATAAAGTTCCTACTGTATCCTGTTAAACCCAAAAATGACAACATGTCTTTCACATTTAGTGGTTTCGGGTGGTGGAGGATGGTATCGCGATGTTCGGGAGACAAGGATACTCCCGTCTGGGTCACCACGCGGCCTAGGAATGTCACCTGTTTTCTGCAAACCTGTAGTTTTGTCCGGCTTACCTTAAAACCTAATTGGGCCAGGTGTGTTAGCAGTTTAGAAGTGGCTTCTAAGCACACCTGGGAGGTTGGGGCAGCCAAAAGTAGGTCATCTACATATTGGATAAGTGTACAACCCTCAGGTAAGGTACAGTTCTCCAAGAGAGACTTCAGGACCTGGTTAAAGATTCCTGGTGAAAGGACAAAACCTTGGGGAAGGCGAGAGTAGCGCAACTGTTGTCCCTGAAAGGTGAAAGAGAACAAATCGCAAAGTTCCCTTCGCAGAGGGAGGCAAAAGAAAGCATTTGCCAAATCAATACAGGTAAACCATTGGTGGGTGGGATTTAAGGTGTTTAGAGCAACGTAGGGGTTAGGTACTGGTACTGTTGGGGTAGAAATGATTTTATTTATGGATCTTAGGTCATGTGCCATACGGTATTTACCTGTACCTTTCTTTTCTACCGGAAGTATTGGGGTGTTCCACTGAGAGGAGGAAGGTTCCAGAACCCCAGCAGTCAAAATACCATGAATGGTATCAGCAATACCTGCTGTGGCCTGAGGTTTATGTGGATACTGTGGGATCCAAATAGGAGAAGCAGAAGTGACCTTAAAGGTCACTGGAGAGCAATTTACATACCCCACGTCAGTTGGCCCAGTAGACCATAAAGAAGAAGGAAGTGAGCTCAATGTGTCATGGGTGTCAGGATGATCTGTTCTTTCTCTTCCATGTGACCTGCTAAGTTCTACATGTTCCAACACAGCGGTGTTGGTTGATTTTGACTTAATTTTGTAGGTGTCGGTATGTTTTGAATACCATACACCAGGTATTGATGACGGCTCCCAATCCCTGATGTTAATAGACCTTTTAACCATACCACCCAGCTCTTTAGCCTGGTGATTTGGATGTAAGGCCAGGGAAATATGTGGAACAGCCTCATCACTCATTTGGTACCAGTTATATTGTTCTGGTGATAACATAACGAGTGCTGCCACACCCTCTGGAGCCACAAAGATATCACCTGAAACAACACTCCATTCCTTCCCCTCCAGTTCAGCAAGAAAAAGTTCCCGGTACCAGTCTGTTTGGTTCCTATCATAGAACAATGTGACGTGTGGAGGATCAGAGGGGGAAACGTAAGGGTGCACCTGGGATATCCAGGGTTTCCACAAAAAGTATTGGTGTAAAAGTCCAAGCTCAGTGGGTGTTTCAGGTTTCAATAATCCCCAATAGATGTCTGCGCTTTGATCACACACAGGAGACATCAGATATTGTCCATGTGACGTAGCAGAGCTACAAGGAAATACACTTCCATCAGGTAATGTCACCAATAGTCCATCAGGACCACACAGAATAGTGGCTCCCAACTTTATCAGCAGGTCTCGTCCCAGAAGATTGAGAGGAACAGTTTTGGAGTTCACATAACAGTGATTTAGTGTCTGTCCACCTAAACGGGTGGGAAGTGGAACAGAAATAGGCAGAGTCTGTGGTTCCCCAGAGAAACCTGTCACCGTGATGGTATGAGAGGAGAGCTGATTGGTAGGCACATTCTTAAGTGTCGAGCACGTTGCTCCGGTATCCACAAGAAATGGCAGTTTATGTCCACCCACGGTTAGTGATAGCATGGGGTCTGCCGTGGTAACCATGCCATCATTATTTCTCTGTGGGGAGTCCTATGCTTGCGGACCAGGAGTTCCCCATCCTGGCCACTCAGAGGCCTGCATTTGATGAGCAGGAGGTCCAGGGGGTGGGTGTCGCTGACCACGCCCTCTCCTAGAACGGTGGTTTGAGTCCAGGTGCGGGCAATTTCGTACCCAGTGGCCACGCCCCTCACAGTAGTAACACCTGTCGTCTGCAGGGACCTGTGTTCCTCCCCTTCCACGCCCAGGCGCCCATTGTCCCCTTCCTCTGTAACCTCCACGCCCACCACGAGGTGCAAATCCTCTATTATACCCCTGATTATTCATAGCTGGGGGTGGATAGGGCTGGTATTGCTGCTCAGGTGGGGGGCTCCATGGGGGAGCGGGATACACTTCAGGGGTAGTCATTGGCATCTGTTTTTTACCTTCAGTTTTAGTTTTACTGAGTTTTTGCTGAGTTTCTTTAAGCTGCATCTTTAATAATTCTTTTTGCAGTTTAGTGATTTCCTCACTTGACTAATCACCAACATCCTGTAAGCGGGAGAGGTGATGTATCAAATGGGCCTCCCAATGTGTGGAGTCACTGCCAGGTAGGTCTGGGTTGTCCTCCATGCTCTCTCTAGCTTTTTCTGGAACACCCTTTAACACTGCTGCCCTGAAATATATGCTTTGTTCTCTATTTTTACCTGGATGGTGGCCTGTATGGCGTATCCAGGCCTCTTTGCACTAATCTATGTAATCTCTGGGGTTTTGTTTTGGGTCCCATTTTAATTTAGGAACTGCTGTTCGTCGTGGGAGGGGATATTTTTCACGCAAAGCACGACCTAAGTGCTGAACTGCATTCGTGAGCGGGATCTCATCTCTGTTTTTAGTCGTTCCGGCAGTTCTTTCTACAGCTTCTGCTTCGGACATAGGCATGCAACGAGCAGCTACTGCACGATAATCACCTAAGGCCAGAGTCACTCCGGCTGTAAGTCTGTCTAGTTGTTCTAACCATCTACCACCCCCTTCACTCATAGGAGGCAATTTATCAACTAGGGCCTGTATGTCCCCTAAGGGAAATGGTCGATACTGCGGAGTTTGAAACGATCCGGTGGTAATGATAGGGAAATTACCTGCATGTTGTTGGGGAAGGGATCCTGTTTTAGATCTAGTAATCCTTTTTTCTATGGCGCGTAAGCGCTCCTTTGATTCATTCACCATGTGTTTTATCTGTGATTCTAGTTCCTCATCCATCCTGTCTCCTTCTTCACTTTCTTCTTCCCCACCTCTCTCACTGTCTGCTTTCTGGCTTCCCCCGCTTCTCTCTTCTTCATCTTCCCACTGTCCCTCAACTGTCATTTTTACTACCACTAGTTTTTCTCCTCCCCCTTTTTTCCTTCCTGTGCTCGCATGACTGGGTCTCATCTTACAGCTGTGTGTTTCCTCTTCCTGGTCGGACTCAGAGTCCACTCTACCCTTTTCAAACCCTCCTTTGTTTTGGTAAAAATAATCTACCTCTGGTTGTCTATATTTTCTTGCTACAAATGGTTCTGTGTCATAACCACACGCGCCTTGATCCGTAGGTCCGCGATGGTTTTGCTCGGAGGGAGAGTATTGTTTTACGGACTGGGGTCGGATGATCTCCGAGATATCATCCGGATACTGGTGTTGTGGTTCTTCGACTACTAATTCTCCTTTACTTATTTTTAGAACGGGGTACAATCCGGTCTGCTGGGGAGCACTCTGTGGTTTTACAACGGGGTATAATCCGGTCGGTTGGGGAGGAGCAGTTGGTGGTGTATAGGGAGGAGGAAGTGCGCTTGACGTTTTGGTTTTCTGCGTTTTCTTTTTTGGTTGTATTTTTTCATTATTCTGTTTCATTAAATGTCTCGCGTTTCTCCATAATAACACCCACTTAGTAAAGTTAGTCTTGTGTTTTTTCACCTTTTCCGCCGCTTTCTGATGTGTCCGTTGGTTTAAGAGACTGCTGCTTTTAACCAACGCCCTTTGTTTATTCTCTTCTGCGCTTGCACGTTCCGCTGCTTTTACCCATATGTCGCCCAAACTTCCGCTGCCCTCTAAGCCTCTGTTTTGTTGCGTTAATACTTTCATGGTTAGTTTTTCTATTTTGTTTTTCTCTTTTTTAATGTCGGCCGTATCGGTGGTTAAGCCCAGTGTGTGTTTAACGATCTCCAACTGTTCTCTTAAACTAACTAATTCGTCATGATTAGTTCCCCACCCGTCATCCTGAGTCTCTCTGTCAAATTCACCTTCCATTATACAGAAATTCACACAGTTATCAGCTTCAATTCACACAGTTATCAGCTTCAATTCACACAGGTATCAGCTTCAACGTTATTCTGAAGAGCAGGCAACATACTTCAACAGGCCACTCAGGAGTGCTGCTGCTTCTTTTGCTCACTCTGTCAGACAATCACACAAAATCATTCATGCAGTACCCTTTAAGCTGCGGGTGGTGATGTGCCGCTTATTTCTATTATTACTTGTCTCAATCTATTCTGAGGAGCTCACAGATTCACTGGTCTTGCTTCCTCTTATTTTCTGCAGACTAAAGGAAACTCACAGACATAAGCTGGTCTTGTTTCCCTTTTATAGCGGTTTCATATATGTGTGAGTGGGTAAGTGTCACAGCTGGCGCTAGTCTCTGATCTTGTCAATGTTTACAAACAAAGTCCTGCTGCTCACAATCAATATTGGTCTTGCCACAGGTGGAGTGTTTGCACAAAGACTCACAGTTATTGTGTTATTCTAACATGTGCCTCGCTACTGGTGAGGGATACTATTTATTTCATAGTTCCCTCCACCCTCATTGTCTGTAATATGGTATCTTATTCCCCTACTATGTTGGTCTTGGTTGCCAGAGCCCAACGTTTATTCAGGGCAGATAACCATCATTCATACACAGTGTTATATTTCTCCTTTGTGTTGGTTCTTTAGAGGTGTTCAGCCTCAGGGACTCCAACCCAGCAATATAACCCGGTTATATTCTATTCCTTCCTTATTTCAAAGAAAAACAGTGGGGTTGCCAATCCCCGAACCTTTAAACAACCTTATTCAACATTATTCATGCCTTTTTTCTGACTCTTCACAAAGTATTTATCTGAATTTACTGACCTCAGTTACTGGGGTTTAGGACACAATTATTTTAGTCATTTTCAATGCAGAATAAAAGGTCTGCTTACCTTAGATGTAGCCGGCTTGTGTCCGTCACCTTTTCACTGCGGTCCAAAGGAGTCCAGATTGAAGGAGTCTTTTTCTTGTTGCAAAAACTTCTTAAAAGCTATCCCGGATGAGCCCCCAAATTGTTGTGGTTTAAAATTACCACCCAGAGTTCTAAAAGACTCCCTGTCACACTTTAACTATAAAACAAATGATGAACCAAAGTCAGAAAAGAGGCAGACGCATCATTCAGCTTTCACCGTTATAACGGGAGAACACTACAGCCCAACACAGACCAACAGTCTGTTTCCTGCAGCTGCCCAGTCTCTGATCTGGAAGTGTTCTGGGGTCCCGTTGTCTGCTGGCTGGTTTTATTACAACTTGCAGGGTGTTAACATTTTACACCATGACACATAAATATCAAATCTTAGAACACAGTGATTAATGAAACATTTGGAACCTTGCAGGAACCAGCTCCCAGTTTTAGTCCGTGAGGCAGACACTCTGTTTACTTTTAAGGCCAGACTTAAAGCTTTCCTTTTTGATAAAGCTTATAGTTAGAGTGGCTAAGGTCATCCTGAGCTATCTCTATAGTTATGCTGCTATAGGCTTAGACTGCTGGAGGACAGACTTACCAATTTTCTTCACTCTGCTACTTCCTTTTCTACTACTACTCTCCAGTTGTATTACAGTACATTCTGTTATTTCGACTGTTAACTTTGTTTTCTCTCAGTGTTTTTCTCTCCATAGAAGATATACCTGGTCTGGTATCCTGCTTGGCTGCAATGCCCTGTTGGACGGGGGGCATCGACTGGGATGATGCTCCCAGTAACTGAACATCTACTGTGTCATGTTATTAACTTTTTACTTTCTGTAACATAGAAAGTACTCTTATATCGGATCTTCTGTTCCTTCTGTGTCTCTGCTCTGTCTTCTCAAACCCCAGACGGTAGTGGCAGATGGCATCTCCTACTGAGCCTGGTTCTGTTGGAGGTTTCTTCCTGTTAAAGGGGAGTTTTTCCTCTCCACCGTCACTACATGCTTGCTCAGTATGAGGGATTGCTGAAGGATTGCTGTGGTTGGAAAGTCTGCCCAACCTCACGCCAATGACTGACGCAATCTGCTGGGATTCCTTAAATAGGAAACTTTTTAACTGATTGGAATGTTTGTATAAATGTATTGAAATGACTTCTTGTTAAGTGCCTTGAGATGACATCTGTTGTGAATTGACGCTATATAAATAAACTGAATTGAATTAAATTATTTATTTTTCATCATGTGGTGGGTGTTAGTAACCAAGCGATTTTTTGGAAATGCTTTAACATTGCTTGTGTATGTTGTGACTTTACACTTACAGGAGAGTCAGTCTGCGTCAAGGTCGTGGCAGACGCAGACTGGCTTTTTGAGGTCGACGGCGGCTCCTTGGGGCGAGCAGAGGGGGGACCCTGACCAGGTGCTGAGGAAGACACAGGCTGCTTCTGCTGCTCACGACTCTCAGTAGGGGCAGCCTTGGTGGTGGAGGGCAGCGAGGACGGCAGGGTTTTCCACTGCTTCTGCTGCTTGCTGCACTATGCCTTCTTGCCGGAAGACTGCTCGGGACTCTGGAGTTGCTGGCACATTGGTGGAGTGCTGAGGTGATCTGAGAGGCGAGCCGGAGTTACTGAGCGGCAGCTAACTCTACCGTTAGAATAGGTATATGGACAGATAACGCTATGCTTTTCTTCCAGACAAAATAATCGGTAGCTCTAAACGTCAAACATAAGCTATTCTATGTATCTATAAGTGTCTAAATAGAACAGTATATAGTTTTCTTACCTCAAAAAGTGTCTCGCGTACGTAGTCTCTGGAAGCCTACTTGGCTCGATATGTCCTCTTCTGTAGGCGATCAGGGACCAAATGAAGCTCAAAGAAAAAAAGAGGAAAAACCAGACAAAACTAAAGTGCTAAAAGTTCGAAATTTATATTTCTTATCGCGCAAAAATCAGTCAGTAATGCCGTTTTGAAAATATCTCGTATTTCTGCGATGTTGATTTTTTTTTTTGAGCCGATGTTTGCTAATTTGCATACTCTACGTTTGATTGGTCACCGGCTGAACATAGACAGTTCGGCTCTCTGATTGGACCAGAGTCTACAGTGAATGTAGACTCTGGTCCAATGACGTGCCGTAACTGTCTACGTTCAGCGTAGACTTTTGCACTTCGCTACAGAGAACGTCTGCGAATTCCCCAAATGTGGGAATCTCGACTGCATAATTTCTGGTAGTGGGGGACTGCGTTCGCACTCTCCCCTGATTTCATGTTGAAAGACAAAAAGAAACAGAGAAGGTATCTAAGAGGCATCTTACCATTAAGTTATTTAGAATGGAAATAGGGTTTTATCTGAGGTGGCTATGCAGGGATGTGAATAAGTTAAATGTTTTTTTATCAACAACAATGAAACTATTTTTAACGTGTAGTAGGCTTTGTGCCCACAAGAAGTTGTTTAAATTCCTCCTCATGAAAATGTTATTCCGTTTTTTGTGCCTTTTCTTTACCATTGGGGGTATTGTAGATCAAAAAATAATATTTTTGAGTATATTTCCACCCAATACAATCAGAAAGTTTCAGATTACTGTCACATTTTCCGGAAAATACGCAGAAATTCTCTCATATGGAAAAGTAAAAAATTTGTAGGTGAAAACTCAAAAATCTCCATTATTAAAGGCATACATTTTCAATATTTAAACTACGATATTTTCTGACTTTGTAAGCGGCCCCATCATAGCCCTGTCCGCGGCATTTTCACAGATTTATTCTATTTTTCTCTATAGAGCTCAGGATTTGGTTTTCAAGCTCTGACGCTGATGAGCCCACAGTCGCTTCAAAAACGTTTCATTGATCTTTATCTTTTGCAATACCCACATCATTCTTAACAACAGTTATGTAACAGTACACCTGGCTCAGCTGGTCTATCTTTGACACATCTTGCGTTGTGTCCATGATGATGGAATAAAATAGGGCTTTGTTTATTTCATTAACTATGTCAGCTTTTACTTGTTGAGACCGGATGTAAATAATCTCATCTTGAATCTGACTGAAGTATTTCACTGACCCTTCTGGTCGGTTGATTAGCTCTTTCCCTGTGCCCCCTGAATGCCAGGTTGCATGAAGCCAGAGTTAGGGTGACATTTACAACGCACCCCAGGACCTGTCTCCAAAACATGCAAGGCAAGGCAATTTTATTTGTATAGCACACTTTCAACAACAAGGTAATTCAAGGTGGTTTTCATGATTTGGTGATTAAAAAAACAAAAAAACAAACCTGACCCAGCATGTTGGTTGTTTGACATGCTGGGTCAGGCCGAAGTTGTGGAGAGTATCATCTAATGTTTTTGCTAGTCTATCTTGGGTGTTGTCGGTATGGATGTTAAAATCCCCCACAATGATTAATTGGTCATAATCGATACAGATTACAGAAAGAAGGTCATTGAAATCATTAAAGAAGTTAGAGTTAAGTTTTGGGGGTTTATATAAACTTAGAAATAAAGATTTGTTAGGCTCGTTTATCTGGGTGGCTAGGTATTCAAAAGAATAAAATGTGCCCAGGGTTACCTTTTTTAAAGTTCACTGAGTTGTGAAAAATGGTGGCTACACCTCCACCTTGTCTGTGTTTTCTGCTCTCGCTTAAGAAATTGTAATTTGGAGGAGTAGATTCTATCAATGCAGTTGTTTCATTATTTTCATCTAGCCAAGTTTCTGACTTAAAAAAATGGCCCGTACATTATGTTTAGTGATGAAGTCATTGATAAGAAAAGACTTCCTGGATAGATATCTAATGTTTAATAAAGCTAATTTAAGTATTGTGATGATGGGCAGCTGAACCTTCTGACAGGTTATTGATTTGAGATTTTGTTTAATATGAGAGCGTTTGGTTAACGGTTTGTTTCCTGCTGCTGATAAGCAATGGAATGCTAAAGTTAGGGATGCCTTCTGGGAGACAGAAGGGGTAGATTTACTGCCTGGTTCCCTCAAATATCTGTAATAATCAGTGGGTGGAAGCTCCCAGGCAGTGGCAGATCTAGAAAAATATTTATGGGGTGGGAAGAAAGGGGCAAGAATTTTTTAGGGGGGCACCATATGCCAGAATTTTATATATATATTGGTTTTATTGATCAGTGAAACACATGCTTCACCTCTTCACTCCCCAGTATTTACATATATATGATAGATACATACATGTATTTGTTTTGCTTCAGGTCATTTAAGCACATTAAAGCTGCATTGTGCAATATTTTTGTTAAAATAAAACAATTTCTTTTATCTACAGTCAGTTTTTTCATCTCCTGATGATACAATTGAATCAAGTGCTGTAGTTTGATTCTACCGCAGTTGCATGTAGAGGCAGCAATTCCATTTATTTTGAGGTGGTTCAGGGTGCGCGTGTGGGCTTGTGAGAGCGCGTAGCGTGACGTAATGAAGCACATACGTACCCATGTACGCGGTCTAAGCTAGCTTAGATAAGTGTAGCTATCCAGCAACAACACCTACACAAGCTCCCCGTAAGTCAAAGAAGAACAGAATTTTACCCAGCATTACAAAAAGAGCAAAAATGGCCTCTGACCGTCGCAGAGCTCGGAACAATGAGCACACGCCTGAAAGTCATGGGAGTGCCCATTTTGCTGATTGCAGTTTGTCTAACGGACATGGTGCGCTCTCTGCAACACTTTCAGCAAACTAGCAGCTTTAAAGATTCACCAAAGAGAATATAATGCATGATTTTCATGAGCTTCAAGCACCTAATGTCCAATTTTACCCCCTTAACATTCCTGCTATTTCCGCCCTAGATTTTGTAAAAATGCATACCCAGTAGAGACATGGCTGGGGTCTCTTTGGAAAGCAAACACTCTAAAATGTATCCCAGAACTGTGTTAATATCTCAGAGTGCTATTGTTACCAAGTAATATGAATTGTAATGCACTGAAAAATATTTTTTTTATGTCCGATTATTTATTTTATATAAATACATGCTGTAAAAATGGCTTTAAAAATAGGTTGGGACCTAAAACTCACTGTGGGTCTAAAGCCTGAAGTATTACCTTCATCCACACCAAATTTGACAGCAACAAACCAAAAAATGAGTATTCTGCACACATTTTTATAACTACAGGTGCGCCATCTCCTGGGTAAATGCCGTAGTCCTCACTGAATTAAAAATATCATCAGAATCATAACTGCATCTTACCATATAAAGCTCCATGGCTTCCTTCAATGTTGTATTTTGATTATAAAGGGTGTTTGGACACGGTGCTGAAACAGTATGTTACTGGTACGCACTGTGCGTAATCTCTTCATGAATAAGACATTTTACGCACGTCATATACTATGGCAGCGAATAAGTCCGGTCAAGTTATATATCTGCATTTACAGCATTACATTGGCTATTCGATGCGTCAATCATCAGAGTTCTGGACCGCGATTGGTTTGAGTTACTTACCATAACGTGACTTTCCATCCATGCGCCATTGGTTGGAGATCTACACTGCGTAAGGAATTAACCGGATGATTTTTTCTTCTTCTGGGCATGCTCAGTGACCTTTGTAGGCGGAAGTGAATCGGAAACAAAGCCGTAAAGACTACAAAAATGGCCACAGACATTTTGGAAGCGCATTTTCACTGTTTGTTTCACTTTTTTGATCGGTTTTGCTCTTGTCCTGGACTAATCACTTTATTGGAGACTTTAATCGGACCCTTATTGATGTAAAAAGACAATTTTTGTTTGAAATGGATCGGTTTTGTCACGTTTATTGGACTACAAAGTGGTGAATTCCATATTTTTATACCTCCGTCAGAAGAACGTTTGTGTTGGCAAAAGCGCTCACTGTGTCTACAGTTATGATTGTATCCTTGATCGCCATCCATAATTGGAATCACAAGACTCTTAGCTTTCCAATGATATAAAATATGTATAGGTTCATAGAAGTTAGAAGTCAGAAAATCGATGGATTTAAACTAGGAAATGGGCTGGGCCCGCCCGCGGGCCCTCCGAACGTTAACGGGTTTGAATTTATAGCTGCTAGGGTGGCAGCGGGGGTGGTAAGGCTTTCTTTTAGGGTGGCAACTGCCACCCTATGCCACCCTAGTAGATCCGCCCATGCTCCCAGGCTTATCGACACTAGTTCCAGGGGCTTGGTGTAGTATAAGTTTTGGTGTTAATTGTGTCCCAAACTTGATTTGCTCGTTCAGTCTGTCTGTAAAGTTTCTAAATGGAGACTCATTTGATGTGGCTGAGTTACAGGAAGATGAAGACTTAATCTTTGATGGTTGTTTATCTGTCACGGCCTCTGGCGTCATCATGACTTGCTGTTTTTGTTCTCTGATATCCATGGGCACCTCAAGGTTAGCTTTTGGGAGCAAGTGTTTTGCTTTCTGATTTTGATAAGAGAAAATGTTTGCTGCCAGTAGTCTCACTCTGGCCTTGTTCAGATAACGTACCCTTTCTTTGAACAGATGATTTGTACTTCCAAATACTTAGAAATTATTAATTTCTAAGTATTTGGAAGTGCAAAGCGCCACAGCTAAGTCTATGTAGGGGAAACACTGCTTTCATCATTCCCTTCAGGGACCGGCCCGCTGATGAGGATGTTTACGTTAAGTCTGTCAAGTCTCTGTAAGAGATAAGAAAAGTCTCTCTTCAGAATCTCTGATTGTCTCATCACGATATCTGCTGATCCAGCGTGAATGACGAGTTTTTCCAAAGTAGGATGTTGGTCCAAGATTTTCTTTATTTTTTTTCTGATATTTCTCACTGTATTTTTGTAGCAGCTATAAACTCTGGTGTTCTTGCTACAAAAAGCCTCAATTCCATTATTTGATCCGTCTTGTATGATAGTCTTTGCTGGGGGGGGCGGCGCTCTTACTTTATGTGTCTGTTTGATGTGGCTGGGTTTCTCCTGGTGGCTTTGACTGTTCCCCGGGTCTGCGTCATCTTTCTGGGAACTTAGGGCTGCGAATCTGTTTTTCAGCGGGATTCCAGGTGGAGAAATATCTCTTGTTTTTGGCTGAAACCTCTTTTTTTTACTTTTAGCAGAAGCGGCAGGTCTGGGTTCAGCACTTTCCCTGTGCTGGAGTTTCTTTTGTTTTTTCTTCCTCGGAGAACGGGCTGGGGTTGATGATTCCGTGTGCTTCAAAGCTGGCCAGTCTTCATTAGAGTGTGGTATTCTTCCCGTTGAGCGCCTGTTGGCTGAGGGAGTAGCGTTGTCCTGTGTTTTCTCTGCGACACAGTAATACTGATGTAACACCGGGCTGCCAGGCTTTTCCTCCCTGCGTGTATTCATCGGTAAAGTTGTGTCATTTCCATAATCAGCGTGGAGATCAAAATTAATTTCCAGACGACATAGCTTCATTTCAATGCCCTCAATTCTGTGGAGCAGTTTTTAAAAATCCTCAGCTGAGCAAGAGCCATGTGGATAAGTCCATAAAAAGTAATCCAAGAAGAGATCCGGTCCAGTACAGTAACTCCAGGGGCTGGGTAGATAAAGTAAATAAGAAAAGGTTAAGAATAGAAAACAAGAAAAGCAAACAGAAAAGAAAAGAAAGCGAAGGGATCGGGAGAGTAGGCATAGGCCGATTACCGGTTTCAAGGTATACCGCGGTATGAAAAAGTCAAGGTTTCAAAACCCCTAAAATTTTCCGTCATACCGTCCCTGCGGCATAAGCGTTTTAAAAAAATTTTTATGTGACGTCTCGCCAGGGAGAAAGTAAAGGTCCTTCTCCCTCATGCTGTGTGAAGCTGCAGCGTAAGCGCCACTAATTCCTTACTTGATTAAACTCTATTTATACTGTGCAAATTCACAAAACTGCCTTCTCAAGGCCATTTAACTTCAATTGAGTACAGAAGTATAGTCATGTCAATCAAAATCATATAAATTGGTTTACAAGCTTGTTATAAAGTGATGCAGTCAAGATCAGTTTTATTTTCTAGTTTGTACAAAAGTTGCAAACATAAAATATCTTTGACTTGACTTGGACTCCTGGTCTGGGACTTGAGTCCCAGTTTTTTCTACCGTAAGGAAAAGTGAAAGGAAGCAGAGATGTGATCTGCAGATTGTTTCATGATGAAAGAATCAACATTATGTTAGTGGATTATTATGGGATGTTAGCGGCTCATAACAATCTCTTCATGTTAGCTGTGGCTTCATGATGATAATCAGATGAATATCTCCCCAACTGCAGTAAATGACTTTGGATAATTTCAGAACAAAATACACAGAGCTGACCTCCGATGTTCTCTCGCTGTTAAGCTGGCTGCTGGAAATACCAAAAATAAAACCACTTCCTTTTCTGTTCATTCAGAAGTTTAGCATGTATTGAGCATGTATACTTACTACACTTTGTCTCATTCATTATGTTTGAATGTATACCTTGAGTTTAAACATCTTAGCTGTTTAGAATTGAGATCAAATGCTTTAAATGTAGATTTAGAAAATTATTTACCAACATTGTTCAAACTTCTTAAGCTCAGAGTGAGGAGAAGAAAACCCTCCAAACCAGATTTTGTGTGACGTATAATGATAGAGTGGACAACATGAAGATTGGGATGAAAAAATTTACTTATTGCAAAAATAAAAATGCAGAAATTCAACTTTGACACAACATCATCTCCTTCTGTTATTGTTCTCTGAGAATAAATTACTGTTAATAAAAATTACATTTGATCAGTATTCAAAAAACAAAAATCAGCCTCTTGCAGATTTTTGGATGGTAAATTAGATGTTTAACTATTGAGACAACTGTCAACAAATATTAAAAGATTAAAATATAATCATTAAATAACTAATAATTTAACCTGAAAACAAACATGACAGGTTCAAATTCCTGATCTACAGCAATGTAGAGGTGACCAAGATGTTGGGGATTTGATGAGAACATGATTTTTTACTTGAGAATTGACTGGGAAAAATTTGACTTTGCAGCAATCCTTCATACTGTGTTAGCAAGTGGCAAAAGTGGGAGGCAAAACTCCCTAACCCTGTTAAAACTAAATGCCTTGTTGGATTTAAAGCAATCATTTCATTTTTCAGCTTCTATAGCTGAAACATTTGATTCAAAATCAGTTTTCTTCTAGTTATTGTATGCTTTAGGCATTAACTATTTTATTTGTACCAAGTACTGTTGTAATAATATAGGTTTGTATTATTTTACACCTTAATTTTGGGGAACATTTAAAACACCAACTGCTTGATTTTGATTACAGTGAATATTTTATTTGAGCCTGTAAATACAATTCTCATATTTATTGTAAGGAAGACAAACAGATTGCATCCAAACACTCCATGAATATTCTTGTTGTTATTTTATTTTAAGAACTCCAACTGAAGGTTCTCTGATCTGAAGGTGAACCGGATGCTGATCCGAGTTCTGATCTGCTTCAGGTTCATGCCGTAGATGATAGGGTTGATGATTGGCGGCACCACGAGGAACTCTGCAGCCAGAGCGTTCTGCAGTGCAGGCATGGAGCCGCCGCCATACCGAGAGTACATTGTGTCAAACAGCAGTGATGTGGTGAAAACGAGCAGTGAAACGAGGTGAGGCGTGCAAGTCTGAGCAAACTTCCTGCGGTTGGCCTGAGACCAGGTGGCGGTTCGGATCAGGGGGACATATGAAACCAGGATGATCATGATCTGCACCAACTGCAGGATGACAATGAGGATTCCGTACAGGTTGTTGGCAGTGGTGTCGGAGCAGGACAGCTTCACCACCTCCCAATTTGTGCAGAAGATCCTGGGAATGTGGTGGCTGCAGAGCAGCAGCCTGGCAATCAGAAAAGAGCCCGCTGCTGTTTCCAGCAGGGACAGACACCAGGTTAACAGCAACAGCAGCGCCACCTTCTGGGCTGTCATCAGAGCCCAGTAACGCAGCGGCTGGCAGATGGCCAGGTAGCGATCATACGCCATGAAGGTCAGAGTGGTGAACTGGCAGAAGATGTAAGTGTATGAGATAAACATTTGTATAAAGCAACCTGCGTATGTGATGACATGAGAGTCAGCCAGAAGGTCAATGAGCAGCTTTGGGTAGAAGCCGGACGCTCCACAGATCCCAGTAAAGCACAGGTTGCACATGAAGACATGCATTGGCTGGTGAAGGGTTTTATCCAGACACACGGTGAGGATAAGGGTGAGGTTCACAAAGATGGTGAAGAGGTACGACGTCAGAGCGAGGGCGAAGTAGATCTGACGGTTTGTCAGGGAGTCGTTCAGACCCTGAAGCACAAACACGATGTGAATGTTCTTATTCATGTCCAAGAGATGGTAAAGATTTAAGAGTCATAAAACACTGAAGGAGACCCAACAAGTATCTGAGAAGTGCAAACCAGTCTGGCTGATGGCATGCAGACATAAAGATTCACTCTGCAAAGAGAAAAAAACTCGGTCTTTCTGCAGGAATAAATCCCAAATTTTCTTAAAAATCCTCTTTCAGATCAGTGTCAAACATTTCAGACCACAAGTATAGTTCAACAAACACGCATGAAGATTATTCAAGTCTTTCACGATGCAAACATTTTCACTGTTTTTAGAAACTGCTTCTACAGTAAGGGAAAAACAGGAAAATTTGTTTTATTTGTTTCAAACAAAATCTCTTCATATCACATAAATCAGTTTACATGTCAGAAAACACAGGTAGACCCTCATCTCATAAGTTTGTGGAAGATTTCTCCTGAGAGGTAAACACATTCAGGGTCAGAACATCAGAACAAAACCTCATTAATGCAAAGCTGTGAGAGCATGTAAGAAAAAGTATGAGATGTGTGAGAGGGGAGAAAGAAAAACAACTCCAGATACATGAAATCAGTCATTAAGAGCTCTGGACTAAATGCATGAAGCAAGATCAACAACAGCAGCACTGAACATACTGATGCCGAGCTCCAGCTCTTATTGACCTGCAGGGAACAGGTAGAGACGTCTGAGAATGAGGCCACTCCCACCTCATCGACATCACAATTGAGTCATATGAACAGTTTAAAAGTTTTAAAAAAACAAAGTTTCTCTGAACAGACTGTAGAGAGAATCTGAGATTTTAAGGCCTGAAAAAATGTGAAAGTCAATCTTATCAACAACGTTGGCTTTTTGTTAAAACAGAGCAGATGTGATGGAGAAAAGTTCAGTCTGGTGGAGCAAAGTTAGTGATTTCAGAAAATCAAACTGGGAAGGTCGTCCTCTCGGCTGACTTATTGTTCCTTGCAGTCTGGGCCAATCCTGTTCTGTGGATGATCCAAACCAGACAATGATGGAGGAATACAGGACAGACTGAAAAAAGGCTGTGGAGAAGATGACCAGCAGCTCCTGAGGACAGTTGGACTTTTTGGGTTGTTGCAGGTAGTCCAATCTTTGCTGGACCCTCTTCTAAACTGGGTCTTTGCGTGAGAACCATCTCAGGTCCAGAGAAGGATGGTTCTTATAGGACCCGGAAGTGATCCACAGTGTTGTCGAGGATGGTGAGGGGAGGCAGTGTCGGGGGTGTTCTTTGAATGTCAACAGTCAACAACACTGGCTTTGTTGGTGCGGTCCAACATGCAACAGAGTTCAACAATTAAAGAAAAAGTCTTCGACTCCTTTAATCTCTGTCATGCAAAAATAGGTTTGTTTTGGCTGTGAATAACAATGAATAACTGCTTAGGGCAATTCACAAGATTATTAATTTTATGTCAAAATGATCAAGTTTGGGGCACCACCCTGGGATCCAGGAAAATAAAAATAGCCAAATAGTTCAGTTAATGTTTAGGATTTCCTGCCTGATAAAGCTGAGATAATTAAACGGTGGATTAAAGGATACGTTTTTGGCGTTCTTTGAACAGAAAGTTACTACACATGTATGTGGAATAATAACAAACAACGACTTTCCAAAATACAAGAGTTTATTAAAAGTTGTAATTCAACCTTCCAGTCAAAATACTTTAATCAACAAACTCCTAAGCTAGGAAAACGCACATTTAAACTACTAAGTAAAAGAAGAATGAATAATAAAACTAACAACCAAAAATGAAACAGTAAAAATTTACCAATATGCAAAGAGGTAGAATAATAAACAATAACCCAGAAATTGATCATGATGTCACAGTCCAGTATGAATATGTATGCTTAAAGACCGGGGCTTGTATTGAAGAGTTTGAAAGTGAGGCTAAGTTAGTTTTAAACCAATTATGATTAGTTTAAGACTAAGTAGCACAGTTTGGTTTGTGTTCAAACAACTAATTCACAAAGCAAAGCAGAAGTGAATAAAGACATTTTTTGATGAAATAATGTTTCATTAAATAATTTGCTGAATTAGAAATCAATAACCTGTGGAAAATGTATTTTATTTTATGGATCAGTCACCACAGTGACTTACAAGATCAGTTGCAGAGTTTAAACCATCTGTTGTAAAGTCAATCTGTGTTTCGAATACCGTATTTAACAATCCTAATTGTTTATGAGCACCAGAAGCAAACAGAAAAACTATGTTCATCAGCACCGATGGTGCACAAAGATATTTTAGCATGTAGCGCAGCCTAAGTATTCACTCTGTAAAGCATAGTATCAGAGTACAAAGGAGAACTCTGGCGGGATGGAGTAGCTCATGTTGCATGATTAAAATGACTATTGGTTAATAACCTTATAAAAACACTGTTATTACATGCTTGTACCCAAGCATTGTGAAGAGTGAAATCTTACAAATGCAGCAAAAACAGTGAAATAGACAAACAATCCGTAAATTGTTTATCCTAAGCTAATTTATCTCTGTCCAGACACAACCTTACTTACTCAGTTCAGCAGCTTCTTTTTCCCTGGTCCTCAGCAGAGCCTCAGTCACAGAGAGAAGCTGTCTCTCTATGGTGGAATCTAATTAAAGGAGGGGTGGCATGTAAAATCCACTTTTTAAAGCTTTTCATCACATTCTTTTGCCATTCCCTCCTTAAAAAATGCATAAAGTGTTTCTTAGGTTAATTTATGTATGTTTGAGTGATATATATATAAACTCTCGCTGCCGCCATGTTGATCACTGAACGCCAGGGTCCTCCTAGGAACGCCCTAACCTCCCAGCAACTCTCCTAAATTTTGATGACCGCCCACATCTCTCCACTGCCCTCCCTCCCCCCCTCCCAGAGCACTAAAGCAGAGCGTCGTCAGCAGCAATCAAGGTAGCACCTGTGGAAAGTAGTAGTCTATATACAGGTATTTATTTCTCCTAATTGCGCAATGCCCTCATGGAAAAAAATTATATTTGGAAGCCAGGATGACTGCCCTATTTTTAGTCTTCCTAAAGATGAGGCTATTTGTCAGAAATGGTTGGACTAGGGTTGGGCGATGTCCCCCAAATTCGCAGTTGATGATGTTTACCTTAAAACATCACAATGGACGATGGTATCGTCGTGGGGGGGCTTGAATAAGCAGAAATTTACTGGCACACTTCAATTGGACCCACTGTACTCACCCGGGCTTTTTAATAAGTGGCACTCGGTTGCACGTAAGAAGAAAAAAAAAGAGACTGATGGACCGAGCTGTAAAGCACAACTTATTTTCGTGGTGGACCAGTCGCTGATGCCAAGAAGCTAAAAAAAAAAAAAAAAAAAAACTTGACGTCCGGATTTGGTCCTCAGTCACCCATAAGGAAGGCGGTCTTTGTGTCAGGATCCACCTACTACTCCAGGTCGTTCTCCTCCCAGGTAACAGCATTATAATAAGTTATTTTCACCGAGCAGCTCCACGACACGCTCCTCCCCTGTGCCTTCTAAGAAGATTTGCTTCGTTTGTGCCGGCCATTTCACAGACGACTGCTTCCTGAACAAAAGTTCATTTGACTGTGGTTTAGTAATCAAGTTGTCTTTGAAGAATGATGCAGTCCCCACTCAAGAATTCTTCTTCAGAGCCACCACCGGTAAGTTGAACTGCTCTGATTCAGCTTGATAGCATAATCTAGCTTTGGCTAATTCAAAGCTAGATCTGTTCACTGTAGGTCGTGTTTATTGTTCTTGGAATTATTACATCCCAATCTCAGAAGTGTGCATGAACTTTCATAATAGAACCACATCTGTGTATGTTCAGGAATATACTTTTTAGTAAAGTAAAATGTATCAGGAACACTCGGCTAACCGCACGAGTTGTTCTGTGGCAGCTGCAGAGACGCAACCGACACTTCGGCGATAATTAGCGTGCGAAATCCCTGACATATAATAAGATTAACGTCTGAACACAAGAAGAGGGTTAGAAAGAACCTTCAGATATATTTTGACAGCGACATATAAGTAATTTTAATGCCATTGTACAGAACTGTAATGCTTCGTCCCCATGGGACTGAAGAATGTTGTGATGACGTTGACGGCAGCATGTTGAAGGGGGCATGTCCGAGACACTTACGGAGACATGCAGCTAATTTCAAGGCGTTCAGTGCAGACATGCTGTGAGTGCAAAATTTCAAAGAGGTAGTATAAATAATTTATTGAACTTACAGATCTATTTCAGGTGAAATTATTGATGTACTGGATCTCAGAATTGCTTGTTCTACATAAGAAGAATGTGCCACTCCCCCTTTAAGTGATCAGCAGACTTTACATGTATTTTGGGTTGAGGGAGTTCCAAACCTTGCCAGCAAAGTAGAGTGTGCACGCTGATTTCTGTCCTGATGCTTGTCTTGAGTTAAATCTGAAAGAAAGGGGACAGAGTATATGCTTAAATAGGGGTGAAGATGTCATACGAAGTTCCTCAGTTTCCTGAGTGTTTTTTTGCCAAGATAACTTTTTTTTTCCTTCTCAGGTGGTTCCGACTGCACCAGTGAACCATCATCACTGTCCTGATTCAGACCAATGACAGTGGTGTCATCGGCAGACTTCAGGAGTTTCACAGACGAGTCCACTGAGGTGCAGAAGAGGAGTGGGGAAAGAACCCACCTCTGGAGGTTGTTGGTGCTGATGGTTGTTGTTAGAGAAAAGATCAAATCAAATCAAACTTTATTTATACAGCGCTTTTCGTACAAGAAGTTGCATCACAAAATGCTTTACAGATTAAAATGACCCCACATAAAACCACCTTCCCTTCCCTCCCCCACAGATTTAAAAGCATGGTCACAGTTATACCCCCTCCCCCCAACCCATCTCCCATGCACACACACAGTTAAAAGCAACAGTAAAAAAGGACATTGGGCCGAGTGCAGATGAACCATGCAAGGAAACGCCATCAGAGGACCCATCTGCCCCGGCAGCGATAGATTAACAGTAGCAGCCGAGGCGCTGACACAGGGCACCCAGTGGAGGCAAGGCCAAGACCCCCACCTCCACCCAAGCTCCACCTGGAGAGCACCCAGGGAGCCACAGCCGACCACGGCTCCCGGGGCAGAGGGCTTCCCTAGAGAAAACACTGGAACGGGGATTAAGATAAATTAAAGTTAAATAAATAAATAAATAAACAGTAAATTGATGTGCTAAGATTAAATAGTAAAACACTGATAAAAATATAATCATATAAAACATGCAGAGCAAGTAAACAAACAGTAATAAATAATAATCAGTTAAAAGCTAAGCTAAAAAGGTGAGTCTTGAGCCTGCTCTTAAAAACATGAACGTTCTCTGCGGCCCTTAGGTCCTCTGGCCTGTTCCAGAGGTGAGGGCCATAAAACTGGAAAGACGCCTCACCATGCTTGTGTGTCCTGACTTTTGGGGTGACAAGGAGACGGCTGCCAGAGGAGCGCAGAGACCGCGAAGGTTCATATGGTAAAGCAGTTCAGAGAGATAAGAAGGCCCAAGACCATTAAGACACTTAAAAACCATTAAAAGAACCTTAAAGTCGATCCTGAAATGTACGGGGAGCCAATGCAATGATTTTAAGACCGGTGTAATGTGCTCCCGCCTCCTGGTCTTCATCAGGACACGTGCTGGTGAATTTTGTAGTAGCTGTAAACCTGATATACTCTTTTTGGGAGGACCAGCAAGCAGGGCATTACAGTAATCAATCCTACTGGTAATAAAAGCATGCATCAGCGTCTCCGTATTGGCCCGAGAGAGAATGGGGCGGACTCTGGCGATGTTCTTTAGTTGATATAAACCTATTTTAGTAATATTTTTTATGTGTGGAATAAAAGTCAGCTCAGAGTCAAAGATCACGCCCAGGTTCTTCACTTGTAAAGAAGGATTAAAAGACGGTGATTGTAGTTTTGGTAAAAGTTTCTCTCTTTGAGCTTCAGGACCGATGACTAAAACTTCAGTTTTGCCCCTTTAAAGGCGGCAGGAAAGACCCCCGTCTGAAGGGAGCAATTCATCATTGTTAAAATCTCATCTCTAAAAGATTCATAAAATGGCTTAAAAAAGGAAGTGGGAATCGGGTCCAAAAACATGTGGTGGGCCTCACTGAGGAGAAAACTTTATCAAGAGTCCCAGCTTCTACCAGGACAAAACTGTCCAACGTTTCCTCTGGTAGAGACACACATTCAGATTTGTCTAAAACCATGTTACTCTGAGAAGATAAAATATTGCATCTGATGGTGTCTACCTTCCCTCTGAAGTGGTCTGCAAACTCCTCACAAAGTGTGTTTGAGGGGGTTTTAGGAAATGCAGTAGTAGCTCCGTTAAAAAGTTTATCAATGGTGGAAAAAAGGATTTTGGAATAATTTTTATGTTCCGAGATGATTTTGGAGAAGTATAAATTTCTTGAATTTCTTACTGCATTGTTGTATAATTTGAGAAGATCTGTGTATATTTGATGGTTTATTGTGGTTTTACTTTTCCCCCATTTTCTCTCTGCCGCCCTACAATTTCTCTTCATTTTTCGGAGGTTTTCATTTTTCCACGGCGTTGCAGCTTTAGATTTTAAACTTTTAACTTGTAGTGGAGCAAGCGGGTCAATAGTGGACTGAAGCCTTCTGTTAAAATCATTGACAATAAAATCACAGGGGGCAGGTAAACAATAAGAGGATTCTTTTAAAAAATTTCCAGAAAACCTGCAGCCACTTCATGGGTTAGATGGCGCTTCCTGACAGTTCTCACAGAGGTCTCCTGCTGAATAAAACTGTTGATGTTAAAAAACACACAGTAGTGGTCAGAAACAGCCAAGTCAACAACAGAGGACACATGGGTGGACAGGCCATACATGATGACAAAGTCCAGGGTGTGTCCTTTGTTGTGAGTCGGCTGCATGACATGTTGGCTAAAATCCATGTAAGTCAGAATGTTTAAAAAATCTGTTGATAAAGGATCTAAAAGGTTATCTATATGTAGATTAAAATCACCAGCTAAAATGATCCTTTCAAAGGAGTTGTGCAAAATTGATAAAAATTCTGAAAATTCTTGAATAAAAAGTGCACTCTTTTAAGGAGGCCTATAAACTGTGACACATAAAATCTGCTCCCAAAAGATGCTCCCAACCTCTGCTGCTGCGGCTACCTCTCAGTCAGGACGCCACTGATGCACTGTCAGTTGGAAGCTTGGGCTGTGAGCTGGGTAAGCTTGAGTTGCAGGATGTCCGGGATCGTGGTGTTGAAGGCCGAGCTGAAGTTCACAATCTGGATCTTGACATACGTTCATGGGTCATCGGGATTGTGCAAGATGAAGTGGAGTGCCAAGTTAACTGGATCATCTGTTGACCTGTTTGCCTGGTAAGCAAACTGCGGGGGGTTCAGAGAGGAGCCTGTGATGTACATCAGATGGTTGAAGACGAATCGGATTTCATGACCACAGATTTTCATTCACAAAATTACAAAATAGTAAATAGCTCCAGCCCACATGCCCTGGGCTGGAGCCCCAGTAAGCCCTTGCTAAAGTCAGGGCTTGACCATATGTCTTGACTTATGAGCCGAGCACGAACCTCAAAACTCATACAAAATATAGCCCGGCTCTCTCACCCTGATCACCTGGGACAAAAACCTAAGTCTTCAATTAAGAATTTGTTTTTATTTATTCTGACTGAACCAGATGGTCATGAACAGGACACCAGGTACAGATGAGAGATTTAAAACTTTGGTGAGCTGACAGGTTACCGTTCATGTTTAAAAAAGGGCTGAGTATCGGCCAGGGAATGGAGGTTGTGGATGTCGGCCTGCTGGGTCGGCCGCCCGGGGCATCGGTTTGCTCCGGGTCTGGGCAGGTATGTCCCCGGGGTTTTGGGCGTGGGGGCCTTCGATGCGCAGGTGGCGCTGGGGGCCTCCTTTGCTGGCGATGAGGCTGTTGTTATCTAGCGACAGGTGCTCTCCCCCTAGGGGTGTACTTGGATGGGGGGGAGGGGTGTGCGGGAGGAGGGGGGCTGAACTCAACCTGGGTGTCTAGTGTCTTTTGTGTTTTGACAGTAGAGTGAATGTCAGGGTGGGTTTAGTTCTCCTTCTGGGATGGGGCTGGGGGGACTGCCTTGGGGTCCATGGGGCTTGGTGGTTGCTGTGGCCGTGGGCCTCGGGTTGAACGTGCCAAGGGTTGAACTTGCCAAGGCCTCCCTCCCCTGGTGAACAGCGGTGCCAATTTTACTGTATAAATTAGACACTGCCACTGGTTTGAACCTGGTGCAAGCCTGACCGGGTCTGAGTGGACCGGTGTGTCAGTCGGCCGATGTGCTGGGCTGATGTCTTCCTTTTGTTGGTTGGTGCACCTCTTTCGGGGGTGCCAGGCTTGGGATTGTTGGGTGGGGCCTGTTCGGTGGCTTGGTGGGATATAGATCCAGTGTCTCTGCTCATTCGCTCAGCTGTTCTGTGCGCTTCGTGCGTGGTCAGTTCATTGGCGGGTTGGACTAGCCCTGGGCTTTGTTGGACGCCTGGTCTCAGCGCTCTGCATTGCGCGGGATCAGGACTTGGTGTCCAGGGGCTTGGCCTGGAGATGCCGTCCGTCCGCTGCGGCTATCGGTGGGGCACCCCAACGTGGGGTAGGGGTGGGGTGCTGGGATGTTGGCGGTGGGAATTGGTCTGGGGTGGCAGCGGGGGCCCCTCGTCAGCGGATCCCTGGTTGGGTCTCAGCTGGGGGGCCCCGAGTCTCCGGGTCCATGGACGGGCCTGCCCTTGCGCAGCTGGTTGCCGGCGGGGCCTGTGGGCTCGTCACTCCGCTCCCCCGGGCCCCTGCATAGTTCTCCCCTGGTGTTCTCCTCTGCTCCCCTCTTGGGGGATGCGGTCGGCCCCGCCCGGGTCCGCCTGGGACTCTGGGGGTCCTTTGGACGTCTTGGCTCCGATCTCCTTCATGTCTGCATCGATTCCTGGGAGACTGATTGATAGTTGCTCACACCAACTATCGAACACTCTTATGGAGAAACCTCATATGCACCAGCATGCTAACACACACACATAGATGTGGGGTCTCTGGTGTTTAAGGATATATTCTTGGGCTGAGGTTATCATTACTAGATCTTGATTGATTGGTACCATGAGCTTTTCAGTGACATTGTTGTTGTATTTTCATATCCATTTTTGTGTGATGTAGTTGTGTAGTTCTTCTTTCACAATGTTTGTTTCGTTTTGTCGATGTTCCTTTTTCGGGTTTTTTATGTTTTCCCCTCTCTCTGCCGTCCTGTGGGTATGGAGGCAGACTTCGATGTTTTCTTTGTTCCCCTTCCTCTCTTGTATTTTCAACTCACCCTCTCTCTTGACTTTTTGTTTCCTACATCTCTTCATTTCTTTCTTTCTTCCCCTTTATTTTCCGTCTCCGTGTCCATAACATCAGGAAATAAAACCCACAGCAAAAAAAGGTTATTAGTTTGTTTGACTTGCTGTAAAACTTGAAAATCTGGATTCATAATTGTATTAATGCAAATTATTAAATTCAGTAGATTGATGTGTCAGATCTTAGATCTTAGCTGAATGCAAGATTCCTGGGTGGTTGAATATTATCACTGGGTCTCAATAGGGAGCCTCGCAGGGACCTGAGCGTCGGACAGCCACTCTACTGTGCCCTTGATTTCCCTCTAAGGCATACCTTCATCACTGAGTGACCAATGTCTCAAACCCGAGAGGGCACACTTGGCATTTGCATAGAGGCCGTGTCTCAACATTCAGTTTTGACTGAGATTCTGCTCCTCACCCAGCTCTTGAGGGCTAGGAGTGGAGAAACAGGTGAGGCCTCCGGAAAAGACAGTTGCAGTCTGGGACATCCTGAGATTCTACACTTAGTGAGAACAATACCGCAGGTTGCCTGCGGTGGCCCAGCATGCACAAATGCAGACGTTTTTGATTCAAGCAAATACACTTTTAACAGAGGTTTAACTCCTGGACAAATTCTGGGTCAGATCTAGTTGCATTCTTGATAGATGCATGAGCTGAGTGATGTGCCTATGTCTTCTCAGTGAGCATGTTGACATACTATCCTGGTTGCTTCTTTGTTTTTGGGAACAAACCTTGATTTGTAACTAATGACTAATGTGATGGTTTGATCATTTCCACACAAATATGTTAATCACATGTGTATGTAGTGATGAACACAGGTAATAGTGTGTGTCCCAGCATATACTTAGGGTAAATTGACATATATGTATTAATTGTGACTCAGAAGAAGTGTTAAAAGTATTTTTGTTTGCATAAATGAGTCATTATAATGATTAAACTTTTGCAGAAAGTTTGTTGTTAGTAAAACCTTTTGGAAATATCTAAGGGCTTGCGAATGCGAAATGAGCTGGACCCCCATTGAGGTTTCAGTTATCTCATGTAAACATGTTTTCCCTGCAGTGACATTGCATTAGCCACAGTTTCCTCTAATTCCCTCCTCAGCACACAGTGTTAGACCCAGAGCTGTTAACCCTGAGGGACCAATCGGACCTACCAGCCAAGGTCATCTGTGTTTTTTCTGGTCCCAGAGTACATCATGGACTGGACTGGCTATGATGAGACCAACAACAAACTCCAAGTCTTTAAAGCTTTTTTCAAGGTTGTAAACAGAAAGAAACAAATGAAACTGAAAACCTCTGACTGTAAACTCTAAGGATGAGGTGATTACAGATAACGTCTCAGACAGTCATGAGATGTTCAGATTGATAGATCAATGCAGGGAAGGATGGTGGATAGGAGGTTTAAACAATAACTGGATAAAATGAGGATAAAACAAATCAAGTAAAGTAGATGGATGACCCAAACCCAGACTGATTAAAACTTTACACACTAAAGGAGGAAAGACATCAATGAACGTATACAAGCTGTTGCTGCACATTTACCGGTGAAGAGTTATAAGGACATGCCAGAGCCATCCTAAATCAGGGTGATTTACATGATTAAGGGGTAAAATAAAAATAGCAGTAAAACACAGACAAAGCATATAAAGTAAAAACGGCAATAAAGCAGGAGGCACACACAAAACATGATACATGAAAACATGACTCAAAGGCGGCTCTAAACAGATGAGTTTTTAGCCGTGACTTAAAAGAACTCAGTGTTTCAGCAGCTTTGCAGTTTTCTGGAAGTTTGTTCCAGATTAGAGGAGCAAAGAAACTGAAAGCTGCTTCTCCATGTTTGGTTCTGATTCTAGGGATGTTGAGTAGACTGGAATTAGAGGATCTGAGTGGTCTGGGGGGTTGCTATAGTAACAGTAGATGTTCAACATACTTTGGTGCTAAGCCATTCAATGATTTATAAACTAGTAAAAGTATTTAGAAGTCTATTCTCTGAGCTACAGGGAGCCAGTGTAAGGACTTTAGAACTGGGCTGATGTCATGCAGTTAGATCAGATTAGGTGAAAGGCCTCTTCACTGACTCTAATGATCTCCTGTTCACAATGGCATACTCTTTAACAACACTGTTATTTTAGTTTTTTGTTCTATTGTTTTTTCTAAGTGACTGTGGGTGTCCTGAAAAATGCTTATAAATAAAATGTATTATTTTTATCCTATTATACCATATTTCCTAAATACCTTTACTAATATGTAATTAATTAATTAGTTATTTGACATAACCTTGAAAATATTGCTGTAACAGAGCAAAAAAGTAATTGGTACAAAGGTCACTTTAGTAACTAACCAAAGCATCTTATTATTTTACAATGATATAATTAGACAAAAAAACATATATACAAAGTTGTGCGCAGTCAGGTATTTTAAAGAACAAAAAAAAATACACAAATCCTTTTTATATATATATGAATGTGTGTACACATAATTAATTAATCATATATATATATATATATATATATATATATATATATATATATATATATATATATATATATATATATATATATATATGATTAATTAATTATGTATATATTATGTATATATATATATATATATATATGTGTATATATATATATGTGTATATATATATATATACATATATATATATATATATATATATATATATATATATATATATATATATATATATATATGTATATGTATATATACAGATCTTTCTCAAAAAAATTAGTATATTGTGATAAAGTCCATTCTTTTCCATAATGTAATGATAAAAATTAAACTTTCATATATTTTAGATTCATTGCACACCAACTGAAATATTTCAGGTCTTTTTTTGTTTTAAAACTGATGATTTTGGCATACAGCTCATGAAAACCCAAAATTCCTATCTCAAAAAATTAGCAAATCATGAAAAGGTTCTCTAAACGAGCTATTAACCTAATCATCTGAATCAACTAATTAACTCTAAACACCTGCAAAAGATTCCTGAGGCTTTTAAAAACTCCCAGCCTGGTTCATTACTCAAAACCGCAATCATGGGTAAGACTGCCGACCTGACTGCTGCCCAGAAGGCCATCATTGACACCCTCAAGCAAGAGGGTAAGACACAGAAAGAAGTTTCTGAACGAATAGGCTGTTCCCAGAGTGCTGTATCAAGGCACCTCAGTGGGAAGGAAAAAGTGTGGCAGAAAACGCTGCACGACGAGAAGAGGTGACCGGACCCTGAGGAAGATTGTGGAGAAGGACCGATTCCAGACCTTGGGGGACCTGCGGAAGCAGTGGACTGAGTCTGGAGTAGAAACATCCAGAGCCACCGTGCACAGGCGTGTGCAGGAAATGGGCTACAGGTGCCGCATTCCCCAGGTCAAGCCACTTTTGAACCAGAAATAGCGGCAGAAGCGCCTGACCTGGGCTACAGAGAAGCAGCACTGGACTGTTGCTCAGTGGTCCAAAGTACTTGCATGTCATTCAGAAATCAAGGTGCCAGAGTCTGGAGGAAGACTGGGGAGAAGGAAATGCCAAAATGCCTGAAGTCCAGTGTCAAGTACCCACAGTCAGTGATGGTCTGGGGTGCCATGTCAGCTGCTGGTGTTGGTCCACTGTGTTTTATCAAGGGCAGGGTCAATGCAGCTAGCTATCAGGAGATTTTGGAGCACTTCATGCTTCCATCTGCTGAAAACCTTTATGGAGATGAAGACGACCTGGCACCTGCTCACAGTGCCAAAACCACTGGTAAATGGTTTACTGACCATGGTATTACTGTGCTCAATTGGCCTGCCAACTCTCCTGACCTGAACCTCATAGAGAATCTGTGGGATATTGTGAAGAGGAAGTTGAGAGACGCAAGACCTAACACTCTGGATGAGCTTAAGGCCGCTATCGAAGCATCCTGGGCCTCCATAACACCTCAGCAGTGCCACAGGCTGATTGCCTCCATGCCACGCCGCATTGAAGCAGTCATTTCTGCAAAAGGATTCCCGACCAAGTATTGAGTGCATAACTGAACATAATTATTTGAAGGTTGACTTTTTTTTTTTTGTATTAAAAACACTTTTCTTTAATTGATCGGATGAAATATGCTAATTTTTTGAGATAGGAATTTTGGGTTTTCATGAGCTGTATGCCAAAATCATCAGTTTTAAAACAATAAAAGACCTGAAATATTTCTGAGTTACGTGCAATGAATCTAAAATATATGAAAGTTTAATTTTTATCATTACATTATGGAAAAGAATGAACTTTATGACAATATGCTAATTTTTTGAGAAGGACCTGTATGTGTGTGTGAGAGAGAGGGGGAGGGAGGGAGAGTGTTTCAGGTGACAGTATATAGTGTTTATTTTATCGTTTAGACCTAAAAATGGTGCAACAGGCTTGGCAAATGGTAAATGCTATTAAAGCAGCAAAGCTTGTGTAGAGAAAATAAGTCTTATTTTAACATAAATAGTAGGTTTGTCTCTGTGTCTTGTATTTTTATCTTTAAGTTAAGTTACTCATAGTGGGTAGAGTATGCAGAATTTTTACTCAAGTAAGAGCAGCGATACGTCATAATATTACTCAAGTAAAATTACAAAGTATGGAGCAGTAAAACTACTAAAAGTACATTTTTCTCCAAATTTACTCAAGTAAATGTAACTGAGTACCTGTAATTAGTTACTACCCACTTCTGTATATGGAAAATATATGGAGAGCTGATAAATGTTGAACAACAACACAGACTAGGTTAAATATTTACTGAGACATTTCAATCTGAATTATTTCAATAAATTAATATTCAGGCAATTTAGATGAGATATTTTTTGTAGCAATTCTAGGTCTATTCAGAATCAGTTCATGTACCAACACCCTCTTACATTTGCCAAAGGGGACCATCATACCTCTTAACTCACCACCTCTACACGACTTTGTGATGTTGTACAAAACCCAAAACACTCAGAATAACAGTAACAGTAGGGGTGGACAAAATGTTCTGGGTATCATCCGAGGTTCAGGATTTTTTTTACGTAGCTGTGTCACTGGAGCATAGGTTGCCATGGTTTCAACATCACTTACTCTGTATGTGATTATTGAATAACCAATTGAGACCAATTGATGGAGAACAATACTAAAGCACCAAGAGCTGAAGACTGAGCTGCCAATCCCCAGCTGTTTGTGAACATCCTGAGAAGTTAGATTTGCAGCCTGCCTTTTGAAAAGGCTCCACATGGAAGCACATTCAGAATCTGTGCTGCTTGGGTGGCTCCCACAGCTTTGACCTCAGGAGCATTTATTCAAGCATTCCTCTATGTTTATCAGCTCATGTTCTTTGATGTTTTAAAGTAGTAGAAAGAGAGGGTGATTGTACAGTGAAAAAGATACACACATACAGTATAAATGACAAAATGCTCCATCTGAGATGTTAAAGTTCACAATAGGACAATTAGAAAAAGGTTGCAAAACTATGACCGGTTTGGAAGAGTCGATGCAGAAAGCTTCTTCTCTCTAAAAAGGTTAGAACAGCACCAAAGTGGACGTCCATGCCTCATCAAAATGAACCAAAAGACTAACCAAACACCTCCAACTGACTTCTCCACATCTCACTTTGACATAAAAACTCCCCATGCACCAACCACCCTCCTCTCCTCTGACCCCCTGCCTGGAATTAAGATCCTCGAGGAAGATGTAAAGCTAAGATCTCTGCTGATCCCACACATCCTGGACACAAACTGTTTAGACTTTTACCCTCAGGTCAGCGCTACAGAGACCGTTTCCTCCCCCCAGGCTGCCTCTCTCATAAACACTTAATAATTAGAGTTCAGATTGATGCCACGCATATTCACACAAAATTTACATTGTCTTCTTCATTTATAAAAATACTGTTTATATACAGATTTACAAGAAAGTGAAACTTATTTTTTGCCTTTTATATATATTTTTATTCTTAATGTCTTCTTTGAGAGGAAACCAAAACCATTGACAAATTCCTTGTTTGTGCACAAACTAGGCAAATAAAGATGATTCTTATTCTTGTTCTGATTATTTTTCTTGCACCATAAATGTCTTTATATATTTTTTACAGGGTAAATATTACTATATTGATAGATTTTCAAAAAAATAAATAAAAAAATAAATGAGCCTTTAGCAGTTTTCTAGATGGTGAACTGAAATTTAATTAATCAACATATAACTGATGAAAAGGTGGATAATTATGAAATGTGCATGTAATAATTTGGGCCTGAGGACAAAGAGTGAAGGTTTGGATACCTAACATACAGCAATTTAGAGTTAGAGGAGACCAAGAGGTTGAGGATTTGCTGAGAATTTTTTTTTTTAGTTCTTAGAGACCTGAGAAGGTTCTCTGAAGCAGTTAAAGTAAAAGTCTCATAAAAAAAAGATTTTAAATCCAAATAAAATTATTATCCTTGTAGCTATTGTATGTTTTAGGCTTTAACAATTTTATTTATAGCAAGTACTGTTGTGTACTGTTGCTATCATTTTCTGCCACTTTATGTATGTGTTTATCAGGGGTTTTTACATAGAAGAGTATCCTTAGTTAAACATGAGGTCATAAAGAAGTAGTGAAAGAGTTGGTATTTTTCCATCATCAGTTTTCTGTGGTTTAATGTTTTTCTTTCTGACACACCAGCTGTTGAGTTTTGATTACAGTAAATATTTTATTATAGCCTGTAGTAAATATGCTCATATTTATTGTAAAGGAGACAAACACTTTGCATCCATGCACTCGTGTAATAGTTTAATCCATTAAACCATGACCACAGGAAACACAAATCTTTATTTTTACCAGCTTTTAATGTTGAATCAAACTCAGGCTTGAATCTTCTTGTGTTGTGATTTACATTTATATTTTTGGAACTCTCCGAGGTTTCTCGGGTCTGAAAGTGATCCAGAAAAAGATCCGGGTCCTGATCTGCTTCAGGTTCATGCCGTAGATGATGGGGTTGATGATTGGTGGCAACACAAGGAACTCTGCAGCCAGCGCGTTCTGCAGCGCCGTCATTGAGCCACTGCCGTACCGAGAGTACATCGGGTCAAACAGCACCAAGATGGCAAAGGTGAGCAGCGAAATGAGGTGAGGTGTGCACGTCTGAGCAAACTTCCTGCGGTCGACCTGAGAGCGGATGGCGGTTCGGATCAGGGGGACGTATGAAACCAGGATTACTATGACTTGCATTGACAACAGGAAGCTTAGCAAAAAGCCGTACAGGTTGTTGGCGGTGGTGTTGGAGCAGGACAGCTTCACCACCTCCCAGCTTGTGCAGAACATCCTGGGAATGTTGTGTCTGCAGAGCAGCAGCCTGGCAATCAGAACCAAGCCCACCGTTGTTTCCAGCAGGGAAAAAAACCAGGTTAACAGCAACAACAGCGCCACCTTCTTTATTGTCATCAGAGCCCAGTAACGCAGCGGCTGGCAGATGGCCAGGTAGCGGTCGTACGCCATTAAGGTCAGAGTGGTGAACAGGCAGAAGATGTAAGTGTACACTATTAACATCTGTGTCAAGCAGCCGGCATATGTGATGATGTGAGAGTCAGCCAGAAGGTCAATGAGCAGCTTTGGGTAGAAGCCGGACGCTCCACAGATCCCAGTAAAGCACAGGTTGCACATGAAGACATGCATTGGCTGGTGAAGGGTTTTATCCAGACACACGGTGAGGATAAGGGTGAGGTTCACAAAGATGGTGAAGAGGTAAGACGTCAGAGCGAGGGCGAAGTAGATCTGACGGTTTGTCATGGAGTCGTTCAGACCCTGAAGCACAAACACGATGTGAATGTTCTCATTCATGTCCAAAGGATGGTAAAGATTTAAGAGTCATAAAACCGTGAAACAGGAGTGCCTGAGTGGTCCAAATCAGTATGATTGAGGGCCTGCAGACACCAAGATTCATCCTGAAAAGAAGGAACTCTGATATGACATCTTTCTGCAGAAAATATTCCAAACTTTTAAGAATCGTCTTTCAGATCAGCTTTAAACTTTTCAGATCACAAAGGAAGTTCAACAACTAGCAAGAAGATTCGAGTCATTCATGACTTAAGTATTTTGTTCAGCATTCACTGACAATGAAAACAGATTCACTGTTTTTAGAAGCTGCTTCTACAGTGAGGGAAAAGTTTTTCAATCCAAACTTTTCAATCCCTGAACAAACAAGATATCTCTTCATCAACTCGAATCAAAGCAACTTAAGGAAAATCAGTTTCATTTGTTTAAACAAAATATCTTCACATAAGAACAATCAGTTTAGACATCAGCATGAGAACATCAGAAAACACAGACAGATCTCCTGAATCTCTTCTCATGAGTTCGTGGACAATTTCTCCTGAGAGGAAAACACATTCAGAGTCAGAACGTCAGGACAAAAACATTAATACAAAGCTGAGAGAGCATGGAAGAAAAAAACATTAAACCTGTGAGAGGTGAGACAACAACAACTTCAGATACAGGAAATCAGTCAGTAAGAGCTCCGGACTAAATGCACTGAGACAACATCAACTACAGTTCCAGCTCTTATTGACCTGAAGACAACAGGTAGAGACGCCTGAGAATTAGGCCACGCCCCCCTCATTGACATCACACTTTACTCCAATGACCAGTTTAAAAGTTAAAAAAAAAACTTGGTAGCACTAAAAAGACAGGAGAGAGAATCTGAGGTTTAAACGGCTGACAAAATATTTTGGCTTTTCGCTAAAGCAGAGCAGATGGGATTGTTTCTCCAGATAATATCTTAATCTGATGGAGCAAAGAAAAAAAACATTAATCCACTCTATTCCATCCCAATGTCTTATCGCCCCAAGTTTATTTATAAATACATAAAATATAAAACAGATTCTAAATTAAAACTATGTGGACATTAATCATCTGATTATACCAGATGAAATGGATATGAAGTTTGGGATTTACAATGCAAATTAGCTTAAAGGAGACATCACCTGTTACTAAAGTGAATAACTACTCCCTATCATAGTCTTTCATGCCTTTAAAATAAATTCTAGTTAAAACATTTTTTTAAAGGTGCTTTTCTGACCCATTCAGTAAATTATTATAGTGAACATCTGGGAACACTGAAATATTGCGTGCACTCTCGCAAGACAAAACGTCTTGCGAGAGTGCACGCGATATTTCAGTGTTCCCAGATGTTCACTATAATAATGCAAATGAGGATTGCGTTGATTGGTCGTAGGAAGGAAGGGGGGATGACGCTCCACTGCAACACTCCAAAAAACAACATGGCTCACGTTATGAATGAACCCGACCTCGCCGCGACCTACGGAATCCAACCGTTTATGAACGAGCCCGACTCCGAACCAGAGCTGGAAAGTGAAGATGTCGAACAGATGGAAGGACGTCTACAGCGAGATGTATCGAAATGGTAAAGGCAACCGTTTGATCAATAACGTGATAAAACGCTTGTTAATTTCTACAAAATAGGTTTGCCTTCTTATAAAGTTGATTATTACAATAACAGCGATGTAGTCTTCTATAGTAATGGCGGTGGGGCTCGGCTGAATGTGAGGGTGAGAGGGGCGGGGCGAGCTCCAGCAGCATTGGTCTGCTATGTTCATAAATGGTCAAATCCTGCCGTTTGACATAATACCGGCACAGAAATCAAAAACACATTTTTGAGGGCGCATGAAGTGGTTAGAGAAGCCAATGGTGAACAAATGCTGCACTTTTGAATATTGGCTTACTGCCTAGTGTAAAATCATTGGGAAAACATATTATACATGTTTTCAAATTGAAAAAAGGAAAATTTCAGGTGATGACCCCTTTAAAGACCTCATGACACAAAGTTGACATTTTAAAACATAACATATAATAAAGAAATCTGAACCCAATGGACTATTTCAAAGTTATAAACAAGCATTGCATAATCCTACTGAGAGCAAAAATCAGCTGCGGTGACTAGCATTTTACTCGTACTGTATAGCTGCGCACTCAACGAGTATAAAGCCGGAAGTGACGTTAGCGAGAGAACGCATTCTACGTTTGTTGACACACCGGCTTTTCAGCTGTGACTGGGACCGCTATTTTCTGTTTTTGACAAAGAAAAGTGATCGTAATGCCTTCGCGTTGTGTTGCGGGATTTTGCTTGTTGTTTCCCAAAGACCCAGCGTTACTTTCGAAGTGGGTGAAACAGGTTAGACGCAGCCGTGAGAAGTGGGCTCCCTCCTCCTCTGTTCTCTGTTCGGAACATTTTGAGCTGAATTGTTTTGATTCCGTTACTATGATAAAGGAATCCCTGGGTTGTTTAGTTCAACACAAGCGTGTGTTGCTGCCGGCAGCTGTGCCCACAGTGTTCTGCAGGAGTGTGACAGTGTGTGGTGGCAGTACCCGTGGTGGCGGTACCCATGGCGGCGGTACCCATGGCGGCGGTACCCGTGGTGGCGCTCATGGATTGACAGCGACAGCATCGCTACTCCTACAAGCTCCACTTCCACTGATACCCCAGTTAGATCTTGTGTCCAGAAGAGCCAGGTGTATATTCAAAGCAGTATTGCTATAATTATCAATAATTCAAATTAAATAACAAACGTCTTTCACCTGAAACTAATAAATTATGCTATGATCATGGATTGCATTATCAGCTATGATAATCATAAAGGAGAATTGCAATGAAGTAAGTCTTACTTGCTTTGTTGTTTGCCTTGAATGTCTGCCTACAATATGATTTTATTTTTACGATATCAGTGTCAGACCTTATAAATAAGTACGTCTGGATTAGTTTATTATTTTTAGTTTTAAAACTGATTTACCATATTTACATTTTGTAATGTTTATTTTTCAGGTCACTAATAAAATCACTACATGTTAAAATTATTTTGCTCATTTATATCATTTTGTTAATTATTTGAAAAGAAAAGAAGCTGCGATTAAAAGATATTTCTAATCCTTACCAATCTGTATTTCCCTGACGTCTCTCCACTGTCACTTCTCCCGCTGCTGTGTTAGCTTCATCTTTCTCTGACCCGCTTTCTTCTATCCATCTCAGTCGTTGTGTACGTCTCGTACTTGTACGGTTCGATGCCACCACCACCTCTAGATGCACCAGAACTGGCTGTATTTTCCACCTCAAAAACCATCTCAAGACTAGAACTGAAGGAAGAATCTTCCGAGCCTTCAAACATGAGCGCCTCCATCATGCCTGACAGCAGAGATTTCAGACTTTCCAACCTGAGCGGTTCTGTCGCTGACGTCACATAATGGATACGTAATAGGCCCTGGCGTGTGTTGGATGCCTGGTCTCAGCGCTCTGCGTTGCATGGGATCAGGACTCGGGAGCTGGTACAACTTGGTGTCCAGGTGCTGGCTGAGCTTGGCCTGGGGATGCCGTTCGCCGCTGCGGCTATCGGTGGGGCGCCCCGACGTGGGGCAGGGGTGGGGGAATTCGCCTGGGGTGGCGGTGGCCCCTCGTCAGCCGATCCCTGGTCAGGTCCCTGCTGGGAGGTGGGGCGCCCCTGAGCCCCGATTCTCCCGGTTCACGGACGGGCCCGCCCTGGCGCGGCTGGTTGCCGGCGGGGCCCGTGGGCTCGTCACTGCGGCCCCCCGGGCCTCTGCATAGTGGCCGCTGGACGTTCCCCTGGGGTTCTCCTTTGCTCCTCTCTTAGGGGATGCGGTCGGCCCCGCCCGGGTCCGCCTGGGGCTCTGGGGGTCCTTTGGACGTCTTTGCTCCGATCTCCTTCATGTCTGCATCGATTCCTGGGAGACGGATTGATGCCTGCTCACACCAACTATCGAATACTCTTATGGAGAAACCTTATATGCACCAGCATGCTAACACACACACACATAGATGTGGGGTCTCTGGTGTTTAAGGATATATTATTGGGCTGAGGTTATCATTACTAGAGCTTGATTAATCGGTACCATGAGTTTTTCTGTGACTTTGTTGTATTTTTATATCCATTTTTGTGTGATGTGGTTGTGTAGTTCTTAGTTCACAATGTTTGGTTTGTTTTGTTGATATTCTTTTTTCAGTTTTTTTGTTTTTCCCCCTCTCTCTGCCGTCCTGTGGGTATAGAGGCAGACTTCGATGTTTCCTGTGTTTTCTTTGTTCCCCTTCCTCTCTTGTATTTTCAACTCACCCTCTCTCATGACTTTTTGTTTCCTACCTCTCTTCTTCATCTTCTTTCTTTCTCCCCTTAATTTTCCGTCTCCGTGTCCATAACATCAGGAAATAAAACCCCCAGCAATTCATAATAATGATTTTTCACACATATATAAAGTGGAGTACTATAGCAAAAGCTGTACTGCTCCGCTTGTGAAAGTAAATCTGTTGGGCTTCTACTTGGTACTCGCACACCAATTCTGAGCTCCACACTGCCAACAAAAAACAACATAGTTTGGAAGTATCGGTTATGCAAATGTTTTTGAAACTCAAATTATCGCGTAAAATCAAGTCCTTTCGGCTCATAAATTTAAACAACCACATACTTTGACAAGATGCTTTTATCTTTTTTTATTTTCTGTCTTTCTGTAAAGTGAGTTGGATTACTCTGTGCATGAGCCATGTAAACATACTTTACAACCATAGACACACTTTCAGCTTTTTTTTGATGAAGTGACAAAGACATAGGGACAATCTGGGACTAATGTGTCCAGCCAATCAGACTTCAGTAAGCCCAAGTGACGAAACGGGACTGAACTTGAATTCATCCAGTGAGGGAGGGAATAAAAAGCTACAGCCAACAGTCAGGAGGAACTGCAGCTCTGTTGAATGAGCTAAATGAATTGCTAATGAACACCAATTCTGGGTTGATACCAGGATGCTTTAATTCAACTTGCGCACTCTGTAACTTGTAAGGTTTGCTAAATTTAAGCAAGGGGAATGATTTTGGTGCTGATGAGTGATTCAGTTTTTTATATTGCTTTCTCACTGAACAAAACATGTTGAACTCCACTTCTTCACCTCTGATTTATTTCATTCTCGGAGCTTATATGGATCTAGGTAGATTGCGGTACTTGTACTTCATGATAACTGCAGTATTATACATTGTGATTCTTTCTGTCAACACATTGCTGATCGTGGTGATCTGTGTGAACAGAAGCCTACATGAACCTATGTACATGTTCCTCTGCAGCCTGTTTGTGAATGAACTATATGGCAGCTCTGGCTTGTTTCCCTTCCTGCTGGTTCAGATCCTCTCTGATATTCACATTGTTTCTGCTCCTCTCTGCTTCCTGCAGATCTTCTGCCTCTACTCATATGTACATGTAGAGTTTTGTAACTTAGCCATCATGTCTTATGACCGATACCTCGCTATCTGTTTCCCTCTCCAGTATCACATCATATGGACTCATTACAAGGTCGTTCTTTTTATTATTATGATCTGGCTGTACTCTTTTGTGAAATTTCTAATCACTTTAATATTAACTGTCCGTCTGACTCTGTGTGGAAACGTGTTGAACAGCACGTTTTGCCGTAACTACCTGGTTGTTAACTTGGCGTGTTCTGACACCAGAGTGAACAACATTTATGGACTGTTTGGTACTGTAGTCACAGTCTTGGTCCCACTGCTGCCCATCCTTTATTCTTACTCTAAAATACTCAGAGTTGTTTTGTGCGGTTCCAACCAGACGAGACAGAAAGCCATCAACACCTGCATGCCCCACCTGGCTTCACTCATCAACTTCTCCTTTGGCTGTTTATTTGAAAGTCTTCAGAGCAGATTTGACATGGTCACCATACCCAACGGGTTGCAGATTGTTATGTCGCTGTATTTTGTGATACTTCAATCTCTTCTGAATCCCATCATGTATGGAATGAAGCTGACAAAAATAAGAAATGCATGTAAACAGTTCTTTTGAAATAAGCTGTCGATTCCAGAGACCTAACGTAAACCCTCATTTCTGTAAGTGTTTTATTTCTTGTCTTTTGTAAATAAATGGCATCTGTTACACCATAGCTGCTTCAGAAGTATATTTTTAAGTTTGGGAGAGCCATTACCCCCTGGGGCTTTAGCTGACCACAAACTTGTGTTGCATATTCTAGATTGTTTTCTCTCAATGGTGAATCTGGAAATCTACAGACAAAAGTCATATTCAGTAACTTGGAATATTATTGAAGGATGTATTTATTTCTTGACTCAAAGGCGAAAACATTTTATATAGATTAATTACACACTGATTGATGTTTTAAAGCCTTTGTTTATGTTATTTATGATTTTCTGCTTGCAGCTAATGAAAGCAAAACATTTACTGTAAGATTGGAATATTACATCAGACCAAAAAAATTCTTTATTCAAATTTACTACAGAAATCTGGACCTAATAATTGTGTTTAATACACGCATAAAGGTTATTTTCAAAATGTACTTTTATTCTGACAAACAAGCAGCGCTGTACCACATATTGTAGTTTTCTGAATATGATGGTATATATTTTTTACCACATTAATTCTACCACTAATTCCCAAAGGATTGAAATGCCACCTTTCCATTCGCTTCTTTAAAATCATGTTAATCTCTTTCTTATTTTTTTTACGATTGTTTTTGTTGTATTTAGTTATTTTGTCACTCAAGTAATAGTTTTTTTGTGTTCCAATTTCACTTTCGTGTCTTAAATGTTAGATTTTCTGAGCAAAAAAAAAAGTGGTTTGGATTTAGTTTTTTATATTTTGGCCAGAATACTTCCCAAACCTGTACATATTTTTCATTAGAGGAGTAAATAAATTTACTGGCTTTTGCAAGTATATTAAAATGTCTTCAGCAAACAAATGAACTGTATGCTTCAGTTGATTTATTTATGAGCTGTCTTGCTAAATCATTTGAGCTTGCAGTTTGATTTATAACAAGTACATGGCTTAAACAGTTCTGTACATGCAAATATATAACAAGTTTAACATACTCCATAAAAAGATTTAAAAAAATAAAATCTAAAAACCTCAAAGAAAAAAGGAAAGCAAAGGCAGAGAATAATGCTCAGGTGCAATGAAAAGCCAGCGCAAAGAGATGGGTTTTTAGGAGGGACTTAAAGTTTGAAATAAAATTAGAATTAGTTTTTCATTGCATCTTAAATTTGTAATGTTAAATATTGGCCTTTTTCAAAAGTCTTGTGGGTGTCTAAACTAAACAAAGCAGGAGATACTTTAGTTTTTCGGTAAATTGTTTATTATGTGTAGAGTTCTTCTCAAGACTTCTTGTTTTTGTCCTTTGCTCCTCATCTATATGGCCTGACACAAAAGATGGAAACTTTTTAGGAATAAGACTGTCAAAGTGTCCTATAATCAACATTTAGAGGATATCCACCTGTAACCTTGATCATATTCTTTATTATTAAATGGTTTGCGAAGCACTGCAATAATTGCCTCTTTTCAGGAAGGTGTAGAGTCATTATTTATTATCCTTAACAAAAGTAGTAAAGGATAGTGGGGGCACTTCTTTTTAAAATTTCTTGTATCAGATGGAAACCTTTGACTTCCTGGTGCTTTGTTGGACTTTTAATTTGATTTCTTTTAATGCTACTTTTGATGTCATGGACATGATCGATAAATTACAAAACGCTATGTTTACATACACTGCCATACCCATGTCTCACAGGTTGGCTTTTCCTTCCTCTTCATTTCCAATGTTGCTTTAAAAAAACAAAAACAAATTCACAGTGATTCTGCCTAACTTCTCCCTGCAATTCAGTCCAACTTCACAACAGCTCATGCTTGACTGAATTCCCTGAACATATTGACCAAGAAACATTTAGTCAATTTTGTAGTCCTTACTGCATATTTTAAAGCTAATAGTTCCCTGTTCATCTTGTTTGTCTCCAGTGCCTCTACTTTCACCATCAGAGCTTCCGACATCTCCAAGGTCATCACCATCTCCTCCAAAGAATCCCTAATCAGAGCCACCATGATCACCATGATCAACATCAGCAGAAATCCCTTCCTCTGCTGCACCAACAGCAGTATAAAACAATATGTTAACCCCCAAAACAGACGGGCAAAAGAACCATGTGATTGTCGTGGAAGAAAAACATCTTCTTCCTCTAACAAAGATGAAGCTGCAGTCCGTTAGGCATTTTTTGAGATTTAATAAGTAGATCGGGCAGAATTAGCAGACACACGGTGGGCCCAGAGCTGGACCATGCTCAAACTCTTCCGCACCCTCCTATTCCTAATGCCTTATGGTAGAAAGTAATCCATCATTATCCTCCCCAGTCCCGCCTATGCCGTCTTGATGTCTAGTCCCACAAAGTTGAAAACACTTCCCACTGTGGAGTAGAAGGAATGAGGTCATCCTGCTCAAATTTGCTCCTCACTGACGTCTGTTTAAGCTCTCTGATTATCTCTACATGACATATTCGCTAGATGCATTTACTGACATGTAATTAATAAATTAATTCACATTGCTTTGAAAAATTCTCATCACAGGATCAATAAAGAGACACTTTGCAGATATAGCTTACGACTGAAGAATGCAAGGAATTGTTCTTTTCTGAAATCCTCAACAAAACACATAAACATTTCTGTGACTTGTTTGCCACGGTTGAAATATTAACACACCTTTCTGAGTCTCATCACAGTACTGAGACTGCCCTTGTCAAATTGTTCAATGAAATCCACATGAAAACAAACTGTTGTAGAACCACAGTGTTGGTACTGTTAGACCTTAGTGCAGCATTCAACACTGTTGACAATGGAGTTGGGATTTTGGTACAATACTTGGGTGGTTTGAGTTTTACGTAAATGCAACTGAATACATCCTCACTAAAACTAGGAAAAAAGAGCGCGTCACCCCAGTTAAAGTCTTTACACTGGCTCCCTGTAGCTCAGGGAATAGACTTTCAAAAATGTTTATTTTATAAATCACTGAACGGCTTAGCACCAAAATACATGACAGATCTCTTTGTCATTGAATCAACCTTCCAGACCACTCAAGTCCTCTAGTTCAAGTATACTCTGCATCCCTAGAATCAGAACCACACATGGAGAAGCAGCATTTAGTTTTATGCTTCTCTAGTCTGGATCAAACCTCAAGAAAACCACAAAACTGCTCAAACCCTTAGATCCTTTAAATCAGGATTGAAAACCCATTTGGCAATGACTGTTATAACTTGAACTGACGCATCAGTAATTTTGCACCACAATGTACTGTTTTATGTTTTATCATGTTATGCACTTTGAACTGTCTTGCTGCTGAAATGTGCTATACAGACGAACTTGCTTTGCCTTTACTGAAGTAACAAAAATATAACATGGTTTCATTCTACAATGTTGTGTTGCTCTGGGAATAAATCCAGCCAGTCAATCAGAGAACAACAAGATGTGACTGGTCTTACATTCATTCACTGTGGGAGGAAATAAAAAGCTGCAGCTGTTAATACCAGACAACAGTTAGAGTTAGTACCACCTCACCTCGACTTTTGTCTTATTTACTAAATAAAACAACGATGAAGCTGTTTCTCAGTCTTGAACTTGATCTTTTTCTGGATCTACAGACTGTAAACAGCGAGACCTCTCTGCTCTAATTATGCAAAGGACTTAAATAGACTTCAGTTTTTTATATTGCTTTCTCACTGAACAAAACATGTTGAACTCCACTTCTTCACCTCTGATTTATTTCATTCTCGGAGCTTATATGGATCTAGGTAGATTGCGGTACTTGTACTTCATGATAACTGCAGTATTATACATTGTGATTCTTTCTGTCAACACATTGCTGATCGTGGTGATCTGTGTGAACAGAAGCCTACATGAACCTATGTACATGTTCCTCTGCAGCCTGTTTGTGAATGAACTATATGGCAGCTCTGGCTTGTTTCCCTTCCTGCTGGTTCAGATCCTCTCTGATATTCACATTGTTTCTGCTCCTCTCTGCTTCCTGCAGATCTTCTGCCTCTACTCATATGTACATGTAGAGTTTTGTTACTTAGCCATCATGTCTTATGACCGATACCTCGCTATCTGTTTCCCTCTCCAGTATCACATCATATGGACTCATTACAAGGTCGTTCTTTTTATTATTATGATCTGGCTGTACTCTTTTGTGAAATTTCTAATCACTTTAATATTAACTGTCCGTCTGACTCTGTGTGGAAACGTGTTGAACAGCACGTTTTGCCGTAACTACCTGGTTGTTAACTTGGCGTGTTCTGACACCAGAGTGAACAACATTTATGGACTGTTTGGTACTGTAGTCACAGTCTTGGTCCCACTGCTGCCCATCCTTTATTCTTACTCTAAAATACTCAGAGTTGTTTTGTGCGGTTCCAACCAGACGAGACAGAAAGCCATCAACACCTGCATGCCCCACCTGGCTTCACTCCTCAACTTCTCCTTTGGCTGTTTATTTGAAATTATTCAGAGCAGATTTGATATGGTCACCATACCCAACGGGTTGCAGATTGTTATGTCGCTGTATTTTGTGATACTTCAATCTCTTCTGAATCCCATCATGTATGGAATGAAGCTGACAAAAATAAGAAATGCATGTAAACAGTTCTTTTGGAATTAGTTAAATGATGATAAACTACTTGCATAAACACAAATATCTGTAAATGTTTTGCTTCTTTTGCCTTTAGTAAATAAATAGAAATACTATGTTTCTGACTGGAATTAACCGAACTTTAGAAACAAGGCCTATTCTGCACTGGGTTCAACAGAACCAATGAAAGTTGGATAAAGAAAACTTGACCTGGTGACGGAAAGATCTGAGAGGTTTATTAAAATCCATGTTTTATTGCTGCAGGTACATATTTCATTAGTATTTTCTATAAATCCGAAGCAGTTTAAAGTTAGTGATTAGGGAAATAGTGATGCTGAAAATGAAACCTTTGAGTCACAAATTAACTGCTCCTGGGATTCTGCATTTTTATGTCTTATATATATCCATGAGAGGAATTTCTTTCTTATAGTTTGACAGAAGGAGTGGACTGGGACTCTGCTTGTTCATGTGTGATAAACCAGGAGACGCTCAGTGCAGTCCTGAAATTTCTAACAACTTGCTCACCTTTAACCATTTCTTAATTTGTGCAAAACAATCTACTTTTATCTGATGAAAGAAAAGTGAACATCATCCAAAGAAGGAAGTTTAAGGCTTGAAAAAATATTAAACATTATAAATCATGACTATGTTAGTATATGATATCTCAGTATAATATATCATTGTATCAGAAATGTTGTTCCAGTTTTATTTGAAAGCAACCAGTTTTCTGTTACTCCCTTGGTCTACCCAACTCTGTTGCCATAGTAGACAAAGGGCATGAATTAGCTTTTTGATTGTTTGTATCTCTATGATTTTATGATTGACTATCATCCTTATTTTATTCGATATATCTGTCACAAATGACAAACATTTCATTAAGTTGGCATAGTTTGCAATCATAATGATTTTTACAAATTATGTTCTGTTATGGATTAGCATGGTATAGGTTGGTGTGGGATGGCAGGCATGTGCGGGGGGGTTGAGCACCTGTCCCTTCCATGCACTAAGTGCCTTTTTTTGAGTTGTTTTTATTTATTTATTTTTGTTTGGCGTGTGTGTGCATGTGGAGGCCTGCCTGTGACACTCAACTGTAACATTTAACTATTAATGATAATTTAGATAAATAAAATGATCAAGCTGCCATCAGTCACATGATGACCGTCAATCAATGCTCATCCTTGACGTGCCTCTGCCTCCACATCCTGGGCTGCTTTGCTTTGTGAGTGAGATTGGGATAAGACCGGTAAGTAGGGTAAAAACTATAGTACACAGGAGAACTTATTACTATGTACATGTTAAGTTGTCTTGTGGCAAGTGAAATGAGCACGTGGAACTCCTTAATACCTTTTACTAATAAACACAGCCGCTGACATTTGTCTACAGCCCATGGTGGGGGGGCTCAGAAATGCCTTCTAACTATCTTATTATGGCCAGGAATAATTTTTCAAAATAGACCTGTTTGTGAAGAAAAACATAGGGTTGATTTTGAAGTTACATTAAACCATCTTTATTCATTTTTTTCTTCCCCGTCGTCATTGCAGAAGTGGTTTCAGATCATCCCCCTCAGAAAATAAGTATTTAGCATCGACAACCAAGCAATAATTCTGGCCCTCACAGACCTGTTACTTCTTCTTTAAGAAGCTCTTCTATTCTCCACTCGTTACTTGTATTATTGGAACCTGTTTGAACTCGTTATCTGTATAAAAGACACCTGTCCACACCTTCAAACAGTCAGACTCCAACCTCCACCATGGTCAGGACCAGAGAGCTGTCCAAGGACACCAGGGACAAGATTGTAGGCCTGCACAAGACTGGGATGAGTCAATCTACAATAGGCAGGCAGCTTGATGAGAAGAGATCAACTGTTAGAGCAATTAATAGAATATGGATCAATAACAATCTCCCTCTACCTGGGGCTCCATACAAGATCTCCCCTGGTGGGGAACACATGATCTATAGAACAGTGAGGAAAGAGCCCAGAACTACACAGGGGGAACTGGTCAATGACCTGAAGAGAGCTGGGACCACAGTAACAAAGGTTACCATTAGTAACACACTACGTCGTCATGGATTAAAATCACGCACGGCTTAAAAGGACCCCCTTCTTAAACCAGCACATGTCCAAAGTTTGCCACAGGCCATCTGGATAATCATGAGACGGATTGGGAAGATGTCAGTTTTATGTGGTCAGATGAGACCAATATAAACGCCACTCGCCGTGTTTGGAAGGGGTAGAATGCTGATTCTGGATTTTCCAGCATGACAATAATCCCAAACACATCGCCTGGGCAACGAAGGAGTGGCTAAGTAAAACACATTTTAAGGTTGTGGAGTGGCCTATCTCCAGACCTCAATCCGATAGAGAATTCGTGGAGGGAGTTAAAAGTCCAGCCCCAAAGCATCCCAGCTCTAGAGAAGATCTTGCATGAAAGAATGGGCCAAAATACCAGCAACAATGTGTGCAAACCTGGAGAAGACCTACAGGAAACCTTTGACCTCTGTCGTTGTCAACCAAGGTTACTTTACAAAGGATTGAGGTCAACTTTAATTATTGACCAAATACTTATTTTCTGTAACATTATAAAAATCAAATTACAGACCTCTCATCTTTTTAAGTGGGACAACTTGCACGGCGGCTGCCATTTATTTATTTATATATATATATATATATATATATATATATATATATATATATATATATATATATATATATATATATATACAGGATAGGCCAAATATAAGCCTCTGGGCTTCAGCCTAATCCTTTTTCGGTTGCTGTCTGACTGATTACTTTCATGTAAAATAATCTTTTGTTGTTGTTGACCGAAATAAAGCACATTATTATTAAAAGGGGTGGGACTCCATTAACAAAATTAGTCCAATTAATTAGAGGCTTTGTAATAATTAATCTCAATTAATGACATTTTAAAAGCACAGAAATTATTTACATTTGAATGGATTTTTTGGGATGGCAAAGTCAAATAAGCAACACAGACATGAATAATGTAAGCATAAGGTCTTTTAATTTATGAAAGAAAATGCAGTTAAATGCATTTTAATTCAGAACAGCTGTAAAACAAAAAAATTTCCTTGACCAAAATTGAACAGAAGACTGAAGTGTCATTTTAAGCATGTTAAGTACATTTTCGGAACTTTGTCTTTAAAAAATAATGGCAAAAAAGATTATTTATTTAGGGTGACCATATTTTGATTATCAACTAAGAGGACACTTGGCCCAGTCCTAAAACACATTCAGGACTAGGCCAAGACTTTTGATTTTAACATATGTAACGTGTAGAATGAATAGTTGAATAACAACCTTCAAAAAGGCTTTCTCAAGTACAGCAATGACTTGTGAAATAAATAACGATAGAAATGATTATTCTTCTGAATTAAAAAAATTAACAGCAACAATTATTTTTCACTTTAGTCGCTCTAGAAAAAAAACAAACAGAAATCTTTAATAATAATCAGAGAAAACAAGTATTTTCTTTTTAGTTTAATAAAAGTAAAAAGCAGCAGTCTAAAAGAAAACAGTGTTTACTCTCAGTGTTTAGTTTTCACCTTCATACTCCTCAGTCATTTTGTATAGGAACTCTCACTTTGCACAAGGTTATATTTTTTATGTCCATGTGACCTATGGGATCTTCCACTTTTGTCACACAAAGCAACACATGTGCCAGCTATGTGAATGGTGCACTCCACCACCCGTTTGTTGTGACTGGACGGTATATCTTTTGCGCTTTGAACCTAAAGCTTGTGCTTTGACTTCTTGTAAACAGCAGCAACGTGGCTCTGCCAGCACAGCCCAACAAAGCGCAAAGCGGTGCAGGACAGCGCAACTCGGCAGTGCTTACTATCTGTTCCTTCTATGAACGAATCAGAACCAGGCACTAGGCAGCAGCTCGGCGAGGACAACACATGAGAGAAAGGTTGTTGCATTGCATGCTTCACACCAGTCAGTTTAAGTATGGTCCCCTGATAAACGATGAAGACCCGGAAATAAACAACAATCTATTAAATCTCCCTGGATGACCTGGAAAGCACATGAAAAGTGGACAAGTCTGGGGAAAAGAGGATGGTTGGAGGATAATTCCCTAATGGTAGGGAACAACCTGGTCTAAGTGTGTCCATTTTGTCAGCATCTTCACCACGTTCTGTCTTATCTCAGTGGTTCTGATGCCGTAGATGATCGGGTTGAAACAGCTTGGAAACAACAGGTACATGGTGCTGAAGAAAACCCGGATGGCTTCTGGAAGGCCACTTCTAACTCGATATGAAAGGAAAGCAATTAGAGCTAAAGTCAGACTGAAGGTGAGGACAATGATGTGTGTGATGCAGGTGTGCAGTGCTTTTACACCAGAACTGCTGGATCTCAACACAGAACTGAATATCACAATGTAAGAGGCAGTTATGACAAAGAAGTCAAAAACAGGAATGAAGAAAATAGCCATCAGCCCAGCCAGACTGTTGATGGCGGTGCTTCCACAGGCCATTTCCACCAAGGCCATGTGCTCACAGAAACAGTGGTTCATCACATTTCTGCAGAACAAGAGCTTTCCAGCCAAACTCACAAACAGAGTGATGAGGAGCATGTTTCTGACTGCTAGCGGGATGATGAACTTCAGGAATCTCTGCAGTGCCATCAGTTCATGGTAGTAGAGCGGCGTGCAAATGGCAAAGTATCGATCCAGAGCCATCCACACCAGGAAGGTGGTCTGAAAAGCTCCAAAGAAGTGAATGAAGTGCATCTGAACCAGGCAGCCAGTCAGAGAGATCCCCTTCCAGTCAAACAGGAAGCTGAAAAGCATGTTGGGAACAAAGAACACTGGGAGGCAGAGTTCAACACAAGCCATGCCGGCGATGAGGATGCTCATTGGCTGATGAAGGCTCCTCTGAGAAATGACCACATACACCAGCAGGGAGTTGGCCAGCAGAGCCACGATGAACATGAGGAAGAACGGGATGAAGAGGACCGGCCTCAGTTCTCCGAGTTCATCAAAACCATTGAGGGTAAAGTGCTTGTGTGAGGAGACGTTCTGCATCTTCTCTTCCGACAAAAATCTACCAGTTTTAATTCAGCCAATCTGCAACAAAAGGAAAAAGGAAAAAAGATACAACAAATAAAGTCTGTTCAAACTGGAGAACCAAAATGACAGAGCAGAATCGTTGTTAAAAACAAACAAAATGTATTTGATTATGTCAGGTTAAAATACCTTCAGTGATCCAAACTGCCCTTACAAGGCAGTGTACCACTAAGCAGTAAATGGGAAAACATTCAGAGTACATCCTGGTGAAAGACAAATCCTAAAGTAGCTAATGATGACACCAACTGAATGTCTAGTGGTGCAACAGAAACTCATAAATTAGAAAGTCCAACGACTTACCACACCAAACACCCCTCCTTTCCATGAAATCATCTTGAGATCAGGTCAGGCCATCCTTTCTGTAAATTGCAGCAATTCACCACAAATATAATCCCAGTGCACTTTAGGATAAAAACAATTCCAGTTTAAATATGTTAGTAAATAATAAAACTGCAGAAGAAACAATGTGAAAGAAAATAACCATAATGAGGAAGAGATAAATTTATCTCAAAGAAATGATGCAAAAGCATGAGGATTTAAAACAACCAGGGTAGGAAAATTATGTATCATCAACTGGAGGTCCCTAAATAAGGTAATAAAATCCTTAAAGCACAAGAAATATTAAACTCTGTTAAAATGTACATAACATTGATAACATGATATTAATCCATAAACACAGGGAGCTTTCCTGGATCTGTTTGTGAAATGCAGAGGTCTGACATTTTTTTCATATTGCTTTATATTCTGTTAAGTAGTTCTTAACATTTCTCAACATCTTTTGACAAACAGGGATTTTAAAAAAATCTAACAAGACATCTGCTGAGGACGAGATGATTAGCTGTCTTTCATTCTCTGAAATGTTTAAAAATCTGGAAGAAAAGGAGAAGTGTCTGAAAACAAATTCAAACAGCAGGAGACATCTTAACTGTGAGACATCCTTTTGTCTGTGAGCAAATATCTGCTGAGAAGATACAAAGTGAGCAGCTTTAAACAAGAAAGCAGCAGAATCAGGAGCACATTCAGACAGAAGAGGGAGATCCTTCAGCTGTAAGAAGAATCTTGAAGCATTCCCAACAACGAGAGCAGACGTTAGAGATGAAAACCTACAGAACCGCAGCCGGAAGAGTCAGGCATGAAGAGCTGATTAGAGACCAGCTGTGCAGCGAGGAAACCTGCAGGTTGTTGGAACACAGAGAGATGATCTGTACTGGATGATGATGCTTCATCTTTATACCTTGTGTCTGACGCTACTGGTAACCCCCCCCCCCCCCGTGCAGCTGAACTGAGAACCTGAGTTCATTTTCATAGTTCACTGAAGTCACAGCTTCCACATGAAGTCATGCTCCCTCATCATTTTTCACATCATGAAATAAAAAATAAATGGTGTCATGTATTAATTATTAAATAATGACACCAACGGTATTTCTGAGTATTTTCTCTCTTTCTTTACTTTTTCATCCGCTTGATTCTCTTCTCTGTTCCAATAAACAGTGGTGTAGTTGGTAGCACTGTTTGCCTTGCAGCAAGAAGATCCTGCGTTCGAATCTTTCTGCATAAAGTTTGGATGTTCTCCCTGGGAATGCGTGGGTTCCTTCCGGGTCCTCCGGCTTCCTCCCACAGTCCAAAAACATGCCTGTTAGGTTAATTGGTTTCTGTAATTGGCCTTAGTTATGCACGTGTGTGTGGTTGTTTGTCTTGTGTGTCTCTGTGTTGCCCTGCGATGGACTGGCGACCTGTCCAGGGTGAACCCCGCCTCTCTCCTGATGATTGCTGGAGATAGACAACAGCCCGCCGACAAAACCTGTACTAAACCTGTACCTGCAAAAACATCTGTGGTGATGTGTCAGATGTTCTACGCTCAATGCAGTTCTCATTTTAACCAGCAGATGTTGCTGCTGCAGAGAAAAATCTTCCACTATTAAACCTGTTGAAAGAGAAAAAGTACAACAGGAAAATAAATACAATAACAAAAATCTGGATAAATTAGGCTTTTATTTGAGATATCTGTAAAAAAGTGGATGAACATGGAGAATAAGTCTTGGAAACATAAAAGTAGCGAGAAAAAGAACAGAGCTTCACACACTTACTGTAGCAAAACACACTGATGACTTTGGTTACAGATGTATTTCTAAACCTCTGAATGATCTGGAAGAGGGAGAGCTTCAGAAAGACTTGGAATTGGCAGGTTCATTTTTTTCATGGAGACGAAAGGTAAAGCAGCCGCAGAGTCTTTTATGTACACTCACTGCACAGGATTCCACTGTTGAAGGAAAAGCTTGTTGAAGCTCATTTAAAATTGGTTGCAAAACAGTTGGACAAGGAGAATGTAGTCTGGTCAGATGAGGCAAAACTGAACTCTTTGGATGTCAGTAAATACATATTTGAACCAGGAACAGCAACCCCAAAAACTCCAGAGCAACAGTGAAGTTTGGAGGTGAGAACATCATGGTTTGGGGTTGTTGTTTAGCATGTGGTTCCATAACCAAAGAAAGGATGAACAGATAAATATTTTGATGATCACATTTTTTTAGCCAGGCAGTATTCCCAAAATAACACTTAAGGAAACTCCCAGCTGGTTTTAGAGAAAGAAAGTAAATCTGCTAATATAGAGCAGCAATCATCTGCCTGGAATCCAGCTGGAAATATATGGGAAGAACAGAAGATCAAAGTGCATAGAAGAAGCCCCAAGAACCTCCAAGATCAGAGGTTTGCGTGAACGAATCTGCTTTAGACAAATTTCTGCATACAGGAGAGATTTAGAAAAGATATTTACCAACAAAGGCTTTTATTTTCCCCACATTGTCAAGAGAATCTGCCTTCCTTATACACACATTATAATATTGTGTGTGGATATTATTCCATGAGAAAATAAACCTTCCACATCATCTTCCAGCATATCTTCTCTGTAGCACACACAGTTTGATCACTGGAGGTTCTTTATAGATTTATTACTGGCTAACGGCCTTCAGGGGGCACTATAGCAGGAAGCACAAAACTGAGACAGACGTGGGGAAAGATTATGTGTCGAAGAAGACACTACCGGTAGTTTTCATGCACACACGAAATAAATGCATGAAGAAATGCAGCTTTTAATTTAAAGACAATGGAGCTGGCTGGAAATAGAGCTACTGCATGTTAGCTTAGCATCAATGAATCGATGGTGAGACATTGGAGGAGGCAGCGGGAGAGACTGAGTCCGTGTAAAAAGACGACAAAGCTTTCAGAGGACATAAAGACACTGATGAAGATGCCTTTAGTTGCTTTAGTGAGGAAGAGGAAGATAGCGACCAATGACTCTTCTGGTAGGATAAAGTATGTTTCATTTTCTGACCAGGCATGTTACTGTCGTGTTGTGTTGATGCCGGAAAAGCACTCAGACCTCCGCCAGGGCCACTCATCCTCCCATCCCCATGTTATATAATTCTAACTTTCGGTACTTTACCAATAAAATGTCTGTTAATGCGATGCATGGCTGGGCTCTTCCAGCGGAGAGCAGAGATTCGGGGCTGCAGCGCCAGGGGAGCCGCTTATAGGCTCTCTGACACGGGAGAGGAGTGGAGGTTAGTGCTGCTGGTCGGTGGGTGGATACGCACTTCATGTCGTACCAACCCCAAAATTTAATTCGTTGTTCCTGGTCCCATTGTGGACATTTTCTGAAAGGTTCATCGAAATCCGTGGATAACCTTCTGAGTTATGTTGCTTAGAGACAGACAAACATGCTAATAAAAAAAAGAGACAGACAGACGGGCACGAAAACATTACCTCCTGACAGAGGTAATTTAAAAAAATCCTCAGTGTACCACCTTTCTGTGTAAATATCTCCTGTTACAACATGAAAACGTGAAGCTAATATTCATGTGCGCCCTATATATTTACAAAATGTCTTTTTTTTTTATTGAGCTGGTGCTTTTCATATTCAGGGGCGCTCAATAGTCCGTAAATTACGGTTTCCTAAATCACATGTTACAGCAGCTGATTACACCCAATCAGCAAGCTGTGATTGGTTCATATTCATCTCCTAATCAACTTCTTGCTAACTCAATAAATGTGCACATTCAAATGTCTTTGTGCAAAACAATGATGGAGAACGTAACTCTGTTTTAGTCCTCGTGGAGATTACTGCAGAAAAGGAAAGTTTCACATTTTTATCTGATTGTTTTTGGCATGTGATTATTGACCTCCATGGCTGCAGCCATGAGCGCTCCTACAGCTGTCTCCTTCTCCTCACCCTCCTTCCTTCTGAATCTGATAATCAGAGCATTAAGGCCTGCTTAATGTCTATCAGGGTTTGATAACACAGAGCTCCTGCAGTGTGAAATTCAGAAATCCTTTATGGGTTTATGGTTTCAGTTTGTGTTGGGGATCAAATAAGTCATCAGTTCATCTAACATGCGTGTTTGGACTCTACAGAGGAAGCCGGAGAGCCTGGGACAAACCCGCGCCTACACAGAGAGAACATACAAACTCTAGGAGGTGAACAGGGCTAACAACCAGACCACCATGCAGCTCTATCTGCACCAACCCCACAGTAAAAAGGCCCAGAGAAACCTGAGGCACCTGAGAAGGAAGCAGTTCCTGTCTTCCTGTCATTAATCATTGGTTTGATTTGAATTAAGATTCATAATCACTCACTTATTGTGGTTAGTTCAATAACAATCTGGTCTGTAACTGTGAGAAAGACATGGTCAGAATCACTGGTTGCTGCTGTGCTTTTAACTTTTATGACTCATTAAACATCATATCTTTCCATTCTAAGCTGCAGGACCTCAATTAGAGGTCACTGGTGTGATTGCGTCATGTTTACTGTGTCATCTCAGCCTAATGAGCCCCAGCAGATCTCCTCGCTGTTAGAAATACCTTACAGATCCCAGAAGACACAATCTATGGGGAGGTTTGGACACTAACAGGACAATTAGCAGCACAGGAGACCAGGGGAGGACGCTCTGTTGTCCCCATGGTCCCTGCAGGGAAGCTTCAGGACATTCAGGATGGTGTTTGTCTCCTGGGTCTTGACCGGACCCAGTGTTTACAGAAACACTTTAGTTCAAACAACAAAACCCAGATTTATAGCAGAATGATTAAATGAAACATGTTTTCATGGATGTTTCATTCATTTCATTTATTCATCTTTCTGACATTTAAAACTGTGAAAGTTGGCAAATATTTAACCTTAGTGTGAAAAGCGTCTAGTATCCTGTAACTCATTACCTTGTTGGCACAGTGCTGGAGATCCTGTCATCCCAAAATAATACTTTTAGCTGAATCCAGTTTATTCATCTAAATTCAAATCACAGCCACAGGTCATCTCAGTGTTCTTTACACGGCATCTGTTGGAGGTGATGTGATAGGAAAAGATCTCCTGAACTGGGGCCAGAAGTTCCTACTCTGGGGAGAGAGGTGGCCACCAAATGTTGAGGAACCTACAGATCTGGCTCTATAGACCCGTTTCCACTGGATGAGTTCCGGGACGTTTATGGGAGGAGAAAAGTGGATGAGGTGAATCTGCTGGCTTCATGCCACCAGGCTGACTGAGCATGCTCAGTGTTCTTTTCTCTGGCAGTGTCAAGGTGCCACCAGTGGGCCCGGCATATGTACTGCGGAATCTTAAGCCGGTTTGTGTGAATTCATGTGGACAAAGGTTTTTACTATTGTGGTGCCGTTTTTACAAACTTTGTCTTTGAAACTTTACCCATTTTGTCTCTGTGTAGAGCAGGCCTGGGAGGCAAAACATTTGTATTCTGAACCAACAGCGGAAAAGTACTTGAAGGGTTGCAGGTGTCAATCACCCTGGTCCCCAAATAGGATAGAAAAGATGAATTACAAAGGCCAGAAGTTCCTTAAGGTATGTTGACACCTTTAACCATTCATTCAATTCAATTAAATTCAGGGTATTTATATTACGCCAATTCACAACACATCTCAAGGCACTTTACAAGAAAAGGTTTTCCAGTGAGCTGGAAAAGGTCACCTGGTGACATCCTTGTCTCCAACAATGTTTGTAAAGTTTTTGGGAACCTGAAATTTGTCAAAAGGTCCAAAAGACGTATGAGGGTATATTAAGACCTCATGCCTTCACCTGTCACCTGTGAGCAATGCAAGAGACAGCTTCAGAATAGCTCCAAGTCACAAAGAGGCAGCCTTCTCCCTCAATGCAAAACACCTCCAAGGTGATGAGATGTGCACTGAGTCGCCAAGCCCTCAGAGCTTAACTTGTGCATGGAGGGGAGTACAACTATATCTAGTTGCCAAGTCTTGCCAAAACCTGGCTTTGACTCTTCTGAACCAGAAATGTAACATTTCAAAAAGCAAAAACCACTTGGTTATGCTGAGAATTTACAGACTCCTGATCTCACCAGCCACCCTGCTGAGACTGGATCTGCTCTCTTGGACTCTCTGGGTGTTTGTGTCATATGGCTGTTGGTTGGTTTTCATTAGCTTTTTAGGATTTATACTCTTTTTAGTTTTGCTATGACTGACCATACCAGTGGCTGAAGCTGCAGATAATACAGCCACCAGGATCACGGGGTCTCTCAAGCCATTCCACCATATGAATTAACGTTCCACTGGGGGGAGATCCTGAGGCACACTCAGAACCTCATCTGACACTGTTTTCTCATCTCTACATCTGCCTCTGTGGATCTTACTCTTCCTTTCTGATTTTATTTAGTCAAAGGATAGATTTATAGTTTCATAATTTGTTGTATTGCAACTTTGCCTTACAGGCAACCATGTTCTTCTTAAAGAGAACAGGCTTTCTTCAATGCCCTCCTGCTTGTTCACGTCATGTTTGCTGGGTTTTAACGACTCAAAGGCAGCAACAGACTCAGAAAACCAGACTGTATTTTTGGATATGGTAAAAGATGTTTGTTTATAACAGATATGAAAGTCTCTGGTTGATCGCCGGGAAAAAACGGGTCCACGATGGCAGGCGGAGGAACTGCAGCAGAAAAGGGGATATGAGATGGTGTGACGGTATTGTGAGGCAGAGAGTGGATGGTTATTCACGGGATGATTGTGATGTCCGATCCTGGAGGGAGATGAGTTGGATCCAAAGCCGGAGGTGAGTGGAGGCTGATGTTGTGCAAGGCTGTGTGTGTTAGCAGGTGGAGCGGGAAGACGGGCAGGCAGATGGAGAATAGGCAGACCAGCAGAGGTAACGGAGCAGAAGCTGACCGGGAGGGAATCCAGAGCGATCGGTAAGTTGTTTCCAGGAGGCTTCACCGTTGGAACGGAGATCAGAGGAGGAAACCATTTTCGGAGGATCAAGGAGTCTGGATCAGGATCTGGGAGGAAACCAGGAAGAGTAAGCGCACCGAAGAAACAAAGGGTACACTTTCTGGAGCTATTGGTTGGCCGTGTTACCACGCTAGAAGCGATAACCATCTGGCGTCAGCTTGCAGCCTCTGTCCCTCTTTTGAATGCTGGAGATGATGAGCCTAAACGATCTGCACCTGTCACCAATCAGCCACGCCCCTGCAGAGAAGGTAGGAGAGCACACACACACACACAGCAGAAACACCAGCAGAACAAGGATCCTAACAGTTCAGTTTTGTTTCCTATTGTCCTGTCGTGAACTTTAATCTCTAACATGCTTTCTGATGCCTGTAGAGTCTGAGATGGCGTGCTCTGGTGTCATTTTTTATGTGTGTAATTTCTCTGACCTTGGGTCAAATTCTCGGGGGCGTCCAATCCTGGGAGGTACTGTCTTTTATAGAGAGGACTGTGGGCAGTTGTAGTAAGGTGCAGAAACTATTGGTAGTGAGATACAGGCACTTTTTATGGGGCGACATGGACTCAGGAGATTAGAGTTTGTCCTGCCGGTTTAAACCTCTGCTCAGTTCCATCTGTCTCAGTCACTGTGTCCTTAGGTGAGACACTTGGCATAGTGATGCCTATTAGTCATGCCACATTGATATATTTTTAATAATATAGCATTGTTCAATAAAAGTATGACACAAACGATAAAAATTACAAATGCAAAACAATGCGCTTTTATTTGTTGAAAGATTATGAAATATTATGCCCCCCCCCCCCCCCCCCCCGCTGCTCCTAGTTAGTTTCAGTAGCGACAGTCGCAGGGAGAGGGAAACCAAGCAATGTGTGAAACCAGTAAGTCTCACCAATTGTTCTATAAGCTCAAATATTTTGGTTAGATGTGGTAATTAAGGTGGAACATTGCCATCTAGTGCTGACAACAATATCTTGAGATTTTGACAAATATCTGTATAATTCAACAAGAGATTGCCCAAAAGACCCCTATGATGAAAACGACAGATGGACTCAGTGTTCCCTCGCCCGCACGCGGGTCACCGGGGCCCCCCTCTGGAGTCAGGCCTGGAGGTGGGGCACGTTGGCGAGCGCCTGGTGGCTGGGCCTTTACCCATGGGGCCCGGTCGGGCTTAGCCCGAAGAGGTAACATGGGCCCCCCTTCCCATGAGCTCACCACCTGTGGGAGGGGCCATAGGGGTCGGGTGCTGTGCAGGATGGGCGGCGGCCAAAGGCGGGGACCTTGGCGGTCCCATCCTCGGCTGCAGAAGCTGGCTCTCGGGACGTGGAACGTCACCTCTCTGGTGGGGAAGGAGCCGGAGCTGGTGTGCGAGGTTGAGAGGTTCCGACTGGACATCGTCGGACTCACCTCGGCGCACGGCTCTGGCTCTGGAACCCGTCTCCTCGAGAGGGGTTGGACTCTCTTCCACTCTGGGTTTGCCCCCGCTGAGAGGCGCCGAGCTGGGGTGGGCATACTTGTTGCCCCCCATCTTGGCGCCTGTACGTTGGGGTTTACCCCGGTGAACGAGAGGGTAGCCTCCCTCCGCCTTCGGGTGGGGGGACGGGTCCTGACTGGTGTTTGTGCAGCTCAATGATCGACTTGGTTGTCGACTTGGTTGTCGTCTCATCTGATCTGCGGCCGCATGTTTTGGACACTCGGGTGAAGAGAGGGGCAGAGCTGTCCACTGACCACTACCTGGTGGTGAGTCGGCTCCGATGGTGGGGGAGGACGCCGGACAGACCTGGAAGGCCCAAACGGGTTGTGAGGGTCTGCTGGGAACGTCTGGCAGAGTCTCCTGTCAGAAGGAGCTTTAACTCGCACCTCCGGCAGAACCCAAACGTGTTGTGAGGGTCTGCTGGGAACGTCTGGCAGAGTCTCCTGTCAGAAGGAGCTTTAACTCGCACCTCCGGCAGAACTTTGAACACGTCCCGGGGGAGGCAGGGGACATCGAGTCCGAGTGGACCATGTTCCGCGCCTCCATTGCCGAGGTGGCTGACCGAAGCTGTGGCCGCAAGGTGGTCGGTGCCTGTCGCGGCGGCAACCCCCGAACCCGCTGGTGGACACCGGCGGTATGGGATGCTGTCAGGCTGAAGAAGGAGTCCTCCGGGTCTTTTTGGCTTGTAGGACCCCTGAAGCAGCTGATAGGTACCGACAGGCCAAGCGGGATGCGGCTCGGATGGTTGCTGAGGCAAAAACTCGGGCATGGGAGGAGTTTGGAGAGACCATGGAAAACGACTTCTGTACAGCTTCGAAGCGATTCTGGTCCACCATCCGGCGTCTCAGGGGGGGAAAGCGGTCTGCCACCAACACTGTTTACAGTGGGGATGGTGTGCTGCTGACCTCGACGCGGGACGTTTTGGGTCGGTGGATGGAATACTTCGAAGACCTCCTCAATCCCACCAGCACGCCTTCCAATCTGGAAGCAGGGTTTGGGGACTTGGGGTCGGGCTCTCCAATCTCTGGTGCTGAGGTCACCGAGGTCGTTAAAAAGCTCCTCGGTGGCAAGGCTCGGGGGGTGGATGAGATTCGACCGGAGTTCCTCAAGGCTCTGGATGTTGTGGGGCTGTGTTGGTTAACACGGCTCTGCAATATTGCGTGGACATCGGGGGCAGTTCCCTTGGATTGGCAGACCGGGGTGTTGGTCCCCCTGTTTAAAAAGGGGGACCACAGGGTGTGTTCCAACTACAGGGGGATCACACTTCTGAGCCTCCCTGGTAAGGTCTATTCAGGGGTTCTGGAGAGGAGGGTCCGACGGATAGTCGAACCTCGGATCCGGCGGATAGTCGAACCTCGGATCCAGGAGGAACAATGCGGTTTTCGTCCTGGCCGTGGAACACTGGACCAGCTCTACACCCTCAGCAGGGTCCTGGAGGGTGCGTGGGAGTTCGCCCAACCGGTCTACATGTGTTTTGTGGACTTGGAGAAGGCGTTCGACCGTGTCCCTCGGGGGGCCCTGTGGGGGGTGCTCCGGGAGTGTGGGGTACCGGGCCCCTTGATACGGGCTGTTAGGTCCCTGTACGACCGGTATCAGAGTTTGGTTCGCATTGCCGGCAGTAAGTCGGGCTTGTTTCCAGTGGGAGTTGGACTCCGCCAAGGTTGCCCTTTGTCACCGATCCTGTTCCTAACTTTTATGGACAGGATTTCTAGGCGCAGCCAAGGCGTTGAGGGGATCCGTTTTGGTGGCCTCAGGATCGGGTCTCTGCTTTTTGCAGATGATGTGGTCCTGTTGGCTTCATCGGAGCGTGATCTACAGCTTTCGCTGGAGCTGTTCGCAGCCAAGTGTGAAGCGGCTGGGATGAGAATCAGCACCTCCAAATCCGAGGCCATGGTCTTGAGCCGGAAAAGGGTGAGGTGCCTCCTCCGGGTCGGGGATGGGGTCCTTCCCCAAGTGGAGGAGTTTAAGTATCTGGGGGTCTTGTTCACGAATGAGGGAAAAATGGAGCGGGAGATCGATAGACGGATTGGTGGGGCATCTGCAGTTATGCGGGCGCTCTACCGGTCTGTCGTGGTGAAGAGAGAGCTGAGCCAAGAGGCGAAGCTCTCGATTTACCGGTCGATCTACGTTCCTACCCTCATCTATGGTCACGAACTCTGGGTGGTGACCGAAAGAACGAGATCACGGATACAAGCGGCTGAAATGAGTTTCCTCCGCAGAGTGTCTGGGCTCTCCCTTAGAGATAGGGTGAGAAGCTCGGTCATCCGGAGGGGGCTCAGAGTAGAGCCGCTGCTTCTCCACATTGAGAGGAGTCAGTTGAGGTGGCTCAGGCATCTGGTCAGGATGCCTCCTGGACGCCTCCCTGGTGAGGTGTTTCAGGCACGTCTCACCGGGAGGAGGCCCAGCGGAAGGCCCAGGACACGCTGGAGGGACAATGTTTCTCGGCTGGCCTGGGAGCGCCTTGGGGTTCCTCCCGAGGAGCTGGAACAAGTGGCTGGGGAGAGGGAAATCTGGGTCTCTTTGCTTAGGCTGCTGCCCCCGCGACCCGACCCCGGATAAGCGGAAGAAAATGGATGGATGGAAATGAATTGTTTATGTCGATATAGTTAATGCCCTGTTAGCATAAGTTAGCATTAACTTTTTTATGGTGGCTGTGGCCCTTAGAAGCAAACCACATCAACAAATCACTAAAGGCAACTTCTTTCCATACATTTCTCCTCACTGACTGCAGTGGGTTCTCCTCTCTGAGGCATCTTGCTCCTCCACAGGACAGCTCTATCACAGCGGGTGATAAAGGAAACAGTGCAGCTCGGTTTTGGATTTAAAGTTTCAGATGAGTAGACTAAAGTTAGCAGAGTAAAGTTAACTGCTGAGAATCATTTAAAAGAACAAGCACAACAGTGTTTCATGTTTCTTAAAACATCAGCACCAGGGGTTGCATTAACCGAATATTTTCAGTATTTGACAGTAACAAAAAAAAAGTTTCCCTGTTAGAACTTCTGCACTCTGCCCTGCTCGCTCCCTGTCCTAATTATTGTCTGTACCTGTCTTCAATCTGTCACACCTGATCCTCCTTCCCTTCTGTATATGTAAGCCCTTCACTTCGTCTCACTCCTTGTCAGTTCCTACTGTTTCTCCCTGTCATGTCCTCATGTTAGTCTGGTGTCCTGTCTGTCCGTCTACCTCCTCAATAAATCCACACCAAAATCTTACCAGTGTCTGCGTTTGCATTAATACACAACCACGGACACCTGATAGAAGGACCTGATCCACAAAATGGATCCAGCGGACGCCTCTCAAGCGGACCTGCTCCTTCAGAGCGTCTGGGATTAGCTGGCCAACATCTCCACCCTCAGTCCTCCGTGGGTTCGTCTCACTGGAGCGCAGGAGTTCTGTGAGCTCCTGCCCCGCTTACCATCTGTTCTTGCTCCACGAGACTACACGTATGTAGAAGAGGAGACGAAGGAAGTACACCAGGCAGCCCGAGAGCACACCTCGCCCACTTCATCTCTGCCGTGGCGTCCAGTCTGTACACTAGTCAGCCCTACAATCCTCCTGGTCATGTCCACCCTAGTCACCCCATCGCTGCCTGCATTGGTCGCCTCTCTCTCCGACCTATCAGAGACTGAGGATGAGGAAGAGGGGCGAGCATCATACCAAAATCTTACCAGCGTCTGCTTTTGTATCCATACACCACCATGGACACATGCCATGCCTGTGAGAGCATCTGAGAATCATCTCATGGCATTTCATTATCCATGAGCTGACAGAACGCTGAAGAGTTGTGGCGCGAAGAGCCCGGTACCAAACACCCGGGCTAAAGCAGTGCATGATCCGGCATTTCCTCTCACCAAAGCGATAGTTTGTGGGTCAGGAAACAGCTTTTTCAGAGAGTCTTTCCGACTGCTGATCACTTCAATTGCAGAAATGCTTCCTGATTTCAAAGCTTTGACTGAAGTGGCGCTTGTAATTCAGTCTCCAGTTTGGCGGCGGAGAACGGATTCAGCCTCTAGAACATCATCAAACCCCCCCCAAGAGAAGTCATCAGTGAATGATGATCAGTCCCAGGCAAAAGTCCAAAACGTCATGTCACTAACCTCCAGGTCTGTGCGAACCGAGGAGGTTGTGAGTGCTATCATTTAATTGAACTGTTTATATCTAGTTCCTGGGGCCACAATCAGTGATTTTTGTCTCTGTGGAAAAAAATATTACCTTGATTCAACAGCTTGATGTGTGATAGCATGATGTGGGTTTTCTGTTCAGCTCGTTTAGATGAATATTTATTCAAATGAATAACAAAAACAGATACAATTGAGTATGTTACCAATTTAAAAATAGACGGATAAAAATAGATTATGACCAGATTTTTTTGACGTCGTCGGTCAAAATGAGGAATAGTCTACCGCGGCCAATGTTTCAGCACCATGAAAAACAAAAAGAAACCAGACTGAAGTTGGTTTTAGGTTGTTAATTTCGACAGATATTAATCCCGGTTCAGCAGAGAGTTTTTAATGTTGCACAAAGTTGTGACACAGATGCAGCGGGTCTGATTATATCTTTGTGTTGCTGCTGATCACAGCAGGTCGCTTAGTGACAGAATACAAAATAAAATCAGCCGCTTTCACTTCATGATCCCTGCTCACCCCAGGATTATTCTACTAGACTACACAGATAACTTTTCAGATTTAATGTTATGCTGATGGAAAATTTGTGGATTTCTTTCATAGCTCCCACATCATGTGACTTAGTCACATTTCCTCTTGACATTTTATTTTTTAGGTGGTGGCTTCTCTCCTTACTGTGAAAAGATTACAGAGATGTTGAAGAACTTTACTTTTAGGTTTAACACCTCTCCACATCTGCACTATACAGTTGTTGCTCTGCTAGTAAAAGTAGCCATTTTATTTTTTGTTGGATTATTCTGGAAAGTATTTCATTATAAAATTGTGAATTTTATTTTGAGCTTAAGTTTTTTTAAAGTTACTTTTATGGACAATAGTGGAAATTAGAGAAGGGTGCAAAGAAATGTTGTTAGATGTGGTCATAAAGGTGCATCAATGCCAGCTTCCAGCTAATACCATTGTTGATGTTGCTGGTTGTACATAGAAAAACCTGTATACAAGTACAATATGGACTAATACAGAAAAATGCTATAGCTACTATTATGTAACAATCCATAACATTATTTAACATGCTGAAGGCACACCCTACAAGGCAAGTTTCACAGAAGCAGGAGAGAGCTATTTTGTTCATGTTCCCCCAAAAAATTACTCTGAAGCTGTTTATTGCCCCCCCCCCCCCCTAAAATAAAATGTGAATGGGATTGTTGCCCCTGACTGAATGTAGTGTAAAGCTTTGGAGTCCTCTGGATTAGATAAAGTATTACACAAGAACAGGCTATTTACCATTTGTTTAAGATGCCAAAATATAAGTCAGAGCCAGCAACACAAGGTCTTACACAGTTCTGATAACACTTGTGGAGAAACATAAACAGCCCATCTGGATCTCACACACAGACACACACAGCACAGGGATTCCTTGCCGCTATGCATTTCTTAGAATAATGGGGCCTCATATGGCAGCAACGACCTTTATTGATAATGTCAATACTTAAGACGTCAACAACTATCTGACCAATGATAACAAAACAATCTGAGGCGGAGACAGAGGCAGGAGGTCAGAGTGTCACGCTGCCCTATTCACTCCTCATTGTCTGCACCTGTCCAATCAACCACAACTGATCCTACTCACCTCCGGCCTTTATTACCCATCACTTCCCTTCACTCAGCGCCGGATCATTACTAGATTGTCTTCATCCCCATGGTGTGTCGTCTTCCAGTCTCTCCGTTCCTGCCGTCGTCCTCTTCACCACCACCACCATCATCATCCTCTCCTTTAATAAACATCCTGCACCTTCCTTCAGCGTCTGCATTTGGGTCCATACTCCACACACACATCCCTGACACAGAGTACAATTTTCCTGACCAATCACTGTAATTTTGCTTCACTTCATCCATTTTATTAAAAAAAATATGTGCACTGAATAATTGAGGCTCTCTTTTCAGGAAGCTGTCTGCACTTTAGGGACATGCAAAGAGAGAAATGGAGAGAAGGACATTGTGCTACTAAAAACTAGTTTCTGAATAAATTGACAATGGAGAAAAGTAGTTCAGAGATCTTCTGTTCTCACAACAAAGGAACACACAGAGTTATTTATATCGAACAGAAAACTGGTAGCTGGAGTTCTGTAGAATGATGGTTCAGATAGTTTGAAAATAACCCTACAACCCTTCCCTGATTGATGAGCAGCAAAAGTTGCTTTTCTAAGGTCATTGCTGATGCCTTTCCAGAGCAGTACTCCTGCATTTATAGTGGTTTTTACACAGATGATGAACAGTGAAAACAATGCATCCAGTCAACAGCAAAATGCTACCATAATCACTGTGAGAATATTCAAATTGGACAATTACCAAGTGGTAAACCTTTATATTATTAGAGTTTTATTTGAGTATAAAGTATATTTTTTACAAAGTGGTTTATGAACTCAACACTTTGAAAATAAGTATAACGTTTCTGTTCCAAGAGCAGATTACTTTTGACCGAAGAAAACATTTTTACAGGTGATTTGGATCTTACTAAGTTTGAGTCCATACAGCAGGGGGTTCAGAAGTGGCTGACAGGTGACAAAGTACAAGGATAAGATAATACGGAGAACGTTGTGAACTCTGCTCATGTCAAACCTGCTCTGTAACACAGCAAAGAAAGAGCCGAAAGAGAAGTTGAGCAGGGAGACCAGGTGAGGTGTGCAGGTGCTGACGGCTTTCTGTCGGGTCTGCTTGGAACCAGAAAAACACACCTGCAGGATCTTCACATATGTGTAGAGGATCAGCGCAGCGAGACTAAAGAGCACAGAGAAAGTGTAGACCAGTCCGTAGATGTTGCTGGCTGTTGCACTGCTGCAGGACAGCTTCACAACATAGTAATTGGCACAGAAAACTCTATCAATAATGTTCCCACACAGCTCAGAGGAGGCATTAAAGGTTATCATTAAAACTATAACAACAACAGACAGACCCCACAATAATGCAGTCAGCCTGAAAACTATGTTAAAAGACATCTGTGTGTTGTAATGCAGAGGGTGACATATGGCCAGGTATCTATCATAAGACATGACGGCCAAGTTGTAAAACTCCACGTTTACATACATGTAGAGACAGAAAATCTGCAGGAAGCAGAGAGGAACAGAAACTGTGTGAATATCAGAGAGGATCTGAACCAGCAGGAAGGGAAACAACGACGTGCTGCCGTACAGTTCATTCACAAACAGGCTGCAGAGAAACATGTACATAGGTTCATGTAAGGTCCTGTTCACACAGATCACCACGATCAGCAGGATGTTAGAAGATAAGATGAAGATATAAACACACATGAGGAAAAGGAAAATGATGTATTTAAATGGGCCAATATCAAAGTAGGCACTTAGAGTGAAATACGCAAACTGTGAAACATTCATGACCATCAACATGAACAATTTTTATAAAATGAAAGATGGGAGCTGCTGCTTTAAAGATTGTGAGAGTAAGTCAGCAGGAACCAGAAGAGCTCTGACTGGACACACAGGGACAGGTCCAACACAGTGCTACCATGGAGATGCATGAGTTAAGATCCAGTTAAACAACATTGGTTTCAATCTATGAGATAAACCAAAGACACAGAAGTAGATATGCAACTTGCATTCAGAGAGACATTTAGTTAGGAAAGCTCAACTCATGTCAGCACAAAGAATGAAATATCACAAATATTAAACATAATTCATCATCAATGCGTGTCAGTTTTCTCTGGACGAAGGAACTGAGCCGCTGCTGTAAAACATGTAGAAAGCAATTTCTGAGAAACATGGAGTTATAAACACAGAAAACAACAGAAAGCCTCACACTATGTTCAGATTTGGTGCAAAGGTACAGGAGCTACACATTTATATGGCAGCAGGAATTGACTCCTGAAACGCTTCTGCTTCTTTTAAATTCTTCATACCCAGGATGACGCCCACACTGAGTCATTAGACACACACACACTGAGCAGATTAAAATTTTAAGCGTTAATAGAGGTTCCCTGGATAGTTGAACAAAGTGATCAGTTACTTTCAGTATTTATCAGAAGGATTTGTATTCACCCATATTATTCAGATATTTACACACACTGTTCAAAAAACACATACCATGTCTATGGAACAATGAACAAGCCATAACTGTTGTTTATATATATATTTAAAAAATTGGAAATAATAAAAAAAAATGTTGAAACCAAATATGAAATTTTAATCTTGAAATCTAAAAATGTGTAAAATATAATTAAATTATAAAGAAGTCAGACTAAAGTAATGTTAAGTTTGGATGAGGGTTTATTTTTAAAACACACTTTTTTATTTTCATTTTTTCTTCTTCAGATTGTTTGAGTTCAGATACAGTCAGTTTTTTATTTATTTAATTTTTACCTCTTTATCCCACTGGAACAACTGGGTTAAAAGTTCCAACCTCTGCTCTGTCCATCACGGTCATTGTGTCCACTTCACCAGCCTGCTGGCGCCTACGTACGGCAGCCTTGCTTCTGTCAGTCTGTCCCAGGGCAGCTGTGGCTACAATGTAGTTTACTGCCATCAGTGACTGAATGTAGTGTGAGGCGCAGGGTGGGTAATCTGATCTGGTGTTTGGCACAACAGCCCACAAAACAGTCACTACCCTCTCACTCACCGGGGTATACCCCAATATACAGGCACCAAGATGGGGGACAACAAGTATGCCCATTCCTGCTAGGCGCCTCTCAGCGGGGGCAACTCTTGAGCTAAAGAGTGTCCAACCCCTCTTGAGGAGACTGGATCCAGAGCCAGAGCAATGCATAGAGGTGAGTCCAACTATATGCCATACCATACCATGCCATGCCATACCATACCATTCCATGCCATACCATACCATACCATACCATACCATACCATACCATACCATACCATACCATACCATACCATACACATACACATACAGCAATCAATACAAATTAAAATACCAGCAGGGTACAAACAATAATTTATAAGTATTAAAAGCCATAGACAGAAACTAAGGATTAAAAGTAAAGGTATAAAATGAGTCTTTACACATGACTTAAAAACATGGAGCGAGGAAGATAGTCTAATGTAATGGAAGTTCATTCCAGAGTTTTGGGGCGCAGATTGAAAAGGCTCGTTCGTCTCATTTTTGTAATGGAATCTTGGTATTTGTAGTAAGTGTTGGTCAGCGGAGCGAAGGGACATGCCTGGTTTATATGGGAAAAGCAGCTCTGAGAGGTAAGTAGGGGCCAAACCATTCACACCTTTAAAAGTAAACAATAACATTTTCAAACGTATTCGGAAGTGTACGGGAAGCCAATAAATTTTTGCTAGAATCGGGATAATGTGTTTACGATGGCCAGTATTTGTCAAGAATCTTGCTGCTGCATTCTGGGCCAGATGAAGGCAAGAAAAGGCTGCTTTTAAGATACCAAAAGAACAGAATTTGAATAATCCTTGAATTTTAATGACTCAAGGTGGTGCCATTGTAGGATAGGTTTTAATTTGGCAAGACGTCTCAGTATCTAATAGGAACCTCTCGACTTCGCACACCAGCTCAGGCCCCTTCCCCGCCAGAGGGGTGACACTCCATGTCCCGAAAGCAAGCTTCTGTAGCAGAGGATTGGAGCACCAAGGTCCTCGCCTTCGGCCACCACCAGAAGTAGGGACCCATGTTTTCTCTTCAGGCAAAGCCTGGCCGGGCTCCAGGGGTAAAGGCCCGGTCACCAGGCACTTGCCAACATGCCTCACCTTTAGGCCTGGCTCCAGAGGGAGGCCCCAGTGACCTGCGTCTGGGCAAGGGAACACTATGTGCACTGCTGCCAAATGGTTGTTTAGACTGTGCATCGACTGATTCCTCACCTTGGAAATGTTTGCCATCCGTGGCCCTATCTGGGGCAAAAAGCCCCTGACAACTTAGCTCCTAGGATCATAGGGACCCTTGAACCACAATAATGTGGCAGCCCAGGAGGTGCTTAAGGTCCTGAAACCTTCAGCAAGCCTCAGTTAGTCTTCTTTCACTGCTAGGCCAAATCACCTGTTTGGAATAATCGGACGATCTCATGTGATTTTGACAACTTCATAAAACGTCAGCTAATGATGTCCCACTGCAGCTGTGGGTGTCTTAAAAATATCATAAAAGGCCACAGAGACGAGCTCCAGCTCCGTTTTGGAGGGAAGGGGATTGATTCATGTTTCCACAATGATTGTGTTAAGGAAGTTGTTTGTCTCTGTGTTTTAATGAATCTCTACTGTGAAAAGAGCTTCATCAGGAGTTGATACTGTAAATGTCGGCTTGTATTTCCAGTTACCGTTGACTGAAACCTTCAGCCTGATCAGGACTCAATGATGGGAAATGCTCACAGACTGTTGTCAGTATTATTAGGCTGTGTTCAGCATGTGGGAAGCAGATTGGGGTTAAACTTAGTTTTATTGGTGAAATTCTTTAACTAAAGGAATTGTTTTATGATCTAACTGTAGGTAGTATGATATAATATAATGATGAACTCTTCACAAGTTTTGTTTTTTTCTATGACTGCCTATATTGACTCCTGGTCTTTGATGTATTTATATTTCACAGTTGTCTTGGTTTTGTATGTTTTAATCATTGGTTCTAATGTTCTGCTGATCGTGGTGATCTGTATGAACAGGAGCTTACATGAGCCTATGTACATGTTTCTGTGCAGCCTGTTTGTCAATGAAATGTATGGCAGCACAGGCTTGTTTCCCTTCCTGCTGGTTCAGATCCCCTCTGATGTTCACACAGTTTCTGCTCCGTTCTGCTTCCTGCAGGTTTTTATTGTCCATTCGTACGGAGCTATTGAGTTTCTAAACTTAGCTGTCATGTCGTATGACCGGTACCTTGCTATCTGTTACCCTCTGCAGTACAACACCAGAATGACACCGACAAAGATTGCCGTGCTGATTGCTGTGAGCTGGTTGTATCCGTTTGTAGTGATGTCTTTCTCAATGTCACTGATACCATCGAAGCTATGTCGGAACCAGATTCACAAAGTCTACTGTGACATGCACTCTCTTGTCAAACTGGCCTGTATGGATGCAGCCTCAACGAACATTTATGGACTCACTGCTACGTTCAGCACCATCTTCTTCTCTTTGCTGTTAATCCTCTACACCTACATCAAGATCCTTGTTGTGTGTTTCTCTGGTTCCAAACAGACCCGTCAGAAAGCTGTGAACACCTGCACACCTCATCTGGCCTCTATCTTGAACTTTTCCTGTGCTGGCAGCTTTGAGATCTCACAGAGCCGATTTGACATGAGTTTTCTGCCAAATGTTCTGCGGATTTTTCTATCACTTTATTTCCTCACTGCCCAGCCTCTTTTTAACCCGCTGATGTATGGCCTGAAGATGTCAAAAATCAGAAATGTTTGTAAAAATCTATTTCTGAATGTAGACAAGTGACATGATTTTACTATATTGACAAAATATTGAAAATATATTAAATGTAGAAAAAATTTTTACTGCTCGATGTTGAATCTTAAAATAAATCAGATAAATAATCAAAGATTTTATTTATTTTCAAGTGGTTTCTTCCTTAAGAGGATTAATATAACATACAAATACATTTATTTTCACCAACTTTATTTGAATGAAATGTTGGATGAAAAAAACACAGAGAAAGGTTTTTTAGAAAAGTATCTAAAAGAACATCAGCTCATTTCGATGCCTTGTGTTGGAATTTAGGAGTTAATGTGACTTAAAGACAATTTTCACTTTTTAGAAAAGTTTCTCTTCACATTTGGATGTATCTACAGTTTTAAATCAATTTTATTTTCTATCAAATGGTGTAACAGATTGGGGATATAAAAGAGAATAAAGTAAAATCCTCCTCGAGAAACATGAATGTCATGTATTTACACATTTTTTACTTCAACCATTATGATTGATTCTTTTATTTATTTATTTATTTATTTTTATTATTATAATGTTCCATTTTATGTTCAGTTATTATTATAATTATGTTCAATTTTATTTGTTTTTTCAATGTTCGAATAAAAAAGAATTCATTCATTCATTATTATTATAATTAATAATATTAATTTTAATGTTAATAATGTTAATAATAATAATAATAATAATAATAATAATAATGATGATAACCTATGGTTACCTTAGAGAGAAGAAATAATTAAATAATAACGCAGAGTCAAACAATCATCAAAACAATTAAATACAGGTCCTTCTAAAAAAATTTGCATATTGTGATAAAGTTCATTCTTTTCCATAATGTAATGATAAAAATTAAACTTTCATATATTTTAGATTCATTGCACACCAACTGAAATATTTCAGGTGTTTTATTGTTTTTAAACTGATGATTTTGGCATACAGCTCATGAAAACCCAAAATTCCTATCTCAAAAAATTAGCATATCATGAAAAGGTTCTCTAAACGAGCTATTAACCTAATCATCTGAATCAACTAATTAACTCTAAACACCTGCAAAAGATTCCTGAGGCTTTTAAAAACTCCCAGCCTGGTTCATTACTCAAAACCGCAATCATGGGTAAGACTGCCAACCTGACTGCTGCCCAGAAGGCCATCATTGACACCCTCAAGCAAGAGGGTAAGACACAGAAAGAAATTTCCCAGAGTGCTGTATCAAGGCACCTCAGTGGGAAGTCTGTGGGAAGGAAAAAGTGTGGCAGAAAACGCTGCACAACGAGAAGAGGTGACCGGACCCTGAGGAAGATTGTGGAGAAGGACCGATTCCAGACCTTGGGGGACCTGCGGAAGCAGTGGACTGAGTCTGGAGTAGAAACATCCAGACCCACCGTGCACAGGCGTGTGCAGGAAATAGGCTACAGGTGCCGCATTCCCCAGGTCAAGCCACTTTTGAACCAGAAACAGCGGCAGAAGCGCCTGACCTGGGCTACAGAGAAGCAGCACTGGACTGTTGCTCAGTGGTCCAAAGTACTTGCATGTCATTCGGAAATCAAGGTGCCAGAGTCTGGAGGAAGACTGGGGAGAAGGAAATGCCAAAATGCCTGAAGTCCAGTGTCAAGTACCCACAGTCAGTGATGGTCTGGGGTGCCATGTCAGCTGCTGGTGTTGGTCCACTGTGTTTTATCAAGGGCAGGGTCAATGCAGCTAGCTATCAGGAGATTTTGGAGCACTTCATGCTTCCATCTGCTGAAAAGCTTTATGGAGATGAAGACGACCTGGCACCTGCTCACAGTGCCAAAAGCACTGGTAAATGGTTTCCTGACCATGGTATTACTGTGCTCAATTGGCCTGCCAACTCTCCTGACCTGAACCCCATAGAGAATCTGTGGGATATTGTGAAGAGGAAGTTGAGAGACGCAAGACCCAACACTCTGGATGAGCTTAAGGCCGCTATCGAAGCATCCTGGGCCTCCATAACACCTCAGCAGTGCCACAGGCTGATTGCCTCCATGCCACGCCGCATTGAAGCAGTCATTTCTGCAAAAGGATTCCCGACCAAGTATTGAGTGCATAACTGAACATAATTATTTGAAGGTTGACTTTTTTTTTGTATTAAAAACACTTTTCTTTAATTGATCGGATGAAATATGCTAATTTTTGAGATAGGAATTTTGGGTTTTCATGAGCTGTATGCCAAAATCATCAGTTTTAAAACAATAAAAGACCTGAAATATTTCAGTTGGTGTGCAATGAATCTAAAATATATGAAAGTTTAATTTTTATCATTACATTATGGAAAAGAATGAACTTTATCACAATATGCTAATTTTTTGAGAAGGACCTGTAAATAGCAAATCAAAAGACAGGACAACCATTCAGAGTCTAAAGTGAATAAGCGATTTGAACAGATATGTTTTGAGCTGGGATTGTAATGTTGTAGCCTGAGACCGGTTGGTTCCTTGTTACCCGGTGTTGCCACTGATTACACTCATTAGGTTCACCTGTGCTTAATTATTGCCTGCTGCTTCTCACTCCTGTCTCCACCTATATAAGCTCCTTCCAGCCAGAAACTCTCTGCCATTAGGCCTGAGGGACAGCGAACCGGAAGGGAGTGGCTGAGGCTCCGACTGGGAAACTTTCCCTGACAGACGGAGGATCAAAGAAAAAGTTTGAGTAAAACAATTAATGGTGAAAGGATATTCGTTGGGAAAATATAAAGAAATATTGAATGGATTGGAAAACATTTTGATGCTCAGAAGAAAAGGAATTCAAGTAGAAAATATGCCAAGACAAAGAAAATAAGATCAAGGTATTGCGGGTAGGCACGGCTGTGCAGGAAATGAGAAGGAGTGGGGAGAGATAGAGGAGTATGAGAGTGAAGATAGCATGGAAATGAGTTTTGGTCAAGAAAAGTTGAAAGGAAAGAGAGGATACGTGTCAGATGAAGATAAGATAAAGAAACTAAAGAAGGTGAATCTAAGTGATAGTAATGAAGATGATGAAAGAGAATACAAAATTATTCTAAGGTTCAGTGAGGGGAATGGAATAAACAAAATAGGTCCGACTAAGTTAACAACTATTTTGAAAAATCAAGTGGGAGATCTTAAAATGGCAAAAGTATTGAGGGATGGAAATTTGTTAATTGTGTGTAAATCAGAGGAACAGAGAGAGAAGGCTCGAAAAATGAAAGATGTAGGGAAGCATAAAGTGATTAGTGTGAGTAAGGTGGGGTCAGGAAAACAAGGTCTAAAGGGAATAATATGGGGTATTCCAATTGAGATGTCAGTGGATGAAATCAAAGTTAATATAAGAGGAGCTAAGATAAAAGAGTTTAAAAGACTAAGTGAATTCCCAGATGGAGTTAAAAAAGAAAAGGAAGCAGTTATAGTGATGTTTGAGGGAGAGATTCTGCCATATCGAGTCTTCTTGGGTTGTTTGTCGTATTCAGTGAGGGAGTTCATACCAAAGCCAATCAGATGCTACAACTGCCAAAGATTTGGGCATACAGCAAATATTTGTAAAGGAAGAAAGAGATGTCCAAGATGTGGAGAAAATCACAGATTTGAAGAATGTGGTAATAAATTAAAACCCAAATGTTGTAATTGTGGAGGTGAGCATAGTGCTGCTTATGCTGGTTGTCTAAGAATGAAAACAGATATTAATATTCAACAGACAAAAGTTCAAAATAAGATTTCATATGCAGAGGCAGTGAAAATGGTTGGAAGAAATGGAGGGAAAAAACAGGAGATCATAACGGAAGAAAAAAAGAAAGAAATGAGTAAAGAAGCAGAAGGAAAAGTTTGGATAGATTTGAAAAAACTTGTAACTTTCATTGCAGGAGTTATTAACGCTACAATGGAGACGGGATCTAAAACTGAAAGAATCCAAATTATTGTAAAAGCAGCAGCAAATCATTTAGACTTGAGCGAGTTATCATGGGAGGAAATCAGACAAAACTTAAGTACTCAGTGAAATCAAGAAGGTGGAGGAACAGGATAAATGGTTTTAATACTGCAATGGAATGCAAGAAGTTTAATAGCTAACGGACAGGAATTAAAAAGATGGGTAGAAGATCAAATAGAAAAAACAGAAATAATATGTATTCAGGAGACATGGTTAAATAAAAAAATTAGATTTTAAATTATTATCATACAATATAATTAGAAAAGATAGAGAAAATGGTAAAGGAGGAGGATGTGCAACTTTTATTAAGAATAATTTAAATTATAGAGTTGTCAAAATAGGGAAGGAAGAAGAATTTATAGGAATAGGGTATATAGGAATAGGGTATATAGTAAATTATTATAATCCATGTAAGAAATTAGAAATAAATAAAATAAAAATGATGCCAGAAAATAATTATAAAAATATATTGATATGTGGTGATTTTAATGCACATAATACAGTATGGGGAGGAATAAAATGGTGAGGTAATTGAAGAAATAATGGATGAAATAAATTTGGTATGTTTGAATGATGGAAAAGGAACAAGAATAGATGTTAATACAGGATACATTTCGGCAATATACATTATGTTGACTTCAAATGAATTGGCTGGAAAAAGTGAATGGGAGGTTCAGGAAAATTTGATGGGCAGTGATCATTATCCAATTTTGATTAAGATTGTAGGATTTAGGGATTCAAAAACTGAAGTTAGAGAAGAAAGGTGGGTTTTTAGAAAGGCAAACTGGGATAAATTTAAAAGTATATGTGAAAAGAATCAAGATAAAATAAATATGGAAAATAGTGTAGAAATGGAAGAAAAAACTTTTAGAAAAATAATTATTGAAGCAGCAGATAAAACAATTCCAAAAAGTAAAGGGAATATGAAAAAGAAAAATGTGCCTTGGTGGAATGATGAATGTGAAAAAGTAATTAAAGAAAGAAATGAGTATGAAAAAATTAAAAAAGAATCATAATTATGAAAATTTAATAAAATATAAAAGATTGCAAGCAGAGGTAAGAAAAACGATTAAAAATGCTAAAAGAAAAAGTTGGAGAACTTTTTGTGATAAAATCGGAAGAACAACTCAAGTAAGTGAAGTTTGGGGAATGATTAAGAAAATGAAAGGAATATAAAGAGAGAGGAGTTATTCAGCTTTAAAAATAAAAGATGATATAATTGTTAAAAATGAAGTAAAAGCAGAAATCTTAGCTAAGACATTTGTTAGAATAAATAGTAATAATAATTTATCAGAAGACAGAAGGAATAAAAGGGAGGAAAATAGGAAAAAATATGAGGTAGCGAATGAAGAAAGTAGTAAAATGTCAGTATTAGATATTCCTTTTAATATGATTGAGTTAGAACAAGCTTTAGGGAAAAGTAAAAATACGGCACCAGGTAATGATAAAATTACTTATGGGATGATTAAACATTTAGGGAATAAAATGAGAATGAGGTTGTTGAATTTATATAATAAAGTTTGGATAGAGGGAATAATACCAAAAAATTGGAAAGAGCCAATAATTATACCTATATTGAAACCAGGAAAAGAATCAACTAATCCGGAAAATTATAGACCAATAGCTCTTACATCTCATACAGGAAAAATAATGGAAAGGATGATTACAGAGAGATTAAATTATTATCTTGAAAGTAAAAAATTGATTACAAAATATCAAAATGGTTTTAGAAAAGGTAGAAGTACAATGGATCCAATTGTTTATTTAGAAAATGAAATTAGAAATGTGCAGAAAAATAAAGAAAGTTTAGTTGTAGTATTTTTTGATATTGAAAAGGCTTATGATATGGTTTGGAAGGAAGGGTTACTAATAAAATTAAAGAGATTGGGAATAAAAGGAAGAGTTCATAATTGGGTTAAAAAAATTATTCAGTAGACCTATTCAAGTAAAGATAGGAGATAAAGTATCAAAAAGTTATTTAGTAGAAAATGGAACACCTCAAGGCGTATAATCAGTCCAATATTGTTTACTATTATGATAAATGATGTATATGAAAATATAGGGTATGATTTTGGAAGAGCATTATTTGCGGATGATGGAACATTGTGGAAAAGGGGAAGAAATATAAAACATATGCAAAAGAAATTACAAGAAGAAATATCAAAAGTTGAAAAATGGTCGTATGATTGGGGTTTTAAATTCTCAGTTGATAAAACAAAAAGCTTGGTGTTTACAAAGAAAAGAAATGTGGAAATGAATCTTAAACTATATGGAGAGAATATAGAACAGGTAAAGAGTTTTAAATATTTGGGGTTTTTTTTTGACAATAAGTTAACTTGGAAGGAAAATATAATTAAAATTGAGGAAAGATGTAAAAAAGTAACAAACATAATGAGATGTCTAAAGGGTAATGATTGGGGGGCTAGTGCAAAAGCATTAAAGCAAATATATATTACAATGATAAGATCAATAATAGACTATGGAAGTATTGTATATAGCTCTGCATGTAAAACATTATTAATGAGGATTGAAAGAATACAAAATCAGGCACTGAGAATATGTTGTGGAGCAAAAAAACATCTCCTATAGCATCTATACAGGTTGAAATGGGAGAAATGCCAATAGGACTAAGATTTAAATACAATTTATTAAATTATTGGGTTAGTATTAAAGGATGTTCAAAGGATGAACATATGATCAAAAACGATATGTATTTATATAGGGAAAATGAAAAATTTGATAGTATGTTAGAAAAAGCAAACAAATTAGCAGAAATCTATAAAATAAATGATATTAGAGTTATAAAAAAATATTTATATTCAGTGACTCCTAAATGGATTTTTCCTAGGTGTTATATTGACTTTTATATAAAAAATATGATAGATATAAATAAGGGAAAAGGAAATTGGGATAATATTATAAATAATAGATTAAATTGTATACATAAAAACTATATACCAATATATACAGATGGATCAAAAGAGTCTGAAAGTGGGAGAACAGGTTTTTCTTTTTATATTCCTGCGGTAGGAAAAGGGAATAAAATAAGAACACCAGATGAAATATCAGTTTTTACAAGTGAAATGTTGGCAATTTATTTTAGTTTAGATTTGATTGAGCAAAATAGAGTTAAAAAAAGTATAATATGTACAGATTCATTATCAGTTTTGTTAACAATTAACTCAAGAACAAATGAAAACAGAGTTGATATTATTCTAGAAATATTTGAATGCCTATTTAGATTAAATAAATTAGGAATTGAAATAAGATTCATGTGGGTTCCAGCGCACAGAGGAGTAGAAGGAAATGAAATAGCAGATTATTACGCAAAACAAGCGATAAAGTTGGAAACAGGAATAGAGATTCCTTTTAGTAGAAAAGAAGTGAAATCTATAATTAAGGTGAAAATTAGGAATGAATTGCAGGAAAAGTGGATAAAAGAAAAAAAGGGAAGACATTTATTTAATATACAGAAAGAAGTAGGTAAGATGAAGATAGAGGAGTTTAATAATAGAGAGCAAACAATAATATCAAAACTAAGGATAGGACATTCGGGATTAAATAGCACTTTGTATGTTATGGGAAAACATCAAACAGGTTTCTGTGAGTGTTGGAAAGAAAGGGAAACTGTAGAGCATGTACTGTGTTTTTGTAGTAAGTATAAAGTAATTAGAGAAATATTAAAAGATAAGTTAAAAATTAAAGGATATGGAGATTGGAATTTAAAAACGGTATTGAATGGAAATAATAAAATTTATAAATTAGTGTTAGAGTTTCTTAGGAAAAGTAAGTTAGTTAATAGAATTTAGGTTGTTTTTTTGTTTTGTTTTTTTCTCCTCACTTCGACTCACACTCCTGCACAGTAGGTGGCGGTAATGCACCTTTAAGTTGGATGCCACCTGCCATTTAAACAAAAAGAAGAAGAAGAAGAACTCCCTGCCAGATTATCCTGAGCCTTGATATGTTGATTTCTAGCGTTTGTTCCTGCCTAACCTGATCTCTCCTGGAATTCTTGTTTATGACCTTTGCCTACTTCTTGACCCTGCCTTTTGAACACGGATTGGACACGTCAGCCTTCCCTTGCCCCTGATTCTGCTGACCTGGATCTGCACTGTGGGTTGCTGGATTTCACTAACTGTTACCCTATGGTCTCACCTTGTGGATCTGTATCTGGAGGAGCTTGGATCTCTTTCTCTGGAGAGGTTAGTGGCTTGCTGATCTAATTCAGTAACTCCTGACTCTTGCTCAGCCACTAACCTTCTACCTCTCATTGCAGAAGACTTCAGATCCTAGTTAAGAACATTTGCTGGCCAACTTCAGAGACTAAATAAATTATCTTCATTGACAATGTCTGGTTGAATTATTGGATCTTCCGATCTGGGTTTCTTACAGTGATTTAAATAAAGGAAGAGAGTCAACATTCCTGATGTCGGGAAGAAGTGAGTACCAGTGGCAAGGAGCAGAGCAACTGAAAGCTCTGGTCCCTATGTTGTCAAGACGGGAAAAAGGAACAACAAGATGAGTGGCTGTCGAAGATCTGAGAGAATGGGAAACAGTGGTGATGTGAAACAGGTCACACAGATAAGGAGGAGCAATGCTATGGATGCACTGCCTTTGATTAATGTTTTCATGTATCATATGTTTTGTGTGTGCTTCATACTTTATTGCTGTTTTTACTTTATCATAAATTCATGTCGGCTTTTAAGTAATGTTTTACACGTTGCTCTGTGTGTGTTTTACTGTATGCTCTATTGCTGCTTTTACTTTATCCCCTAATCATGTAAGGCACCTTGAATTACCTTGTTGTTGAAAGTGTGGAATACGACTAAAATAGCCTTGCCTATGGATTACTCAAACAAGAGAATTAGAATTTTGAAGTTGACCTGGGATTCTATGGATAACCAGTGACGCTGCTGAAGAACTGGGGTAATGTGTTCTCTGGAGGGTGTCCTAGTTATGATCCAAGATGCAGAGTTCTGAAGGAGTTGGAGTTTATGAAGGGACTTATTGGGGAGACCAAAAAGAAGAGAGTTGCAATAGTTGATAGAAAGGATGAGGCTATGGACAATGAACGGCCGCAGCATGGGGAGTAAGGAAAGGACGAAGTTAATGTCACGTAAGTAGAAGTATGCCAGACCGGGTGATGTATTTAATATGAGACTGAAATGAGAGAGTACTATCAAGTATGACACCCAGACTCTTTACCTGAGGGGAAGGATGAAGGAGAGAGGTGTCGATGTTAATGGAGAAACTGTGAAGTTTGGTTAAAGTGGAGGCTTGGCCCACGAGTAACACTTCAGTTTTATTACTGTTGAGCTTGAAAGAATTAGAGGAGAACCATAATCTAATCTCCATGAGACAGTCTGAAAGGGAGGTAGGTGGAAGGGGGGAAATTGGGTTTGGAAGAAATGTAGAGTTGGGTGTCATCTGCATAACTATGGAACTTGACATTACATTTACAGATTATTTGGCCAAGAGGTAGCATGTAAATAATGAATAGAAGGGGCCCTAATACTGAAACCTGGGGCACACCTGCTGTTAGGATTCAGTGGCTGAGTGCATGGGTGTGTCTTTGATTCCCTTACCTTTCTCTGTGGGGTGAGACTGGCAGGTGCTGCAGCAGGTGTCACCAATCAGCTTCATCAACTCGGCTGTTCAAAAGAGCGACGGTTCCTGGAGGCTGACGGCAGATAGTTCTCGCTCCTTAACGTGGTACAAGGCCATCTCCAAGTTATAGCTCCTTAGAAAAAGGTTTTAACCTTTCCACCTTAGAGAGGTACTTACCCTGTTGTTCTTCTTGCAGATTCTAGTCCTGGACTCCTCCTTCCTCGTTGCTGATCCTCCATCATTGTTCACCGTTTCCATCCTGGGTTCCAGTCCTGGGTTTCTCCTTTCTCGTTCCTAATCCTCCTTCGTTGTTCACCGCTTCCATCCGTACTGGTTCCTCCCTGGTCAGCCTCCACACCACTCCTCCCTGGAACAAGCCAAGCCAACCATACTCACCACCTCTGCCGCTTCCATCTGCCACCTGCCTTTCCACCGTCCAACGCTTCCACCTGCAGAGAAGAGACGCTGGATCACCATCTTACCAAGCCACCCATCCTCAGCCAACCTCAGTACAACTACCTGCTCCAAGGAACCTTCCGTCCAACCTTCAATAAGATCATTCATTCCTCCGCATCAATATTCCAGACCAACAAAGCCGACTCCCTTAACTGCGCTAATTACTCACCTGTTTCTCTCCAGTTCAGTCACACAGCTCGAATTCCTCATCGCCGCCCCATTCTCCCCCCCACCTTCCTGTTTCACAATAAACATTTTAAAACGGATCACTTGCTGTCTGTAGTTGTTGCTCGAATTAGAGTAATTGAAAACCCTAAACATGACTGAACTATCTGGCCAGCCTGACTCACTACTTCAGACATCGCTTTCCCACCAGAAATCCTCCTGGAGCAGCATGAGTCCGTCCTCCAGGAGGTTTCCCAACAACAAGCCACTCTAGTAAATACCATGAGCCAACTTACTAAACAACTCTAGGAGCTGGACAGTAAGGTCCACAACCGCGTCCCGTTCATTGTATTCCGCTTCCGCATCACCTATGTGACGTCACCAACCCCCGAGTTCTTCTCTGGGGATTTAAGTAATTGCAAGGGTTTTTTGCTACAGTGCTCTCTAGTGTTTAACTGCTCCCCTAAATCTTTTCAGTCAGGTGCAAGCAAGATCTCATACATAATTGGTTTACTTCGAGATTGAGCCTTTAGATGGGCAGAAGCATTTGTTGTGGAAAGTACCATAGAAGACACATTTTTAGATGATTTTCTGGAGTTATTTAAATTAACTTTTACCACAACAGAAATAATGAAGAATCAGCTAAAAATGTATGGAGTCTTAAACAGGGCAACCGGTCTGTCTCAGATTTCGCCGTAGAATTTCGCACACTAGCTGCTGAGTCAGGGTGGAATGCTCTAGCCCTTAAGGGGGCTTTCATCATGCCCTCAATGTTAAGATTAAAGATGCTGGGCGAGATGAGCCCAAGTCTCATAATCAATTAATTAATTGTGCGATCAGGTTAGATAACCTATTTAGAGAGAGACTTCGATTAAGGCACCTTTTACCTTCTATCCAGCCCAGATCCGAATTTATGCCTACTGGTAAGAGCCCACCTCGACCCAGAACTGAATCCCCTGAACCCATGCAATTGGGTCGCCTAACCCCAGAAGAGAGACAAAGATGAATGACCTCAGGAAGTTGTCTTTATTGTGGTTCACCTAGACGCTTCATCGCTTCTTGTCCAGTTTGGCCAAAAGACCAAGCTCGACAGTAAATATAGGGGTCGTGATGGGCCAAAAAGAGAATAGCCTCCGTTTTGTTGGTCCGTCTTCCATTTGCATCAACAATAAAGCCCCCCATCTTTGTTCATCTCTAATAGACTCTGATTCTGAACAAAACATTATTCACACAGATCTAATACGTCAGTGCAGCATCCCTGTCACAAGACTTGACCTTCCTATTTGGGTTAGTGCCCTAGATGGGAGTTCCATGACCATCATTACCCATCAAACTCAACCCATTTCATTAGTCGTCTCAGGCAACCATCACGAGTCCATCCAATTTTATGTCTTCCCCACTAGATACAACCCCATAGTTCTCAGTTACCCCTGGCTTTCTCTCCATAATCTCCAGGAGCCCTTACTGTTTAAAGAACTGCCTTCACTCAGCTCTACCACCCAGTCACCCCAAAAACCAGCACCACAATCCACCTCCTGATCTTTCCAACGTACTCCCTGATTACCAGGATCTCAAGCAAATGTTCAGCAAAGACTTACCCCAATCCTTACCACCTTATCGCCCATATGACTGCCCCATCGATCTCCTGCCTGGAGCCCTTCTACCCTAAGGTCGACTGTTCAGTCTTTCTGGAAAGGAGAGGGAAGCCTTGGAAAAATACATCAACGAATCACTTAACCCAGGAATCATTCGTCCGTTCTTATCCCCCCCGGGTGCATGGTTCTTTTTTGTTCAAAAGAAAGATAAGATGCTAAGACCCTGCATCGATTATAGAGGGTTGAATCAAATCACTGTCAAAAATAAATCAAATCAAATCAAATCAAACTTTATTTATGAAGCGCTTTTCATACAAGAAGTTGCATCACAAAGTGCTTTACAGATTAAAATGACCCCACATAAAACCACCTTCCCTTCCCTCCCCCACAGATTTAAAAGCATGGTCACAGTTATACCCCCCTCCCCCCAACCCATCTCCCATGCACAATCAGTTAAAAGAAAAAGTAAAAAAGGACATTGGGCCGAGTGTAGATGAACCATGCAAGGAAACGCCATCAGAGGAGCCATCTGCCCCGGCAGCAGTAGATTAACAGCAGCAGCCGAGGCACTGACACAGGGCACCCAGTGGAGGCAAGGCCAAGACCCCCACCTCCACCCAAGCTCCACCTGGAGAGCACCCAGGCCGCTACAGCCGACCACCGCTCCCGGGGCAGAGGGCTCCCACAGAGGAAATACTGGAACGGGGATTAAGATAAATTAAAGTATAAAAAGAAACAGTAAATTAATGTGCTAAGATTGAAAAGTAAAACTGATAAAAATATAATCATATAAAACATCCAAAGCAATTAAACAAACAGTGATAAATAATAATCAGTTAAAAGCTAAGCTAAAAAGGTGAGTCTTGAGACTGCTCTTAAAAACATGAATGTTCTCTGCAGCCCTGAGGTCCTCTGGCAGCCTGTTCCAGAGGTGAGGGCCATAAAACTGGAAAGACGCCTCGCCATGCTTGTGTGTCCTGACTTTTGGGGTGACAAGGAGATGGCTGCCAGAGGAGCGCAGAGACCGCGAAGGTTTATATGGTAAAAGCAGTTCAGAGAGATAAGAAGGCCCAAGACCATTAAGACACTTAAAAACCATTAAAAGAACCTTAAAGTCGATCCTGAAATGTACGGGGAGCCAATGCAATGATTTTAAGACCGGTGTAATGTGCTCCCGCCTCCTGGTCTTCGTCAGGACACGTGCTGCTGAATTTTGTAGTAGTTGTAAACCTGATATACTCTTTTTAGGAAGACCAGAAAGCAGGGCATTACAGTAATCAATTCTACTGGAGATAAAAGCATGCATCAGTGTCTCCGTATTGGCCCGAGACAGAATGGGGCGGACTCTGGCGATGTTCTTTAGTTGATAAAAACCTATTTTAGTGATATTTTTTATGTGAGGAATAAAAGTCAGCTCAGAGTCAAAAATCACGCCCAGGTTCTTCACTTGTAAAGAGGGATTAAAAGACAGTGATTGTAGTTTTGGTAAAAGTTTCTCTCTCTGAGCCTCAGGACCGATGACTAAAACTTCAGTTTTGTCCTGGTTGAGCTGGAGAAAGTTTTCTGCCATCCAGGATTTAATGTCTAAAATGCAGTTAAAAAGTGCATCCATTGGCCGTGTGTCATCGGAAGACATGGAGATGTATAACTGTGTATCATCAGCATAACTGTGAAAGTTAACTCCATGTCTCCTGATGACGCTGCCAAGAGGGAGCATATAAAGGTTAAAAAGCACTGGGCCTAAAATTGAACCCTGGGGCACACCACATGTAATCCTGTGGACCCTAGAAGAGCAGGTATCTAAACTTACCATAAAAGTACTGTCTGTGAGATAGGATGTGAACCATTTGTGAACAGCACCAGAGAGGCCGATCTGTTTTAAACGGGTTAAAAGAATAGTGTGATCCACTGTATCGAAGGCAGCGCTTAGATCCAGTAAAACCAACACTGTCACCTTCTGAGCGTCATAATTTATTCTAAAATCCTTTAAAATCTTCAGAAGGGCCGTCTCTGTGCTGTGGTTCACCCTAAAACCAGACTGAAATTTCTCCAGGACATTGTGCTCATTAATAAAATCATTAAGTTGAATTAAAACTAGCTTTTCTAAAACCTTGCTTAAAAATGGTAAGTTAGATACTGGTCTAAAATTATTAAAATCATTAAAATCTAAATTGCTCTTCTTCAGCAGGGGCTTCACTTCCGCCCCTTTAAAGGCGGCAGGAAAGACCCCCGTCTGAAGGGAGCAATTCATCACGGTTAAAATCTCATCCCTAAAAGATTAATAAAATGGCTTAAAAAATGAAGTGGAAATCGGGTCCAAAACACATGTGGTGGGCCTCACTGAGGAGAAAACTTTATCAAGAGTCCCAGCTTCTACCAGGACAAAATTGTCCAGTGTTTCCTCTGGTAGAGACACACATTCAGATTTGTCTAAAACCGTGTTACACTGAGAAGATAAAATATTACATCTGATGGTGTCTACCTTCCCTCTGAAGTGGTCTGCGAACTCCTCACAAAGAGTGTTTGAGGGGGTTTTCTGAAATGCATTAGTAGCTCTGTAAAAAAGTTTATCAATGGTGGAAAAAAGGATTTTAGGATTATTTTTATTGTCTGATATGATTTTTGCAAAGTAAGCATTTCTTGAATTTCTTACAGCATTATTATAGGATTTGAGAAGTTCTGTGTATAATTGATGGTTTATCGTGGTCTTATTTTTTCTCCATTTTCTCTCTGCCGCCCTGCAGTCCCTCTTTAGTTTTTTAAGATTGTTATTTCTCCATGGCACTGCAAGTTTTGAATGTGAGCGTTTCACTCTAAGTGGAGCCAGCAGGTCAAGAGCGGACTGAAGTCTTCTGTTAAAATTACTGACGATAAAATCACAGGGGGCAGGTAAGAGAGTAGGAGGAAACTTTTGGAAAACTTCTAGAAAACCTGCAGCCACTTCAGGGGTTAGATGGCGCTTCCTGACAGTTCTCACAGAGGTCTCCTGCTGGATAAAACTGGTGATGTTAAAAAACACGCAGTAATGGTCAGAGACAGCCAAGTAAACAACAGAGGACACACGGGTGGACAGGCCATGCGTGATGACCAAGTCCAGGGTGTGTCCTCTGTTGTGAGTTGGCTGCATGACATGCTGACTAAAATCCATATAATTCAAAATATTTAAAAATTCTGTTGATAAAGGGTCTAAAAGGTTATCCATGTGTAGATTAAAATCACCAGCTAAAATTATCCTTTCAAAGGAGTTGTACAAAATTGATAAAAACTCTGAAAATTCTTGAATAAAAAGTGCACTCTTTTTAGGAGGCCTGTAAACTGTGACACATAAAATCTGAGGAGTGCTAAAAACAGTTGCATTATATTCAAAAGTACTAAAGTTATCAAATAAAACAGGTTTGGCAGAAAGCGTTGATGAACTAATAAAAGCAGTTCCGCCTCCCCTTTTGCAACTCCTCGTGGAATAAGTGAAGTTAAAATTTGGTGGGGAGGCCTCTGTAAGAACAACAGGGGCATCTGTCATCAGCCATGTTTCTGTTAAAAATAAACAATGTATATTATGATCTAAAATTAGGTCATTTATTATAAAAGTTTTATTCAGCAGAGAGCGGACATTTAAAAGTGCCATATTAATAGTGGTTGGAGATGGAGTGACTGTATGATCTACTGGGTGTAGGACTTTTGGTAACTGTTTGAGATTATTAGAGTTGCGTTTGCTACGTTTTTTATTATTTGTCCGCTCTCTGCTGATAATAACGGGTATAGATGATTTAGGGCAAGGTCCAAGTCCGATATGTGAATTATTGTTAAAATCAGAACTGAGTTCATAGGAGCAGGGATACTCTCTTCCCCTAATTTCATCAGCGTTTGAACCCTTTCATCAAACCACTGTCTTCTCAAAATTAGATTTAGGAAACGCCTACCACCTTGTCAGAATCTGGGCGGGGATGAGTGGAAGACCGCCTTCAAGACCCATATTGGCCATTACAAATATACGTCATGCCCTGTGTACCTCAATGATATGCTCATTTTCTTCAACAGTCTTGAAGAACACAAGTCCCATGTCCGTCAGGTTCTTCAATGGCTGTTGGAGAACCGCCTGTACGTCAAGGCTGAAAAATGTGAGTTCTATATCCCCTCCATAACTTTTCTCGGCTTCATTCTCGAGGGTGGTCAGGTCAGGGCAGACCCTGCTAACACCAAGACAGTGGAGGAGTGGCCAGTCCCGGACTCCAGGAAACTTTTATAGAAGATTCATCAGGTGTCACCAATCAGCCTGATCAACTTGGCTGTTCAAAAGAGAGACGGTTCCTGGAGGCTGACGCCAGATGGCGTTACAAATGTGAATAATAAAAATATTTTTTGAATGTATTCTCTCTGTAAATTATCCCAAAACGGTAGTATCATATGTTATGGCTGGTTGTGTAGCCTAATAATGTTTTTCTGTCACTTGAGGCAAAAGGCATGGGCTTAAGCAGGTAGAGGAAAGTGAAAATGCTTGTGGAACTAGGAAGAGGGCACTAGAAAATGATTGTGTAACTTGGGCAATGATGTACAAAACCGGGGAAAAAATGTTATTCAAAAATAGCAGTTTCTCAACAGTTTTAGGTTTAAAGCGATTCCTTTTTCTTGACACCACCTCACCAACCTTTGAAAACACTCTTTCACAAGGCACAGAAGATGCCGGTGTACACAAAAACACAAGTGTTAAGACTACATGAATTGGGGTACAGTAATTTTTGCTTTCCCCAATACTCCAGGGGGGTTTCCAGCCTTCTAATATTTGGCTCCCACACAGGGGAAACCCTCCTCTTCCTAGCTGGCTCCATCCACTCATTTGTCTCTCTCTCCTCATGCTCCTAAATTAGGGTGACCATTTTGATTTCTAAAAAAAGAGGACACTTTGCACAGTCCTGAAACACTGTCATGACTGTGACCAGACTTTTGATTTTAACATATTTCAAGCATGCATTCTCCATGTGGTTAGAATGAACAGTTTAATAACAAACTTCAGATAGGCTTTCACAAGTGCCAAAAAGACTTTAAAATCTCTAGAAATTAATTAATAATAGAAAGAATTACTCTTCCAAATTAGAAAATGTACCAGAAACAGTAATAGTTCGCTTTACTGGACAAACATTAAAAGAAAATCTGAAACAAAATTCTGAGAAAACAGGTATTATTTTCCTTTTAATGTAATAATAAAATTACAAAGCAGCAGTCTCAAAAACACAATAATGCCTGCCAGGGGCGGAGTGGGGCACTAAAATCCACAGGGAAAATTCTGATATATATATATATATATATAATATATTAAATAACGTTAGGCTATATATTATAGTTACACTCTATTCTATATTAGGTTTAGGCTATATGATATTCTATGTAAGTTATATTATATTCAGTATTAAGCTTTAGCTATATATCTACAGCACGTCCAATCAAGAGTGTAGATATGTCCTATGTTTTATACCATTTATATCATTAAAAGACTAAGCTACGTCACGCTCGTTTCCTTGTATTTTTATTGGGTGGGAAGGCACTCTGTTTGGGTGGGCATTGCCCTGTCTCCACTTTAATTCTGTGCAGTGCATTCAACCAAATCAGGGTGAAACAGTCTCACTCACAGGGCTATACCACAATCGACATCCACACAATGACATAAACACCTCAATATGGATAATACAGAGAATATAGTTTGTAGTTTTTTAGTACTTTTTAAAAATAAGTAGGGCATGTTTAGCATGCATCAAATGTTTATTGCTTATGGTATTATTTTCAGTGGGGTTTTTTTTGTCATAAGTTTTAAATGTCCTACGTTTTTGAACTCACCATACATTTCAAACGTTCCATGAATGAATCACAGGTGTGAGATGCAGCGTAGTACCGGCAAGCTTCTGCCTTAATTCCTGTAGAAAGATTGGTCTTATATACATTCATGTTTATTTTTTACTTTTGAATTAACATTAACTACCAAACAACTTTGTTTGTGAGTGGATGAAATGAACCGATCAAGTTTTATGATTGGTCAGTGGACATAGTGTGATCATGCAGCATACACATGCGCAGATCCTTCCCTTTGGGAAAGAGCAAGCTGGGTCTCTAAACTGCAGGAAATATCGTTGAAGTAGCTAAGGGTCAGAAATGTCGCTAGATTTGTTGCTAGGCGCTTTTTGGAAAAAAAGTTGTTAAGGGGGTCTGAAAAGTCATTAGACTTGGCAACACTGTGTCTGTGACGTTCAGACTTGACCCGCAATCGGTTCATTGGATAAGCGCATTCCCAATTCCCAAGAGGCTTTGCTCCATTCTACATTAGATATATAGATAGATACTTTATTGATCCCCAAGAGGAAATTCAAGAACAAACAAACAAATCAAATAGTTTTATTTTTTAAATCTGTGATCATGAATGTTCTGCAAGATGAGACCATGACTAAGATATAGAGAGTGAACAACTGATATAAATATTTGCTGGACGCTTTAGATGGCTAAGTTTGGAGTATATGGCTGCTATTCGTGGTTAATATAATAATGTCAATGATTTTGATGAGCTCAGAGTCAGGCCGGTCGCATTCGCCTCGCGGCCGCTTAAAGTGTGTTCCGTTGTATAAATCCTTCAGCCCGCCGTCCCGATTGCCACTCCGCCTCTGATGCCTGCTCCATTTTTTTGATTTTATCTTCATCCTCCTCTGTCATTTTATAGATGAATTATTATTTTAGATTTTGTTTCGATGTGGACCTACTGGATCTTTGCCACTTTTGTCACACAAAGAAACACATGCCAGCTATGCCAGCTCTGTTTGTCTGTAAAGCTACACTTGCGCTTTAATATCTTGTAAACAGTTGCAGCACAGTGAAGGGCAAAGTGGTGCAGCGCATCAAAGCTCGCTCTCACGTCTAAGAAACTGTTCAGAACCATCCACGAAAGCATCTAAACGATAGATGAGAGGAAATATGTCGTAGGCCTATTGAATGCATCACACCAGTCAATCTAAGTACGCTTATTAGTCCCCTTAAAATGATGAAAATCCGGACATTTTCATCAATCTACGAAATACCCCCCAGATGGCCTGGACAGCATGAGAAAAGTGGACATGTCCAGGGAAAACAGGACGGTTGGTCACCCTAAATAAATCTTATCTTTCTCTCCTCACTCTCCTAAATCTTCAAACTATCAGTCTTTATACTCTCAAAACTATCTCCAAACTATATAAACGCTAACCAAACTCTCCTATCCAAACTCCAAACTGACTGCAACTCTCCTACACAAACCCACATTTTGAAAGGAGCATGAGGATTTATATTGCTGTCAAACCTCTCAGCAAACTGAACCACTTCCTGAAGCAGTCACGTTGTACAGCCGGGCAGCGGGGCTTCAGATGTCATCGTTTTCTCCTAAATGAAGCAGGCCTCGATACGCGCTTTGTGGCAATGCCCCCTCCACTGCTCAAAACACGCTTCGTAGCCTCGGCACGCATCGTAACATCACTACTCGTTTCTGATCCTCCATCGTTGTTCACCTCTTCCATCCGTCCTGGTTCCTCCCTGGTCAGCCTCCATGCCGCTTCTCCCTAGAACAAGCCTACCATACTCACCACCTCTGACGCTTCCGTCTGCCACCTGCCTGTCCACCCTCCAATGCTACCACCTGCAGAGAAGAGACACTGGATCACCATATTACCAAGCCACCCATCCCCAGCCATCCTCAGTACTCCTACTACCTCCTCCAAGGAACCTTCCGCCCGACCTTCAAGTAAGATCATTCATTCCTCCGCAACAATATTCCAGGCTGACAAACTCCCTTAACTGCGCTAATTACCCACCTGTTTCTCTCCAGTTCAGTCTCACCGCTCGGATTTCTCATCGCCGCCCCATTCTGTTTTCCCCCTGCTCATCAACTTCCTGTTTCGCAATAAACATTTTAAAACAGAGCATTTGCTGTCTGTAGTTGTTGCCTGATTTAGAGTCATTGAAAACCCTAATCATGACACCTGCGAAAATGGAAAACAACGGTGCAGAGTGGGATTTAAACTGGGTGTGGTCTGAAAGATACGAGGTAAACTAGACGAGGGGGAGTATGACTAATGCCAATGGATGTTAATCTGGACAGAAGAATTTTATGAGAAATGGTGTCAAATGCTGTACTGAGATGGAGAAGTATTAGACTGATGAGGAGACCAGAATCAGCTGCCATCAGTAGGCCAATCTCAGTAACTGTTTGGAGAGGGAAAATAGTGTTTTAGGCTTTGCCTGGAAATGCATATTAAGATGTGTATCAAATTAGCGCAAATGTTATGTATTACTCTGTCAGAAGCCTATCTCCCGCAGTCACAGGACGAGAGGCGGGGTTCACCCTGGACAGGTCGCCAGTCCATCACAGGGCTAACTTTTGGTACTTTTCCAATAAAATATCTGTGAATAAAACTCATGGCTGTGTTCTTGCAGTAGCTGTGCTCTTACAGCAGAGAGGGGAGATCCGTACATGCATGATTACCGTAATTTCCGGACTATTAAGCGCACCTGAGTATAAGGCGCACCAGCAAAATTAAATTATTAAAATAAATTATGTACATATATAAAGCGCACCTGAATATAAACCGCAGGTTTTCATGTTTTAACATGCGATATTTACACAAAGACGGTACACGGAAGAGTTTTTTTATTACCTCCACCAGGATGTAATGTTTTCGTGCCCGTCTGAGTGTCTGTAAGCAACAAAGCTCAAAAGGTTCTGGACGGATTTCGATGAAATTTTCAGGAAATGTCCACAATGGGTCCAGGAACAACTGATTAAATTGTGGGGTTGATCCGACATGAAGCGCGTATCCACCCACTTACCAGCGGTGCTTACCTCCACTCCTCTCCCGTGTCAGAGAGCTTCACGACATGGGGATTAGTGGCGGAGGTCTGCGCTCTCTGAATGCTTTTCTAGTTTTAATTTAAGACGTGTTTTTTTTTCAAACTCTGCCTGAAAGTCAGTTGTACGCCACCAACACTTAACTTAAAAGCTGCGTTTCTTCATGTGTTTTCCATAACGAGGGTGTATGAATTAAAACTACCAGTAGTGTCTTCTTCGGTGCATAATCTTTCCCCACATGTCCGTCTCACTTATGCGCTTCCTGCTGTAGCGCCCCCCCCCCCCAAGGCCGTTAGCCAATAAAAAAAATCTATAAATTAGTCGCATCGTTGTATTGGACGCAGGGTCCAAAGTGTGTGAAAAAAGTAGCGGCTTATAGTCTGAAAATTACGGTAATGTGCTGTGCATATGCTCCAACCGCAGCGGCGCTTCTGCATGAGTGGAGCCCTTTGTCAGCTTTCTGACACGGGAGAACAATGGAGGTTAGCACTGGTAGTTGGTGAGTGGTTACACGCTTCATGTTGGATCAACCCCAAAATTTAATCTGTTACCGATCCCACTGCTGACATTTCCTGAACATTTCATCGAAATTCATCTATAACCTTTTGAGTAACATGTATGTTGCTAACAGACAGACAGACAGGCATGAAAGCATTACCTTCTGGCAGAGATAACAATTAAATTTCTCATTATTTTGGCATTTAGAAATTATTTTTTGTATTGTCACTGACCTAAAACTGGAGAAATCTTATCTGGTTTATTGTCAGTCAGTGAGAAAAATATGATGTTTCTTAACATTAATAATTTTGAAGGTTGACTTCTGAAAACCAAACCAGGGACTGGGTCTAGAAATTAGTCTTTGAAAAGAGGGGCTGTAGACTGGACAACAGTTAAACAGTTAATAGAGGCGAATAAAAACAATCCTAGGTTTCTTTTAGTACAGTTGCCAAACTTACAAAGAGTCATAGCTCTGTTGAGCCAACTATTACCCCAGCTCTTAGCAGTGATGATTTTATGGGATTCTTCATAAATAAAATTAATTCTATTAAAAATAAAATCATTGGCATCCTCCCAAACATGATTACTTCTTCCTCAGTAAATGAGGCAGCATCGGAAAGAACAGTAGAACCTAATTTATGCTTAGGCTGTTTTGATTCAGTTGAGCTTTCGGAATTATCAAAAACATTACCTCATCTAAACCTTCAACTTCTATGTTGGACCCAATCCCAACCAAATTATTTAAGTATGTGTTCTCTTTGGTTCCTAGCCCCATTTTGGATATGATGAATCTATCCTTAGTAAACGGATACGTACCACAAGAATTTAAAATTGCTGTAATTAAACCTTTACTCAAGAAACCTTCCCTTGATCAAGATGACTTAGTGAATTACAGTACTATATCTAACCTTCCTTTCTGATCCAAAGTCCTTGAGAAAATAGTTGCTAATCAAGTCTGTGAGCATCTAAACAGTAACGAGCTGTTTGAAAAGTTTCAGTCAGGTTTAAGAGCTCATCATAGCACCGAAACAGCACTGGTGAAGGTTACTAATGATATTCTCATGGCCTCAGATAATGGACTTGTGTCTGTTCTGGTTTTGTTAGATCTCAGTGCTGCTTTTGACACAGTCGATCATAATATTCTCTTAGAAAGGCTTGAACATGTTGCAGGGATCAAAGGAACAGCACTAGGCTGGTTTAAGTCATATTTGTCTGATAGATTCCAGTTTGTTCATCTAAATGATAAATCTCCATAAATCCTGATGAACCCAGTCAGTTAGGTAGATTACAGGCATGTCTGGAGGACATAAAAACATGGATTACTCTAAACGTTTTGCTCTTAAATTCTGACAAGACAGAAGTTGCTGTCTTTGAACCAGAAGTTCTAAAAAAGAAACTGATTTGTCAATCACTTCATCTGGATGGCATTAAATTGGCCCCCAGTAATAACGTAAAGAACCTCGGCGTTATTTTTGACCAACACTTGACATTTAAATCCCATATTAAACAGGTTTCTAGGATTGCTTTCTTTCACCTCCGGAATATTGCTAAAATTAGAAACATCCTGTCCAGGAGTGATGCTGAGAAACTAGTCCATGCATTTGTTACCTCAAGGCTGGACTATTGTAATTCTTTACTATCATGTAGTCCACAAAATGCCATTAAAAGCCTTCAGTTGATCCAAAATGTGGCAGCAAGAGTTCTGATGGATATTAAAAAGAGAGATCACATTTCTCCTGTTTTAGCTTCCCTTCATTGGCTCCCTGTTAAATCCAGAATAGAATTTAAGATCCTTCTTCTTACATACAAAGCCCTTAATAATCAAGCTCCATCATACATCAGAGATCTGATTGGTCCATATGTTCCTAACAGAGCACTTCGCTCTCAGACTGCAGGTTTACTTGTAGTTCCTAGGATTTCTAAAAGTAGAATGGGTGGCAGATCTTTTAGTTATCAGGCTCCTCTCCTGTGGAACCAGCTCCCAGCTTTAGTCCGTGAGGCAGACACTCTGTTTACTTTTAAGGCCAGGCTTAAAACTTTCCTTTTTGATAAAGCTTATAATTAGAGTGGCTAAGGTCATCCTGAGCTATCTCTGTAGTTATGCTGCTATAGGCTTAGACTGCTGGAGGACAGACTTACCCATTTTCTTCACTCTGCTACTTCCTTTTCTCCTACTACTCTCCAGTTGTATTACAGTACATTCTGTTATTTCGACTGTTAACTTTGTTTTCCCTCAGTGTTTTTCTCTCCATAGAAGATATACCTGGTCTGGTATCCTGCTTGGCTGCAATGCCCTGTTGGACGGGGGGCATCGACTGGGATGATCCTCCCAGTAACTGAACATCCACTGTGTCATGTTATCAACTTTTTACTTTCTGTAACATAGAAAGTTCTCTTATATCAGATCTTCGGTTCCTTCTGTGTTTCTGCTCTGTCTTCTCAAACCCCCAGACGGTCGTGGCAGATGGCCGCTCCTACTGAGCCTGGTTCTGTTGGAGGTTTCTTCCTGTTAAAGGGGAGTTTTTCCTCTCCACCGTCGCTACATGCTTGCTCAGTATGAGGGATTGCTGAAGGATTGCTGTGGTTGGAAAGTCTCCATCAACGGGGCCCAACCTCACGGCAATGACTGACGCAATCTGCTGGCGCTATATAATTAAACTGAATTGAACTGAATTAAACGTAACACTGTTTTATGTCTTATCCCTGCTCTAATAAATATAGATGAATACCAGTATGCAGGCCCCTTTCCTTCAAACCGTACTCTTCTTTCACTGCTAGGCCAAATCACCAGTATGGGATAATCGGAAGATCTCATGTTATTTTGACAACTTCACCAAACTTCAGCTAATGATATCCCACTGCAGCTGTGGATGTCTTAAAAACACCATAAAAGGCCACAGAGACGAGCTTCAGCTCCATTTTGGAGGGAGGGGAATTGATTCATGTTTCCACACTGACTGTGTGAAGGAAGTTGTTTGTCTCTGTGTTTTAATGAATCTCTGGTGTCAAAAGTGCTTCATCAGGAGTTGATACTGTAAATGTCGGCTTTTATTTCCAGTTACCGTTGACTGAAACCTTCAGCCTGATCAGGACTCAATGATGGGAAATGCTCACAGACTGTTGTCAGTATTATTAGGCTGTGTTCAACATGTAGGAAGCAGGCTGGGGTTAAATTTAGTTTTATTGGTGAAAACCTTTAACTAAAGGAAACTTTATGATCTATTTGTAGGGAATAAGACATAATATGATGATAAACTCTTCACAAGTTTTATTTTTTTCTTTGACTGCCTATATTGACTCTTGGTCTTTGATGTATTTATATTTCACAGTTGTTTTGGTTTTGTATGTTTCAATCATTGGTTCTAATGTTCTGCTGATCGTGGTGATCTGTATGAACAGGAGCTTACATGAACCTATGTACATTTTTCTGTGCAGCCTGTTTGTGACTGAACTGTATGGCAGCACAGGCTTGTTTCCCTTCCTGCTGGTTCAGATCCTCTCTGAAGTTCACACAGTTTCTGCTCCGTTCTGCTTCCTACAGGTTTTTATTGTCCATACATACGGAGCTATTGAGTTTCTAAACTTAGCTGTCATGTCGTATGACCGGTACCTCGCTATCTGTTATCCTCTGCAGTACAACACCAGAATGACAGCTAAGAAGATTACTGTGCTGATTGCTGTGTCCTGGTTGTATCCCTTTGTGGTGGTGTCCTTTTCAATGTCACTGATACCAGCTGAGCTTTGTTGGAATCAAATTGACAAAGTCTACTGTGACATGCACTCTCTTGTCAAACTGGCCTGTACGGACACCTCCATATCAAACATTTATGGACTCACTGCTACGTTCAGCACCATCTTAATCTCTTTGCTTCCTATCCTCTACTCCTACATCAAGATCCTTGTTGTGTGTTTCTCTGGTTCCAAACAGACCCGTCAGAAAGCTGTGAACACCTGTACGCCACACCTAGCATCGATCTTGAACTTTTCTTTCGGTGGGAGCTTCGAGGTCTCACAGAGCCGATTTAATATGAGTTTTCTACCAAACATTATGCGAATCTTTCTATCACTTTACTTCCTAACAGCCCAGCCTCTTTTTAACCCGCTGATGTATGGCCTAAAGATGTCAAAAATCAGAAATGTTTGTAAAAATCTCATTCTGAATTTATGCCACTGAAATGATCTTATATATTGAAAAGGTATTCGAAGTTTACATAACGTAGAAATAAAAGTAATCAGTGCCTGATTTTGAATCTCAAATATTTTATTAGTTTTTAAGATGCTTCCTCCTCCTCCGGATAATTATAATACATTTAAAAACATTTCTTTAAACCTAATTTATTTCAGTAACCACTCTATGGACAACAAGACACCGAAGAAGGTATTTTAGAAAGGCATCCAGAAGAACATTCACTCCTTCTCATGTCTCATTTTGGATTTTAGGACTTAAATCAGCTGAAAGACTGTTTTAACTTTTTAGAAAAGCTTCCCTTCACATCTTGGATGCATGTACAGTTTTAAAATCAATTTTATTTTTTATATCAAGTGGTGTAACAGATTGAGGAAATAAATCAGAAGAAAGTAAAATCTTTCTCAAAAAAGTGTCATATAGCTGCTCTCTAAGCTTGTTATTCCAAGCATGATGATTGATTTTTTTTATTCTGCAGGTTTTTCTCAGTAAGTGATTGAGAGAGAGAGAGAGAGAGAGAGAGAGAGAGTTAATGTTTATGATGCAAAAAACTGAGATAGTTTACCTAATTAATCAGTGTGCTTTGCACCAAAATATTGTCTAGTAAATAAGATAAAGAAGATAAAGAGGATTTCTTTATTGCTCAGATCTGTTTTATATAAAAAATTGACATCTTATAAACAAAGATGAGACTGGGGTTCTTCAGGTGTCTTAAGGATTTAACTTAATGTTTTGTTCAGACACGGAGGAACAGTGTGCAATAGTGTGTAATCCTGCAGTCTGAAACATTTTTATCAAAAACATTATGTACAGCAGGCTTATTTTCCTATCTGACCTACTGTCCTGGATGTTACTTATACAAAGACGGGAAATAATTAGTTACATACGAATTAAGTGAAAATATTCCCACAACATTACCTGCTCTTTATTGCTTATAGCGTGATCTGTCAGAAAACATGACTTCTTTAAGTAGACTTTAGAGGCATCTCACATCCCGGCTTGATGTTGAACTGTGTACTCTGCCCCCTCGGTTGCTGTTCCACGTCGTGACCCCCAAGGCCAGGTGCCTTTGAGGTGGGCCTTCCATCCCAGTGACCCACAGCCACTGATAAGCCCCCTCAGACGGGATGAGTCACAACCCCAGAAGGCCCTCATTTCTGAGAGCCTGTTGATGCACAGCATCGTTAGGTGTTAAACAGAGCTTGCAGTTTCAAACACATGTGAGCTAATTCAAAAGATTAATTGGTTGATTATAGGCAAGTGATTAGGTAGAATCATCAGACTAGGAGTATGGTTTAGATTAACTTGATGCAATTGCCTCATTCAAAAGACAATCTTTAAAAAAAAATCCACAAATTGAGCCAAACCTCATTAATTGTGAGAGGAAGCCAAGGTTTGATGATTATGGAAAATCAGCAGGTAAAATGTCAGATTGATCTGTTATAAATTAATGCAAGAGGAAGACAAAAAATTATTTTAACTTCCTTAATTATTAGAGCAAACCCACAGTTTAAATTACTAATGAAGACCATCAGTCAATAAGGTATTTAGAGTTAAAGAAGTCCAGAGATAATTAGAGTTGGTGACTTTATTTTTTGGGATTCTATTATAAGGCTAATATACTATAAAATTCATCTGGTGGGATTATGTGTAAATCAAAAACCCACCACAGAACCAAATTCATACTATGACTCTCAGTCATCCAACATCTGCAAGTTTATCCACAAATTCCCTTTTTACTTTTCTCAGATGAGATTTATTTGTTCGGTGGTGTCTGTGTCAGGCTTGATGATAACCTGTTAGGTCAGCAATGGATTTCCTGAACATCTGAGGTTTCACTGACCTCGCAATTACCATTAATCAATTTACAAATGCAAGGGGTTGTTGTGACACAATATGTATGTTTTGGCTATGAATAATTGCTTAGGACAAACACTAATAAGATTCACAATTTTATGTCAACATTACCAAGTTTGGGGCACCATCCTGGGATCCAAGAAAATAATAATAGCCAAATAGTTCAGTCTCAGTTAGTGTCTATGATTACTTGTCTGATAAGGCTGAGGTAATTAAACAATAGATGAAGGAATAGGTTCTTGGCGTCCTTTGAACAGCAAGTTACTACACATGTATGCGGAATAATAACAAACAACAACTTTCCAAAATACAAGAGTTTATTAACAAAAATAAATAATTTTTCCATTCAAAATACTTTGATCAACAAACTCACTAAGCTAGTAACTAAACTACTAAAAGAATAAAAGAATAATAAATAATTATATACCAAAAGTAAAATCAGTAGGAATGTACCAATATGTATAGAAGTAGAGACAACAATCAGTAAATTGATAGTGATGTCACAGTCCAGTATGAATATGTATGCTTAAAGAACAGGGCTCTTATTAAAGAGTTTGAAAGTAAGGCTAAGTTAGTTTTAAACTAATTGTGATTAGTTTAAGACTAATTAGCAGCTTATGGTTTGTGTTCACACAACCAATTCACAATGTAAAGCAGAAATAAAGACAAAACATTATTTAGAGGAAGTGTAATGTTTCAACAGAAAGAGAAAAATAAAATCTATTAAATGTGGTTAATTAAACATAAGATATCTCTCCTCAAAGACTTTGTTAGTAAATGACTTGATTGGTGATAATCACATTGATTTGCTTTGTCTCACAGAAACCTGGTTGCAGCAGGAGGATTATGTCAGTATAAATGAGTCAACTCCTTCCAGTCATTTAAATTTTCACATTCCTGGAAATACTGGGCGAGGAGGAGGAGTTGCAACCATTTTTCGTTCTGATTTACTAATTAGTCCCAGACCAATTGATAGTTACAGTTCTTTTGAACATCTAACCCTTAATTTTCCTCATCCAAGTTGCAAAACATTAAGACCATTTTTGTTTGTGGTTTTGTATCGTCCACCAGGCCCTTACTCTTAATTCTTGGATCAGATCTCACATTTTTTATCTGATTTAGTTTTAAATACTGATAGGGTCATTATAGTGGGGGACTTCAATATTCATGTGGATATTGAAAGTGATAGCCTAAATGCAGCCTTTAGTGCTATTTTAGACTCAATTGGTTTTACTCAAAAAGTACAGGGATCGTCCCACTCGGGCAAACACACTTTGGACCTTGTACTGACATACGGTATTGAGTGTGAGGAAATAACAGTCCACCCACATAACCCGGTCCTGTCTGACCACTTCTTAATAACTTTTGAATTTACTTTAACTGACCATCTTAAATCTGAAAGAAAATTTCATTATAGTAGAGCTTTATCAGACAATGCTGTAACAATTTTTAAAGAATCTGTTCCATTCTAATTTTCCTCAGTGTCTCAGAGTTACACAGTGGATGGCAGTAATTCTATCTCTAACCCTTCAGAAATTGATGGTCTGGTTCACAGCGTTACGTCCTAATTTCATTTGGCATTAGATAGTGTAGCCCCCTTATAAAAAAAAGTGGTTAGCCGTAGGAGGCTGACTCCTTGGTTTAACGCAGAGTTGCATACTTTAAAGCAGAATACTAGGAAGTTGGAGAGAAAATGGCGCTCTACACATCTAGAGGATTCCTATTTAACCTGGAATAACAGTCTACTGCTGTATAAAAAGACCATTCGACAAGCTAGAACAGCATATTTTTCATCATTAATAGAGGCAAATAAAAACAATCCTAGGTTTCTTTTTAGTACAGTTGCCAAACTTACACAGAGTCATAGCTCTGTTGAGCCAACTATTCCCCCAGCTCTTAGCAGTGATGATTTTATGGGATTCTTCATAAATAAAATTAATTCTATTAAAAACAAAATCATTGGCATCCTCCCAAACATGATTACGTCTTCCTCAGTAAATGAGGCAGCATCGGAAAGAACTGTAGAACCTCATTTGTGCTTAGGCTGTTTCGAATCAGTCGAGCTTTCGGAATTATCAAAAATATTAGCCTCATCTAAACCTTCAACTTTTATGTTGGACCCAATCCCAACCAAATTATTTAAAGAAGTGTTCCATTTGGTTCCTGGCCCAATTTTGGATATGATGAATCTATCCTTAGTAAACGGATACGTACCACGAGAATTTAAAATTGCTGTAATTAAACCTTTACTCAAGAAACCTTCCCTTGATCAAGATGACTTAGTGAATTACAGACCTATATCTAACCTTCCTTTCTTATCCAAAATCCTTGAGAAAATTGTTGCTAATCAAGTCTGTGAGCATCTAAACAGTAACGAGCTGTTTGAAGAGTTTCAGTCAGGTTTTAGAGCTCATCATAGCACTGAAACAGCACTGGTGAAGGTTACTAATGATATTCTCATGGCCTCAGATAATGGACTTGTGTCTGTTCTGGTTTTGTTAGATCTCAGTGCTGCTTTTGACACAGTCGATCACAATATTCTCTTAGAAAGGCTTGAACATGTTGCAGGGATCAAAGAGGCACTAGGCTGGTTTAAGTCATATTTGTCTGACAGATTCCAGTTTGTTCATCTAAATGATAAATCTTCTTCACTCTCAAGGGTTACTTGTGGAGTTCCACAGGGTTCTGTGCTTGGACCAATTCTTTTCACCATATATATGCTTCCAATTGGTAGAATCATTAGACATCATGGGACAGATTTCCACAGCTATGCCGATGATACACAACTATATTTATCCATAAATCCTGATGAACCCAGTCAGTTAGGTAGATTACAGGCATGTCTGGAAGACATAAAAACACGGATGAATCTGAACTTTTTGCTTTTCAATTCCGACAAGACAGAAGTTGCTGTCTTTGGACCAGAAGTTCTAAAACAGAAACTGATTAGTCAATCACTTCATCTGGATGGCATTAAATTGCCCCCCAGTAATAACGTAAAGAACCTCGGCATTATTTTTGACCAAGACTTGAAATTTAAATCCCATATTAAACAGGTTTCTAGGATTTCCTTCTTTCACCTCCGGAATATTGCTAAAATTAGAAACATCCTGTCCAGGAGTGATGCTGAGAAACTAGTCCATGCATTTGTTACCTCATGGCTGGACTACTGTAATTCTTTACTATCAGGTAGTCCACAAAATGCCATTAAAAGCCTTCAGTTGATCCAAAATGCGGCAGCAAGAGTTCTGATGAATATTAAAAAGAGAGATCACATTTCTCCTGTTTTAGCTTCCCTTCATTGGCTCCCTGTTAAATCCAGAATAGAATTTAAGATCCTTCTTCTTACATACAAAGCCCTTAATAATCAAGCTCCAACATACATCAGAGATCTAATTGTTCCATATGTTCCTAACAGAGCACTTCTCTCTCAGACTGCAGGTTTACTTGTAGTTCCTAGGATTTCTAAAAGTAGAATGGGAGGCAGATCTTTTAGTTATAAGGCTCCTCTCCTGTGGAACCAGCTCCCAGTTTTAGTTCGTGAGGCAGACACTCTGTTTATTTTTAAGGCCAGACTTAAAACTTGTCTTTTTGATAAAGCTTATAGTTAGAGTGGCTAAGGTCATCCTGAGCTATCTCTGTAGTTATGCTGCTATAGGCTTAGACTGCTGGAGGACAGACTGACCAATTTTCTTCACTCTGCTACTTCCTTTTCTCCTACTACTCTCCAGTTGTATTACAGTACATTCTGTTTTTTCGACTGTTAACTTTGTTTTCTCTCAGTGTTTTTCTCTCCATAGAAGATATACCTGGTCTGGTATCCTGCTTGGCTGCAATGCCCTGTTGGACGGGGGGCATCGACTGGGATGGTGCTCCCAGTGGCTGAACATCCACTGTGTCCTGTTATTAACTTTTTACTTTCTGTAACATAGAAAGTTCTCTTATATCAGATCTTCTGTTCCTTCTGTGTTTCTGCTCTGTCTTCTCAAACCCCCAGACGGTCGTGGCAGATGGCCGCTCCTACTGAGCCTGGTTCTGTTGGAGGTTTCTTCCTGTTAAAAGGGAGTTTTTTCTCTCCACCGTCGCTACATGCTTGCTCAGTATGAGGGATTGCTGAAGGATTGCTGTGGTTGGAAAGTCTGCCCAACCTCACGCCAATGACTGACGCAATCTGCTGGGATTCCTTAAATAGGAAACTTTTTAACTGATTGGAATGTTTGTATATAATTTATTGAAATGACTTCTTGTTAAGTGCCTTGAGATGACATCTGTTGTGAATCGGGGCTATATAAATAAACTGAATTGAAAACTGAATTGAATTTCATTAAATAGTTTGCTGAATACGAATCAATTACCTTTAGAAAATCCATCTCTATTTTATGGATCGGTCACCGTATTGATTGATCTAACTTTAGCATTTTGATATACTAAGAAGGTGGTTTGAAAAGAACTTATAAAACTAGTTTTTTGGGTTTAAAATATCAATATATAATATAATTTTAAAGCCAATCTGTATTTTGAATACCATAAAATAACAATTCTTATGGTTTATTAATGCTAACGGTCTGCAAAAACAGGCTGCAATAATAAGAAATGATAGGCGCGTTTAAACTACCAAACAAAGAAGACTCCGGTCGAAAGGAGTAACTCATGTTTCATGATTAAAATAACTTTTTCTATCAGTCAAAAATCTTTGAAAACACTGTTTATACCACATGCCGAACAGCCTGTTCTACCCAGGCAATCTGACGAGTTAAATCTTGCAAATGCAGCAAGAATACAGTAAAATAAATAATCAAAATAATCCTTAAAGTGTTTATCCTAAGATAATTTATCTCTACCTAGACACAACCTTACTTGATCGATCCATAGATCTGCATTGATGAGTTCCTTTTCATGGGCAGCTTTCAGCTCAGCAGCATCGCCTTCCAAAGCAGGAGGTCAGCAAAGCTCTTTCCCTCTCTCTGGTAGAATATGTGATTCAAAGATTCCTTCTGCCAGGTTTTGAACAAGTCAGGTTCAGGACTTTTTTCATTGGCCGGAAAACAGTTACCTGATCAACAAGCAACGAACTGTATAGGTCTCTTGGATCCAATGAGTTTCTTCCAGGAACTTGCTCCCCCCCACTGGCGACGGATCAAAGTTTAAAGCGCACGCCTCCAGATGCTAGCGGGTCTTTGGCTTGTAAGAGAAAGAGAAGGGGCGGAGCTTATGCTTAAATAGGGGTGATGGTGTCCCATGAGCTCCTCCTTTTTTTGTTGAAAGGGAAGTGTATCATAGGCTTTTCAGTTCATGGAGGTCCAGCTGTCCTGTAAGGGAGCTCTTCATGTGCGAATTCGCAGCTAGTCCAGCTCGCACTTACATTAAGGACCTCTATGGCTTCAGTATCTTTTGCTAACTATCTTTTTTGTTCTGTTCAAGTTTAGATCTTTTCCTCTAAATTATTGGACATTGTTACAGTGCACAGTAACTTCATTGTTAACATCAAGCATGAATGTTGGAAGCTGCTTTAAGAAGCTTTACTGAACACAACTTCCATCTCGGGTGTGTGGGCATTTCAAGAATCCTTCATTCATTTTAAATACTTTTAAAGCAGTTAGATCAGCACCTGTACATTTATTCAAAATGTATTCCATAAGTCAGCATAATTTAACAACCAATATCCAATCTTAAAAGCAGAACCATTTTTCTCTCTTTGTTCCAGTTTTAGAGTGTTCTTTATTCCTCTTAGTTGATTATGTAAATGGTATGACTTCCCAAAGCCTTTGGCTTTCGTCCTCCCATACAGAAGTTAGCAGGGAAGCATTTTTATCTAAGGAACACAGAGTTACCAAGGTCTGAGAATTCAAGCTGAAAACCTAAGGGGCTTTTTTGGTATAAGCATCTTAAATCAATTATAACTCAGCACTTCCATTTACAATATCATTAACATTTAACTGTTCATGTCAACCTGGTCTAGTGCAATTCTGAGTGATGTTGGATAAGTATGATATGACATTGCACTAGGAGGAAAAAATTCTCTGTACTTTTGAAACAAAATTTGTTGAAGTGGTAAACTGTATTATTTTTGCATTATTTCATCATTAACTAGTGAAGTAGTGATTTTCATAAGTAGATTTAAGTTAACAATAAAAATAATTAAAAGTTCAGAAAGCTTTGAGGTTCTCTAATAAAGATAACTGATTGGTTTTTACAGTGTAGTGGAACCGTTTTCCTCCTTTATTCAGAAACAAAACACAAATAGCCTAAAAATTTTAAAACCCTTTCATTCACCTTTATAGTACTAGGCAGAAATCTAAAATTTTATGTTGTAGTCTTACTTAATTCATAAATAATCCTGCATTACTCTTGGAGTTTGCGGTAAGGTTCTTTCTTTCTTTCCTTTTGTGTCTAAGGAGGGGTGAGCTGAGCGTCATGAAAACCAAAGTAGTGATTCCCTCTTGATTGATAAACCATTCTTAGCCTTCAGAAGCAACACTGAGATCGAATGCAACACTGCTTTTAAATATATCGTTCAAAGGTTCATTGTCTCTTTTCCATTGATTTGGAAAACATCTCTTATAACATGAATCTCACAAGACTCTCATTCGGATGAACCCTAGTGACAACCAGAAACCCAAATGAAAACCAAATGTCCTAGGTGATGTCAGCATTTTCAGTCAGTCAAAATCTGAAAGATAAAAATAATTCAGTCAATCCTCATCCCACTTTTACTCAAATCCTAATTATCCATTTTACTGAAGCTTCAGGAATTTGTGAATTTTCTTAATCTCATAACAACATGTATATTCTTAACAATGTATATTTTCACATCATGTTTTAAATTATTTGATCGAACTTTTGGAGATCTATTCTAATTAGGAGATTTTGTTGAATCAGTGGACCCGAACTTTGAGTATTTAAAGAAAATGTAAATAATGAAGCTTTCTTCAAAAAAACTGTGAGCTGGTCCGGTTTCAGGGTCACACTGCTCTAAGTGCGGAGCAAACAAAACAAACTGTAACCTTGGCACAGTATCTGCAAACTGCCAAGTTCTCTTAGAATTCAAAAACCCTTCTCTCTGCTCTGCAGGGAATAAAAAAAGGGAAAACAAGCATCTGAAAGAAAAAGGCTCACATTTTTTAAAGGAGTCATGACCTCTCGCTCCTCTCTCCCTCATATTCATTCGAGCGCCGCCATTACTGAATTCTAGTGATGGACATTCCAGCTCTTTTTGGAGAGCCAGTTCTTTTGGCTTGGCTCACCATAAAGAGCCGGCTCTTTCGGCTCCTCAGATTTTCTGTTGCTTAAAGTGTATTTATTACCAAAATTAATGCAAAACGATGTGTACCAGATGTACCAAAACAAGCGGGGGGGAAATGAAAAAAAAAAAAAAAAAAAAACGTCTCCAAATGACGAGCCGGCTCCCATCATTCACTTCAAAGAGTTAGCTCTTAGAGCCGGTTCGTTCGCGACCGACACATCACCGATTGGAAGTACGAACTCCACCGGGAAAGATGCAGAAAGTTTCTTCACGCAATGATGCATGAAGAAGACATTTTCGTGTCAGCCTTTTATTTTAATCAGCTAAATCAGCTAAAACCATTTCTGACAGAAACTTAGTGCACATGTGAGTTGCTCTGTTGTTGACTGCCAGAATCAACATGGAAATATATATATATTTTTTTACGCCGGAATCCTTTACGAATTTGGGACAATATCAGGCAAAGTTGGCATCGAATCTCCGTTTGGAAAAAGGGGCCATTCCAACAACCAGACACTTGCCTGCAATTGAAACGGTAAGGCTGTGTTTTTATTGCTCTGCTGTGTGTAACAAACAGCAGCTAACTGCTAATGTGGCTATTGTATGCTAGCGGGAGTAGTAGATATGGGTTAGATATGCTGAAGCGTTACCTGCGGTGTCAACCCCGCTGCTTCTTGCCACCAATCAACGCGCCCCTCATTTGCATTATTACAATGCCCGTCCACGACAGCCAAAGTATCGCATCAGATCTCGCGAGACAATAATGCCTTCAGAAATAAGGGTCAGAGGAGCTCTGTGTTTATTTTTTTCACTTTTTTTCAACTTTTCTTGTTTAGAAGGGCGACAATCCCAAGTCTTTTATCGCTGGTTTTGTCAGGGGACCGTGTGTGGGAGATAGGATGTTAATAGTTGTGACAAAACTTTGAGCTGTAACCAAATTAGTAGTATTGCCCTGAAAAAACTGTCAGATGTGCAAAAGTCTCCTCAGGCTTGATTAGATACAAAACTCATCACATGATGAGCTATTTGTGTTTGCAGGCCTCGAGATCACTTCCGCACTTTGAGCATCAAACCTTTCTCTTACAAATGTATCAGGTAGCTGTGTTTCAAATTCATGGCCAGTTTCCTTAGCAGTAAAGAGGAGTGGCATTTATTCTTCCATCACATGGCTTTGGGGTAGAAACAGATAGCACCAAAAACCAAACTTATTAACTTTACGTTTATGAGTGTAAGTAAGAAGTAAGAATTAAGATATCCATTAGGAGTTTGTTTGTATTATAAGTATGTGTGATTTCTGAGCAGAGTAATTTAGTTTCAGCAAGCCTTCTTTATTTGCAAATGAGCCATTTTTGAGCAAAAATTTTACTTTTGATGAGTCACTGCCCTTGTTTACAGGCTGATTCGAAAAACTCAAAATCTGGTCCTGCTTGGAGGTCGCTACCTCCAACCAACCTACATTTTCTGTACCACAGCCCACATCCGGGTAGACAGGTGTCATGCCTATGTGCTAATACAGTGGTCCCCAACCCTAGTCCTCAGTGCCCATATCCTGGATGTTTTAGCATGTCCCTCCTTCAACACCTGACTTAAATGATCACATTACCTCATTAACAGGCCTTCAAATGCTGCAGAATCCTGTTAATCACCAATCAATTTAAGCTAGGAGTGCAACAATAAGGGAACACCTAAAACATGTAGGACAGCGGGCCCTGAGGATCAGGGTTGAGGTCCTCTATGCTAAAATGTGTGTCTTGTAAATCTGCTGTAGCTTTTTGGGAAAACCCAATAAAGAGTTTGTGTTTTAATTTGAAAAGTGAACTGGCAGCAGGTAAGAACAGCTAACTTTAAACAACAGCAGTTGAGACAGTTCTTCAATGTGTTCCTGCATGCGAGAAGAGAAACAGATCAGCATAGTAGCATTCAGGTCTGTGTATAACACAATACGACTTACAACCAAGTTTTGTACACAGTAAGCCACACCCCACATTTCTAGTAAATAGTAAAGAAATAAGTGATGATAAATAAAAAACAGCCATGTGAAAATGTTATCACAATTCTCATAAAAAACCAAAAGGAAGAATAACATAAAGGAGAGAAATAAATACCCTTTCATACAACAGACTTTAGCTTACCTTTCTTCAGATTCTTTCAAAACCTACAAGTAGAGACAGGGGAAGCATGGAATAGCCCACAAAAGATTATTACAACAGTGTCAAAGGATTATCAGAGTTCGTACAATAATTACTTAAATATGAAATAAATATTAGAAAATAAACAATAACACAAGGACCTTAATGATAGTTAATTTAATTGATCTGCTCATTCTCCCAGAAAATCCCCACTCACAATAAATGTCTTGGAACATTTTCTTTTTTGCTTTAGGGAAAATATGACTTTAAATCAAAGCAAGTAGTATGGGTCTCTGAAAACTGAACAAATGCCAAGATATGGGGTTGCAAGGGTTATTAGATGTGATAATGGAACCCATTTTAAGAGCAAGCTGCTGAGATAAGTGGAAATGACATTGGGAAGCTTTGGATTTGGTTCAGTTTAGCATCTAGAGTCCCAAGGTCTGGTTTAGAGAGTGAACCTGATTCTGAAAAGAATGACTGAAAGAACTGCTGTTATAACTGTTATAACAGAAACCAAAATGGGCTAGCCAGTGCCAGGTCCCTTTAGAAGTCCTGTACACATTCCAAGGCGAGATAGTTGGTAACTTAGGTGTCATAAGTACATGACAATGCTCATCGACCAGACTAGGGCTTTAGGTAAATACATGCAGGCAGCAGAAGCTCTTTAGTGGAAGTATGAGATCCGGTGAGCCAAGACGTCCAAAGGATCCCCAGAGCCCCAGGCGGACCAGGGCAGGGCCGACCACATCCCCCTAGAGAGGAGCAGAGGAGAACCCCAGGGGAACGTCCAGTGGCTAGGATCCAGGGGCCCGGGGGGCAGCAGTGACGAGCCCACGAGCCCCCCCGGCAACCAGCCGCACCAGGGTGGGCCGGTCCATGGACCGGGAGAGACAGACAGTCGTGATAGGTGGCCGCTTGTACTGAGCCTGGTTCTGGTTCTGCTGGAGGTTTCTTCCTGTTAAAGGGTTGTTTTTCGTCTCCACTGTCGCACCATGCTTGCTCAGTATGAGAGATTGCTGAGGGATTGCTGTGGTTGGAGTCTGCATCAACGGGGCGCAACTGCCAGTCAATGACTCGATGCAATCTGCTCGGATTCATTAAATAGAAAACTAGCTATAACTTTAAACTAATGGGAATATTTGTATGATTGTATTGAAATTACTTTACTTTTAAAGTGCCTTGAGATGGCGTCTGTTGTGAATCGGCGTTATATAAATAAACTGAATTGAATTGAATTGAATTATGTACCTTATAGTGGAGATCTTTTAAGTGGTTTATTACTACTACGACTACTACTACTACTACTAATAATAATAATATTAATTTGTTTGTTTTAATAATATTTACTTTCTGCCTTTCCTTAACTTTCGGAAACTTCACCAAACGTCAGCTAATGATGTCCCACTGCAGCTGTGGATGTCTTACAAACATAAAAAAGGCCACAGAGGTTCAGCTCCATTTTGGAGGGAGGGGGATTGATGACTGTGTTAAGGAAGTTGTTTGTCTCTGTGTTTTAATGAATCTCTAGTGTGAAAAGAGCTTCATCAGGAGTTGATGCTATAGATGTCGGCTTGTATTTCCATTTACCGTTGACTGAAACCTTCAGCCTGATCAGGACTCAATGATGGGAAATGCTCACAGACTGCTGTCAGTATTATTAGGCTGTGTTCAACATGTAGGAAGCAGATTGGGGTTCAATTTAGTTTTATTGGTGAAATTCTTTAACTAAAGGAAACTTTTTAATGATCTAACTGTTTGAAATATGAAATATAATGATGAACTCTTCACAAGTTTTATTTTTTTCTATGACTGCCTATATTGACTACTGGGCTCTGACTTATTTGTATTTCACAGTTGTCTTGGTTTTGTATGTTTTAATCATTGGTTCTAATGTTCTGCTGATCGTGGTGATCTGTATGAACAGGAGCTTACATGAACCTATGTACATGTTTCTGTGCAGCCTGTTTGTCAATGAAATGTATGGCAGCACAGGCTTGTTTCCCTTCCTGCTGGTTCAGATCCCCTCTGATGTTCACACAGTTTCTGCTCCGTTCTGCTTCCTGCAGGTTTTTATTGTCCATTCGTACGGAGCTATTGAGTTTCTAAACTTAGCTGTCATGTCGTATGACCGGTACCTCGCTATCTGTTACCCTCTGCAGTACAACACCAGAATGACACCGACAAAGATTGCCATGCTGATCGCTGTGTCCTGGTTATATCCGTTTGTGGCAATGTCTTTCATGATGTCACTGATACCATCGAAGCTATGTCGGAACCAGATTCACAAAGTCTACTGTGACATGCACTCTCTTGTCAAACTGGCCTGTATGGATGCGGCCACAACGAACATTTATGGACTCACTGCTACGTTCAGCACCATCTTCATCTCTTTGCTGTTAATCCTCTACACCTACATCAAGATCCTTGTTGTGTGTTTCTCTGGTTCCAAACAGACCCGTCAGAAAGCTGTGAACACCTGCACACCTCATCTGGCCTCTATCTTGAATTTTTCCTGTGCTGGGAGCTTTGAGATCTCACAGAGCCGATTTGACATGAGTTTTCTGCCAAATGTTCTGCGGATTTTTCTATCAATTTACTTCCTAACTGCCCAGCCTCTTTTTAACCCGCTGATGTATGGCCTGAAGATGTCAAAAATCAGAAATGTTTGTAAAAATATATTTCTGAATGTAAAGCACTGACATGATTCTATTGTATTAACCAATTATTAAAAATATACATCATGTAGCAATAAAAGTAATATCTTTTGTGCCTGATGCCGATTTAAAAAAAAATAAAAATCAGAAAAAAATCTAATACTTCACTTATATTTGAGCTGATTCCACCTCCAGATGATTAATATAACATATTCAAAAACATTTCTTTTAAACAAAGTAAATCTCTTATGACTAAGTGAGAAAAAGACTGCGCAAAGTGTTTTAGAAAGGTATTCAGAAGAACTTTTGATACCCCATGTTAGAATTTTGGAGTCAAACCCACTAAATCTCTGTTTTCAGCTTTATGACTGCTTTACTTAATATTTTGGATGCATTTATAACTTTTAAATCAAATTTACTGTCTATGAAATGGTGTACCAGAGTGGTAAAAGACATAATAAAGAATGTTCCTCCTAGGGAAACATGAGTTTCATCTGGCTGCTCTCTACATAAACCATGAAAATTTATCTTTTCATTACTTTGAAGGGTCTTTTCAGCAGGCAAGGCAAGGCAATTTTATTTGTATATCACACTTTCAAAAACAAGGTAATTGGAGGTGCTTTACATGATTGCAGTAATCAATCTGACTAAAGATAAACGCATGGATGAGTTTTTCTAGGTCCTGTTGCGACATCAGCCCTTTAATTCTAGAGATGTTCTTCAGGTGATAGAAGGCTGACCTTGTTATTGCCTTTATGTGACCCTGGAGGTTCAGGTCTGAGTCCATTACTACACCTAGGTTTTGTGCCTGATCAGTAGTTTCTAGCTGTATTAACTGAAGCTGTGTGCTGACTCTTGATCGTTCCTCTTTAGGTCCAAAAGTAATTACTTCTGTTTTGTTTCTGTTCAGCTGGAGAAAGTTACGGCACATCTATCCATTGATTTGCTCGATGCATTTACTTACGGTCTGGATGGGTTCAAAGTCACCTAGAGACATTGTAGTTACTGACTGAGGAGAAATGTAATGTTTATAACCCATTAATTTGGGCGTAATTTACCAAATTAATCAACATAATACATTTTCTGGTAAATAAAGAGAGACAAAAGATAAAGATGATTCCTTCATAGCTTAAACCTGCTCAATGGTTGCTAGGGTAACAGAGTCAACATGTACAGGGGTGGATCTGACCATTGTAGAATCTAATTGGAAGGCAAGATTGGAACTCCTTACTGCACTTATAGTTGGAGCAGTGAGTTTAGAGGTAATAAAACCAAACAGGGGAAACTGGATGTGAGGTCTGTTTGCCTATACAGAAAGACTGGGTGGACAGTTCTTTGGACAGTCTTCTACAGTAGATCCCTACAGATCAGATCTGTAATTTTTTTTAATGGGCCTGCTTGAAACAAAAAAACAACAAAAAATTTTCAGCAAAGTCTGTGTGAACAGTCTTCTTCCTGGAGCACTCTAACATTGGCACCTTGAAGGTCACGTTTATATTAGTGGTCGGTCGCCTTTAAAATGCCAATATGAGGATGATTCAGGAAAGATGTTTTGTGGACAACAACGCAGTTGAAGAGAGGATGGTTTTATTTCAAACCAGGCATTGTTTTCAACGTTCAAATTTTTGCACATATTTGAAAGAATCTTATGAACACAGTCTGTTGGTTGGCAATGTCAGAAGTCAAACATTTCCAGTAGGTCTTCACCGGGTTTGCACACACTGTAGCTCTTCTCTAAAGCTGTGATGTTTTGACTTTCAACTCCCTCCACAGATTCTCCATTGGACTGAGATCTGGACACTGGCTAGGCCACTCCAGAACCTTAAACGCTTTTTAAGTAGCCACTCCTTCGTTGCACGTGCGATGTGTTTAGCATCATTGTCATGCTGGAAGATCCAGCCACATTTCATCTTCAATGCTTTATTTGCCCAAAATCCCCAAAGCATAATGTTTCCACCCCCATGCCTCACAGTGGGTGTGGTGTTCTTGGAATTGCAAAGTGAAATTACAAAGTGGGGGGTGCCAGGAAGAACGGAGGGGTATGGCCAAGTATGGAGGAAAAGCGGAGGGGGGAACGTGGGGGTGTGTTCAGGAGGACAGTGACAGCTCGCTTAATGTGACACTGAAACATGGACAGTGACCAAAGCGACGTTGGCAGTTTTGCGACTGATCAACATTCATCTGTTTTGAACGTTAGCCTATGTTAGCATTGCCACTCAGAGACTCCTCCTGTCTCCCTCTGCCTCAGCAGCACCGAGCTCGGGCGGCGCTGGCTCGGCGCCCTGAACCAGCGGATCTCCTCCGTCGTCACCGGAGATGGAGGAGTAGAGCGAGGCTTTATGGAGCCCAGCGGCCGCGAGCCGTATCAATTAGAGCCGCTGGCTCAGTACGCTGAGTCAGCGCTGCCCGAGGCTTGCGCTGCTGCTGAGGGAGAGAGAGACAGGATGGGTCCGGTCTCTGAGTGGTAATGCTAACATAGGCTAACGTTCAAAACAGTATGTTAGCTATGCTAACTAAGTGCTAATGTGATAATAATGGTAACCTGAAAAACGCAGTCCAACTCCAAACTCGCCACGAGGGGGGGTGGTATGTCTGATAGTTTTATACCCAAACCCACGGGGCGTGTCTGTGAGACCATGGCTACTGTGACACAGGCAATGCCTGTGACGTAAAGATGTACCGCTCTCCACCAATCACAAAATTCAAATGCAGTAGCCACAGTTCAACCCTAAGAGGGCAGCACTAAGACTTTTTTAGACCAAAAGGTGTAGAATTAAACAAGTTTACACCAAAATGTAAAAAAATCCCCAGAAACTGAAAGACTGCATTGGTAAAGACCCATTTATCCAGTTTAGAAGCAAAAAAAAGTTGTTTTGGGCTTTAGTTACTCTTTAAGTTGTCTATGTGGGATCTTCACGGTCTCATCTTCTTGCACGTGATGTGATTCTGTTGGTGTCTTAAAACTGTGACCATGTAGGTGCCCAGGAAGTATTTATGATTGATTGAGAATCAGCCAGGAGGAGATCCAGCAGCTGTGGCAGGAAGTGGAGTACCCAGAGAAAATACATGCATGCATAGGAAGAACATACAAATTCAAAGCAGAAAGACCTTAGGCCAGGATTCCAAACCAGGACCTTCTTGCTGCAGGTCAACAGCACTACCAACTGCCTCACAGTGCAGTCCACTACATGATTAGAAAAATGAAATGAAACTGTTTGGGGGGAAAAAACGACGTTATTCAGGTGTTTGTGGAACAACATATATATTTCTTTGCATATCTTCAAATCTAGACAATCAATCTGACAATGTCAGAACTTTCCACCTAAACTTTAATGACTACATCCTTCTATTTTATTTAAAAATCTTCCCATGCTCTTTTTGATTCAACATCCACAAACTGAATAGAGAGGGAAGAAACAGAGGATAACAATTGTAAATTATTCTTGATTAACATGGAGTTTAACAGTAAACTAACTAAAATGACTTGATAGAGTTTCTGAAAATATAGTTTCGAGTTCAACAACATAAACAGTGAGCTTCTGTTTCAACTAGCGAGCATGAAGGTGAGTGAAGCAGTATTTATAGAAGCATTTTCTAAATAAGTTGATGTTCAACAAAAGAGTCCCAGTCTTTATATTACTTTGCTAAAATAATGAATTAATTTAAAAGTCATTTGATGATATACAATGTTTCTCTCATAATCTAATATAATTAATAATGTTTTTCCTTGTTTTGCTGTTGTTCTTTCCTCAGTTAAGCACATTGGAGAATAAACACCCAAAGCAGCATCCTGGAGCTGACTGACAGTAACCATGGTGACAGCAGAGCATCCTCCCTTGGTCTCGCCTATTGCTAGGCGTACTAATTGTCCTGTGTCCAAACGTCCTCACAGAAACGTCCTCCGGGCACTGTGTTGTGATCCGAATGGTAATACTGAGGATCTCCACCGGGGCTCATTACTAAGATGACTCGGGAAGTATGATGTAACCACACAGATGACCTCCAACTGTGACCCTGGCACCACCCTGCAGCTCAGTGTGGTTTACATCGATTATAGCAGTTTGATGTCCCAGAAAAAGAAAGTCGTGGATGAATTCGAAAAGCTTGTGCAGAGCACACCTTCTACAAACAAATCTCACATTGTGATCAACTAGTTACTCAGCATTTTGTTGTCATTTCCCCAAATATTTTTTCACTTCTACTTCAGTAAAAAAAAAATTTTTTTGATGGAATGCTGCTATGTCTACTGTACCCACCTCTGGGTATGAAGTAGGATGATATGGGCTTGTATCAGGACACCTTGGCAAATCTAATTTCCTTTTCTGTGATGACAGCTTTTATTTAGTCCTAAAAGATTTTAGAGAAACATCTGCTGCTTTCAGGACCACATCCATTCCAGCGACTGTCATGCATGTTGTGGCAAGACATTAGAGAACCATATTCCAAAGGCCTGGATGAGGAAGAGAATGATGCACCTGCAGGACTGGCCTGCCTGCAGTCTTGATCCGTCTCTGATTGGTTAATGGAGCAATAGTGTTGTCCTAACCTCTAGAGGAGGACACAACCTTTTTTGTTTTTTTTCATAATCAACATCATGGACCCACACATTTGAGCTTTCAGGGATTATTGTGTTATGATTTGTTGACTCAGTCTAACAAAGACTTTTGTTATCCATACTATTAACAATCAGAAGCGGCAAGATATGAAAGCAGTTCTAAAAAACGCCCCACCTTCTCATTCACCCTGCCAGCATACAGAAAAAATCAGGGGCCTCATTTATAAAGCATGCTTACACACAAAACAGGGTCTGAAAATTGCATATAAGTCACGGATTGGAAAAATGTGTGAAACTTTAAAGCAAACTCTGACCCTTGCTTACATACATTTTGGACACGGGGAAACTGGCAGCACAGCCGGTGATACGACAAAATTGTTTGCAGACTTGTAGCACACACATGCAAAACCAACAACCAACAACCCCACCCATGTCTCTGAACTAAGATTAAAAATGAGAATCTGAATTAAAATATGTTGCATTTAAGATTTATATCACAGTATTTTCATAAGTATATATTCAGATTATATAGCAATTGCACTTATTAGTAGTAGAACTATAAATACTGCAGTGGCTCTCGTGCATAATGCTTCAAAATGGATGCGCTGGCACTCCTTGAAGATCACCCAATGGCAGGATATGGATAGGGGGAGTTTTTAGAGGTTTCCTGGTCCATGATGATGACTGGCTGATCAGCCAATTTAGATTTCCTAAAGCGCCCTATTAGGTCTATGTGCTGAATTTAATTACATTTAGAAAAAGTAGACAAATGGAAAAAAATATATATATTATCGTGCTTTAGTAAACCAGGCCTTTTTCAAACCATATTTCACTTGCCTAAATTTAAACTTATTTGTAGGAAATTCTTGTGAGCCCATATTACACAGAGCATGTAATATGGGCTTATTGACTCAGGTAGGAGTTCGTCCTGTAACTGGTGGGTTCCCGGTTTAAACCCCCACTCTGTCCCGCTCGGTCATTGAGTCCTTGGGCACCGGTGCCTTGGCTGCTGGTGGTGGTGGCCAGAGGGCCCAATGGGGCCGGTGGCTGCGCTAGAAAACTTTTAGACTGATTGTCATGTATGTAGGATTGAATTGAAATGACCTTTAAAGTGCCTTGAGATGACATGTGTAGTTAGCATTAGATAAATAAACTGAAATGAATTGAATTCCCATACCAGTCTTGCTTGTGTCAGAGGGCCCCAGGGCAGCTACAATGTAGCTCACCTCCATCAGTGTGTGAATTTGTGCATTAATGGGTGAATGACTGAATGTGGTGTAAAGCGCTTTGGGGTCCTCCGACTGAGAAAGCGATATGCAAATGCTGGCCGTATTAAAAACCCTAAAATCAACCAGCAACTGAATAGACAATAACATATTTGTGGGCCTTTGCTCTACAGTTAGGTGAAGAAACTTTATATTTTTTGACCAATATATATTTAGCTTTACTGACCTAAAGTTTTCTACAACTTATTTCAAACAGCCAAAAGGCTGTTATTTCACAGTTTTGAAATGAGGTATATTGGGAAGTTATTTCCTGCCAACTTACATTGAATGTGAACAAAACAAAGGAGATGACTGAAGTTTTCAGGAGAAACAGGGTTAGGTCAAACACTATGCATCATGGGAGTAGAAGTGGAGGTGGTTGAGGAGTATAAATACCTCGGTGTTCACCTGGACAACATTTGGACTGGAGACTGAACAGTGAAGCCGTCTACAAGAAGGGACAGAGCAGACTGGACTTCTGGAGGAAGCTTAGGTCCTTCAAGGTTTGCAGCAAGATGCTGGAGATCTTCTACAAGTCTGTTGTGGAGAGTGTAATCTCTTCAGCCATCATCTGTTGGGGTAGCAGCATCAGAGCCAGGGACTTAAAAAGACTCAACAACCTGATAAAGAAAGTTCTGGTTCTGTTCTGCTTCTATTCTGGGGACGACTGTGGAAGATCTGGTGATGATGATGCAAAGAAGGATTCTTCAGGAAATCCAGAAAATTATGGACAACCCTGAGCATCCTCTTCATTAAAACTGTCAAACAACAACAGAGTGTCTTCAGTCAGAGGCCTTTCCAGTTTTGTTGTAACACAGACCGCTACAGGAGATCCTTTCTGTCCACAGTCATCAGCATCTACAAAAACCCCTTGAAGAATTGGATAGAACGAGTTACAACAACAATTAATTTCCCTCTGGTATCAATAAAGTATTTTTGAGTTTGAATTGAATTAAACACTTTCTGTTCATCAGACTTGGTTGTGTTTTTTGAGTCTCCTACCAGCTGATTCGACGGGGGTAAGCCGTATTGCGTCATTTCCTGTTGTCACTGTTGCGCTCCCTGTAAACTGTTTGGTTTTCAGACTCTCTTGAATTGATCTTATTTTCTCTGTGCTGAGGCCTTTCTAAGTTATTTTAACACACAAGCACACTAAAAAAAACGTTTTGTGGTGGTGTACTTTACGTTTTGGGAACTCCTTGTGTTTCACACAGCTTTTCTTGGGGTGGTAAGGTCTCGCTAGCTCAGTTAGCTTAGCTACATTGCGGCTATGGCTACTCTTCTCTCTCCTGTCTCTAACTCTTCTCTTCTCTCTTGCTCTCTCTGTCAGATGTTTAGTTACTTCCCTGCCTCCTTTAGTGATAATGGTAACTGTAATAAATGTAATATTTTTGTAGTTTTGGAGGCGAGGGTATCAGAATTAGAAGCACGGCTCCGCGCTGTTGAAAAACCAGCTGATAGCCGAAACCCATTAGCCAGCGCGGAGCCAACAAGGATAGAACCCCCTAGCTGTCCTCCGGTAGAGCCCGGGCAGCCGGGACCTCAGGCTGGTTGGGTGACTGTACGTAGGAAGCATAGTTCTAGGACCCAGCCCACGGGCCACCACCAACCGGTCCGCGTTTCTAACAGATTTTCCCCGCTCAGCGACACACCAGCTGAGAAACCGACCCTGGTAATTGGCAGCTCCATAGTCATAAACGTGGCATTAGAGACACCATTGACCATAGTCAAATGCTTGCCAGGGGCCAGAACGGGCGACATCAAATCCTACCTGAAACTGCTGGCTAAAGATAAGCGTAAATACAGTAAGATTGTTATTCACGCTGGCGGTAATGACACCCGGTTACGCCAATCGGAGGTCACTAAAATTAGTGTAGCTTCGGTGTGTAAGTTTGCCAAAACAATGTCAGACTCTGTAATCTTTTCTGGTCCCCTGCCTGATCGGACCAGTGACGACATGTTTAGCCGCATGCTGTCATTCCATCAATGGTTGTCTGGGTGGTGTCCTGCAAACGATGTGGGCTACATTGATAAACTTTTTGGGGAAAACCTGGGCTGATCCGGAGAGACGGCATCCATCCCACTTTGGATGGAGCAGCTCTTCTTTCTAGGAATATGGCCGAATTTATTAGTCCTCCAAAACACTGACAACCCAGGGTCCAGACCAGGAAGCAGAGTCGTAGTTTAACCCACCTCTCTGCTGCTTCTGTACTGGTACCCCCCCATTACCCTATAGAAACAGTGTCTTGCCCATGGCCAAAATTAAATGGATTAAAAGTTACGCCAACAAAAGCAAATTATGGAAATCTCATAAAAATAAAACAACTTTGACTGAACAGAATTTTTTTTTAATTAAATGTGGTTTATTAAACATAAGATCTCTCTCCTCAAAGACTTTGTTAGTAAATGACTTGATTTGTGATAATCACATTGATTTCCTTTGTCTCACAGAAACCTGGTTGCAGCAGGAGGATTATATCAGTATAAATTAGTCAACTCCTTCCAGTCATTTAAATTTTCACATTCCTAGAAATACTGGGCGAGGAGGAGGAGGAGTTGCAACCATTTTTCGTTCTGATTTACTAATTATTCCCAGACCAATTGATAGCTACAGTTCTTTTGAACATCTAACCCTTAATTTTCCTCATCCAAGCAGCATAACATTAAGACCATTTTTGTTTGTGGTTTTGTATCGTCCACCAGGCCCTTACTCTTAATTCTTGGATCAGATCTCACATTTTTTATCTGATTTAGTATTAAATACTGATAGGGTCATTATAGTGGGGGACTTTAATATTCATGTGGATACTGAAAGTGATAGCCTAAATGCAGCCTTTAGTGCTATTTTAGACTCAATTGGCTTTACTCAAAAAGTACAGGGATCGACCCACTCGGGTAAACACACTTTGGACCTTGTACTAACATACGGTATTGAGTGTAAGGAAATAACAGTCCACCCACATAACCCGGTCCTGTCTGACCACTTCTTAATAACTTTTGAATTTACTTTAACTGACCATCTTAAATCTGAAAGAAAATTTCATTATAGTAGAGCTTTATCAGACAATGCTGTAACAATTTTTAAAGAATCTGTTCCATTCTTACTTTCCTTAGTGTCTCAGGGTAACACAGTGGATGGCAGCAATTCTATCTCTAACCCTTCAGAAATTGATGGTCTGGTTCACAGCGTTACTTCCTCATTGCGTTTGGCATTAGATAGTGTAGCCCCCTTATAAAAGAAAGTGGCTAGCCACAGGAGGCTGACTCCTTGGTTCAATGCAGAGTTGCGTACTTTAAAGCAGAATACTAGGAAGTTGGAGAGAAAATGGCGCTCTACACACCTAGAGGATTCCTATTTAACCTGGAATAACAGTCTATTGCTGTATAAAAAGACCCTTCAACAAGCTAGAACAGCATATTTTTCATCATTAATAGAGGCGAATAAAAACAATCCTAGGTTTCTTTTTAGTACAGTTGCCAAACTTATACAGAGTCATAGCTCTGTTGAGCCAACTATTCCCCCAGCTCTTAGCAGTGATGATTTTATGGGATTCTTCATAAATAAAATTAATTCTATTAAAAACAAAATAATTGCCATCCTCCCAAACATGATTACTTCTTCCTCAGTAAATGAGGCAGTATCGGAAAGAACTGTAGAACCTCAGTTGTGCTTAGGCTGTTTTGATTCAGTCGAGCTTTCGGAATTATCAAAAATATTAGCCTCATCTAAACCTTCAACTTGTATGTTGGACCCAATTCCAACCAAATTATTTAAAGAAGTGTTCCATTTGGTTCCTGGCCCCATTTTGGATATGATGAATCTATCCTTAGTAAACGGATACGTACCACAGGAATTTAAAATAGCTGTAATTAATCCTTTACTCAAGAAACCTTCCCTTGATCAAGATGACTTAGTGAATTACAGACCTATATCTAAACTTCCTTTCTTATCCAAAGTCCTTGAGAAAATTGTTGCTAATCAAGTCTTTGAACATCTAAACAGTAACGAGCTGTTTGAAGAGTTCCAGTCAGGTTTTGGAGCTCATCATAGCACTGAAACAGCACTGGTGAAGGTTACTAATTATATTCTCATGGCCTCAGATAATGGACTTGTGTCTGTTCTGGTTTTGTTAGATCTCAGTGCTGCTTTTGACACAGTCGATCATAATATTCTCTTAGAAAGGCTTGAACATGTTGCAGGGATCAAAGGAACAGCACTAGGCTGGTTTAAATCATATTTGTCTGATAGATTCCAGTTTGTTCATCTAAATGATAAATCTTCTTCACTCTCAAGGGTTGCTTGTGGAGTTCCACAGGGTTCTGTGCTTGGACCAATTCTGTTCACCATATATATGCTCCCAATTGGTCGAATCATTAGACAGCATGGGATAAATTTCCACAGCTATGCAGATGATACACAACTATATTTATCCATAAATCCTGATGAACCCAGTCAGTTAGGTAGATTACAGGCATGTCTGGAAGACATAAAAACATGGATGACCCTAAACTTTTTGCTTTTAAATTCTGACAAAACAGAAGTTTCCGTCTTTGGACCAGAAGTTCTTAAACAGAAACTGATTAGTCAATCACTTCATCTGGACGGCATTAAATTGGCCCCCAGTAATAACGTAAAGAACCTCTGCGTTATTTTTGACCGAGACTTGACATTTAAATCCCATATTAAACAGGTTTCTAGGATTTCTTTCTTTCACCTCCGGAATATTGCTAAAATTAGAAACATCCTGTCCAGGAGTGATGCTGAGAAACTTGTCCATGCATTTGTTACCTCAAGGCTGGACTACTGTAATTCTTTACTATCAGGAAGTCCACAAAATGCCATTAAAAGCCTTCAGTTGATCCAAAATGCGGCAGCAAGAGTTCTGATGAATATTAAAAAGAGAGATCACATTTCTCCTGTTTTAGCTTCCCTTCATTGGCTCCCTGTTAAATCCAGAATAGAATTTAAGATCCTCTTCTTACATACAAAGCCCTTAATAATCAAGCTCCATCATACATCAGAGATCTAATTGTTCCATATGTTCCTAACAGAGCACTTTGCTCTCAGACTGCAGGTTTACTTGTAGTTCCTAGGATTTCTAAAAGTAGAATGGGAGGCAGATCTTTTAGTTATCAGGCTCCTCTCCTGTGGAACCAGCTCCCAGCTTTAGTCCGTGAGGCAGAAACTCTGTTTACTTTTAAGGCCAGGCTTAAAACTTTCCTTTTTGATAAAGCTTATAGTTAGAGTGGCTAAGGTCATCCTGAGCTATCTCTGTAGTTATGCTGCTATAGGCTTAAGCCGCGTTCACACCGGTCAGCGCGTCCAGGCGCCAAATCGCTCAAACGGACGAAAGTCGACGCTTTAAAATTTAAACCCAGCTGCTTGCACACTTGTGGTCTGCGTCGGCGCGTCGGGGCATCAGCGCGTCACGTCATTACGTCAGCGTGCGGGCGTGGATTTGTCTGTTGCTAGTTGTTTACAACATGGCGGATCTTGTCGGATCAGCAGCGCGTCTTCAACTACCGGCTCTCCCGGGCCCGGCTGGTGGTGGAAGATGCATTCGGGATCTGGTCTGCACAGTGGAGAATGTTTCACCGCAGACTGGAAGTCAACCCCGAAGTTGTGGAGAAGTGTGTGAAGGCGACGTGTGTTCTCCACAACCTCATGAGGGTTTCTGGAGATGGCCAGGTACCTGCAGTGAGGGGAGCTGCCGCTGCTCATGGAGAAAGACCACTTCCAGCTGTGGGGCGAATCGGAGCCAACAACGCAACCAGAGAGGCAGTGGAGACCAGAGAAGTTTTCATGGCCCACCTCAGTGAGGAGGGGGCAGTGCCATGGCAGCCGGCAGAATAGTCATGTCCATACAGGACTGACCCAAAACGGCTCTTTTAAGAGCCACCCAATAAAAAAATTAAGAGCAAAACTTTCTGAAAATTTCCACATCTATATTTACTATATTATATTTTAGTAATTTGTTTTTCTCTATACATTCATATATACATTCACCAATCCCTTTCATTTATGGATTATTGTTTGTTCTGTACCTATATACTTTTGACCTGTTCACCTGTACCTCTCGTTTCCAGGTAATGACTGACAGACTGCTCTGCTTTCTCCCACAAACTCGTCTATGGATATGGTGAAATCAATCAAATAAACTCAAATAGTTCTTGCTTTTGTACTTCTGTGGTATTTTATATAGTCAATAAAAAGGTATATTTCATTAAGGTAATTATTAGCTGTTATTAAAAACAATATTTTCACCCAAATGGCATTACATAGGACAGTAGAATTAAATTAAGGAAAGTAGCTGACCAAAATGTTACATATAAAAATATTTAATATAAAAAAATACATACAACATATATACATATAATAAACAAACAATAAAATGAAGAACAGGAAGAGAAAGGACCTTATTTGGAGGAAGTGCGGTGGAAGACAGGAGGGACACAGAAAGGAGTCTCCTTCCTCCCCTGAAAAAGGTGTCAGCCCGATCAGTAAAACTACTGAGTATTGTCCAAATGGGTCAAATTGTTCATTCTTTCAAAAATCATTCTATGAATGTCAAATTCTAGGATGTCTCTTTCTAGAGGTGACACCCTTTTCAGGAGAGGATGAAGAGAGAGAAGGAAGTGCATGTCATCATCTGCAGGAGGAGCAGGAGCTGGTTCAGGCCGGGCCTTGAGCGCATCAAGCAGCTTTTGCTGGAACTCTGTTGGCACTGACAAGTCCTGCTGCCTCCGCCTTCGTTTTCTTGGAGGGCCTGTGAAAAAACACAGTAGAAAAATGTGTTAAAAATGCTTACAATTATGTTGAACAAATATACAAATTAGATAAAATTATAAGCAACATTTTAAGTCTGTATGAAAGGCTGAGTGTGAATTCCAGGGTATACACAGACATTTCAGAAAGTACAAAAAGTAATTCGCCAAGTGTCTGGGAACCCAAAGAAACAGATTGACATCTTTTAATAAAACCTACATTCCCAACCTTTCCAAACAGCACTACACACCTGCAGGTGCTGGAGCAGAGGAAGGGCCAGGCTGGTCAGAAAAAGAAGCAGCAGCAGAGGAAGGGCCAGGCTGGTCAGAAGAAGAAGAAGCAGCAGCAGAGGAAGGGCCAGGCTGGTCAGAAGCAGAAAAGAAAAGGGCCAGGGGACTCTGGTTCAGCCATGTCACCTGCCTCCATGTTAGCTGGATCTGTCAAGACAGAAACGAATATTATTGACCCTCCTGTTTATTATGCTTTATACCAAGATCACAAATACTTCTACTGCTAGCACTAATAATAAATAGCAAAACTTTGTAGTAGCAAAATGATGTAGGTTTCAGCTTTACAATAATTATTTTCATGTTTCTGAGCACGTTTTTGTGTGTGTTTGTGTGCCACTATGTCTGGGTTTTCTTCTCAAAATCACCAACCTTCTGCCTCTAACCGCCCTGCTGCTTCTTCTTCTGGCTCCTCTGGGTGGTCATACCCCTCCGCCTGCTCCTCCTCGACCCCCATGTTGCTCGATGTTTCGCGGGGGGCGATGAAGGGTTCGAGGAAGGACAGGACAGAGAGGTACTTCCATTTCTGCACTTTCCCTCCTTCTGCTCCGCTCTTCCTTCTCTCTTTCTCTTTTCTGCTCTGCCTGACATATGTGTCCCTCAATGTCTTCCACCGTTTTTTGCAGATCTCGTCTAAATACACAATGGGAAACTGGTAATGCGTATTTAGTACCGTAGTTGCCCTAACCGCTTTTGGCTAGCGTAGCGTTAGCTAACATAACAAGAAAGTTAAAAGAAAAAATATTTTTTTCTTTGTTTAACTGCTTACCTGGCACTCCAATATCCTCCGATATCTTCCTCCAAATCAGATCCGATCTCTTCCTGTCTTTGTAAAAAGACGAAGACGGGTCATACAATTCACGGACATTACATACAGCGACGATCAGTTTGTCCTCCATCTTGAATAAAAAATTTGCCGATTCCCCCATGGAAGGAGTTACTACGTCAGTACAACGAGTCGCTCTGATTGGTTGACGCCGCGCGTCTGCTGCCCGAAAGTTCAATTTTCCCAACTTGAGCAGCAGACGCCCCGACGGACCGTCGGGGCGTCCGGGCATCAGCTGCGTGGACGCGCTGATGCCAGCTGCGCCGACGCGCGCGACTTGCTGCTTGGCAGTTTGGCGCCCACTAGATGCGTAGATTCCATAGTCTTGCATGTAATCTAGCTGCCCTGCTGCCTGGACGCGCTGACCGGTGTGAACGCGGCTTTAGACTGCTGGAGGACAGACTGACCAATTTTCTTCACTCTGCTACTTCCTTTTCTCCTACTACTCTCCAGTTGTATTACAGTACATTCTGTTATTTCGACTGTTAACTTTGTTTTCTCTCAGTGTTTTTCTCTCCATAGAAGATATACCTGGTCTGGTATCCTGCTTGGCTGCAATGCCCTGTTGGACGGGGGGCATCGACTGGGATGATCCTCCCAGTAACTGAACATCCACTGTGTCCTGTTATCAACTTTTTACTTTCTGTAACATAGAAAGTTCTCTTATATCAGATCTTCTGTTCCTTCTGTGTTTCTGCTCTGTCTTCTCAAACCCCCAGATGGTCGTGGCAGATGGTCGCTCCTACTGAGCCTGGTTCTGTTGGAGGTTTCTTCCTGTTAAAGGGGAGTTTTTCCTCTCCACCGTCGCTACATGCTTGCTCAGTATGAAGGATTGCTGAAGGATTGCTGTGGTTGGAAAGTCTGCATCAACGGGGCCCAACCTCACGCCAATGACTGACGCAATCTGCTGGGATTCCTTCAATAGGAAACTTTTTAACTGATTGGAATGTTTGTATAAATGTATTGAAATGACTTCTTGTTAAGTGCCTTGAGATGACATCTGTTGTGAATTGGCGCTATATAAATAAACTGAATTGAATTGAATTGAATTACTGAATGCAACAAAATGAGGACGTTTTTAATCAATCTTTGATGGTTTAGGTGTATTTAAAGTCGGTTGCTGCTTGGTTTCTCAGTTTGGTTTCTCAGTTTGGTTTCTCAGTTTGGTTGTGCAGCGCTGCGTGTCTGTGGGGAGCTGGGCCTCCAGCAGAGTCACACACACAGTATAAAGATCAGCAGCTTTTGAGGTTTCATCAGTAAAGGATTGTTTTACTGTTCCAACAACCTGCAGATATCTTTGGTATTCAGCTAACGTGAGGTCCTCTACTTTTACATCTGTCTCTAGCTTTCTATCTGTTGGGTTTTAATGATGCTGATAATTTTTTCCAAACTGTTGAAAGATTTTGTAGGGAAATGTTCTCTATCTACTGCTTAAAATATGGAGTGCATTTATTATAAAGGTGGATTCCTTTTTCATTGTATAAGCATAGTGAAAATGTAACGCTTTTGACTTGTTTCTTCCACTATTAAGTCAGATTTCTTCATTAAGACTGCTGTTCATCCCTGCATAAAGATTTACAGACAGATTATTTGTCTATAAAATCTGACCATTTCCTCCTCAGCAGGTAAGACTGTTGATCTTACAGTTGAAGACAATGACTGTTTGCTGTGATAATCTCTGTGCTGGGACAACAGGGCTGAAGACAAGTTCAGACTTTTCAGTTTCTCTTTCCAGTGAAGGTGAAGGTGTGCAAAAAGGTTGAAGAAAGGGTACACCAGTCCACAGATAAACAACAAATTACTTTTTTTTTTCAATATCACATAATTTATTTTATAGATGTTAAACCAAAATGTAAGAGTGGTTAAGAAACCCCAATGATTCAGCTCCACCTTCAGCAGTAACAACTCTCGGCTCTCTCTCTCTAGTTTCTGTCGGACTTTTTGTCTTTATCTCTTATCGGTGGAGAGGGATTCTGATTCACTAATCTTTCCTGTGTTGCTTATGGTCATTGGGGTTTGCAGACATTTGATTGTGCACAGCTCCCCAAAGGTCCCACCACAGCATTTCTGTACAATTGAGGTTTGGCCGTTTACCCATTCTGTTGTAGATCTGCTGCTTTGTTTGTTTATGACCCAGTTTAGGACAAGAGTCAGCTGTTGGACAGTTGGACTCACATTGGACTTTAGAATACATTGGTACATATAAGAGTTAATGGTCCAATCGAGGACTTTAGGGTGTCCTGGTTGGATGTGGCTGTAAACCATGAGCCTGCCACCACCGTGCTTGATTGTTGGTCTAAGGTGTTTGCACTAATGTGCTTTGTTGGTTGCTGTGTTTTACTGCCCAACATCTTGTTGTTCCAGATGTGTTGTGCTTTTTAAAATGTAGCTTTGCAGGCCTCAGTCATGCTGAGATTTTATTTCTGTTTTTTTTCTAAGGTTATTAAATCAGATTTTATTCATTTGAAAAAAGCTAAACTATTTACTGCTCCATTGGCTTGGTCTGGATATGCTGAACTCTGAGTTTGTTCTCAAGTACGCGCTACAGTTAAAATGCTGGGTTGTTCTGATGTTAAAAAACAAAACAAACACACAAGACCAATTAAATCAGTTTGAAGTATTTCCACATATAAAATTACATTTGTTTAGTATAAATTAAGTAGCAAACAAGCAAATCTGTTCAAAGGCAAAATAAATCTACAAAACACCTGCAGTATGTCAGTTACATCACAGAGCACATCTTCAACTAAAACTTTCTAAGTGGACCTTCTTCTTCTTTGGTGTATTATCTCTGTGGACAGATGATCCCACAGACTTTAGATCTGAACTTGGGAAAGCCCATTGGACACCTTAAATTTTCTTCTCATAAATTAATTATTTTGTTTATTAGGATGTAAGCTTGGACTCCCCATTATACTAAAAATTTGGTTTCTTTTCATCTTCAAATTACTAGCAGAGGGTTTAGAACCTGACGATTTTGGGTCAAAGTACAAAGAGTCAGAATTTCCTGCAGCTTCTTCAGTGTCACCTCTCCTGACATCAACTCTGGCCAATTTCCCTTCCATCTTTTTCTCATCAGTCTTTGGAGAAATGTCCAGTTTTTGTTCCCTTCCATATTTTCTCCAGTTATCAGTTTACAAAATGGCCTAAAAATATAAACCTTTTACATCACGAATGAATTAACAGGGGTGTGCACCTTACAGAGCCACTGTAAATGTTTGCTGAACTTTGGATTACCAATGTTTTCATCTTTCTTAATGCCTAGTTGACTCATCGTGAAAAAAAAATACTATGTAGACATTCTTGTGGATGGAGACAGTTTCAGTCTTCTGGTCTGTTTATTAGAACTTAATCACAGAGACAAATTTCAGAATACTGAACAGTGAAAAGAAGGACAATTCAAACTTTTATACATTTTCAGCACTACAACAACCAACAGACGTTTAAATGTTTATTTGTAGATAAAGAATCTGACAGTCAGCCTGATGTAGTCATAGTAACCAGCCATTTAATGAGATCATTCTAAGGATTCATGACTGGCAGAGAGAGAGAGAGAGAGAGAGAGAGAGAGAGAGAGAGAGAGAGAGAGAGAGAGAGAGAGAGAGAGAGAGAGAGAGAGAGATGAGCGTACGAAAAACCAAGTGTTTCTAGTGAAATACGTCAAATGTGTAAACCTAAATTGAATTCTCTGATGGGTCAAGGATGGAGATCTTAATGAGTCAATTTTCATTGCATGTAACACAATTGTCAGATTCAGAGCACAACTTTACATTAATTATCATGTCCAACCTGTTAGTGTTTTTGTCAGCTGGCAGACGATCGTCAACAACTGGGAGACTTATACACACATTCCTAGTGTTGACACCAGTCCATCATGGTGGAACACAAATCAGATGAGTCTCGACCAGTGGTTGCCAGCTCTAGTCCTCCCTGATTGCTGTCCTGCAGGTTTTCCAAACTGTTTACCTGCTTTAGCACACCTGAATAGAAGAATGTGTCTCTAAAAGGTCTCAGTATCCCATGGTGACAGGCTGATGTTTTATTTCAGCCAACTGAATCAAGTTAGTTGAAGAAGTGACACATGACCCCTCAGCACATTGAGGGACACCGCTCTGTACGTTTTAGATGTTTTTTCGGCTTCTGTCTCTGTATTCAGGCTGACTGGATCAAGGCTGTTACCAGACCGGGTTAGATAAAGAGAAGATGCAGAACGTCTCCTCACACAAGCACTTTACCCTCAATGGTTTTGATGAACTCGGAGAACTGAGGCCGGTCCTCTTCATCCCGTTCTTCCTCATGTTCATCGTGGCTCTGCTGGCCAACTCCCTGCTGGTGTATGTGGTCATTTCTCAGAGGAGCCTTCATCAGCCAATGAGCATCCTCATCGCCGGCATGGCTTGTGTTGAACTCTGCCTCCCAGTGTTCTTTGTTCCCAACATGCTTTTCAGCTTCCTGTTTGACTGGAAGGGGATCTCTCTGACTGGCTGCCTGGTTCAGATGCACTTCATTCACTTCTTTGGAGCTTTTCAGTCCACCATCCTGGTGTGGATGGCTCTGGATCGATACTTTGCCATTTGCACGCCGCTCTACTACCATGAACTGATGGCACTGCAGAGATTCCTGAAGTTCATCATCCCGCTAGCAGTCAGAAACATGCTCCTCATCACTCTGTTTGTGAGTTTGGCTGGAAAGCTCTTGTTCTGCAGAAACGTGATAAATCACTGTTTTTGTGAGCACATGGCCTTGGTGGAAATGGCCTGTGGAAGCACTGCAATCAATAACCTTACAGGTTTAATTGCTGTCTTTCTCATCCCTGTCTTTGACTTCCTATTAATCGCTGCCTCTTACATTTTGATATTCAGCTCCATGTTGAGGTCCAGCAGCACCAACGGTAAAGCTCTAAACACCTGCATCACTCATGCAATGGTGATCATCGTCAGTTTAACCTTGGCTCTTACTGCCTTTCTTTCATATCGGATTAAGAACGGCTTTCCTGCAGCCATCCGGGTTTTCTTCAGCACCATGTACCTTTTGTTTCCAAGCTGCTTCAACCCGATCATCTACGGCATCAGAACCACTGAGATCAGACAGCACATGCTAAAGACACTGACACACTGGACACATTTGGTCCAAACTGAATCCAAGTGTTCTTAAATAATCAAATAAAGATCCTGCTGTGGAATTTGGTATTACGACACAATAAAACACGTTGATGCAAGATTCAAAACGCAAATATGTTTACCACTAGCATCACTGCTAGGTCATTATTCTCTTTTTTTAAACTGGGATTAGCACTTAGCATTGTGTGGTTGTATATCAGTGGAAATCGCTGGGTGTGGTTGAGCATGATAAATTACTTTATATCAGAGGTTGATGATGTGGCAGGTGGGTTTTGGTCCTGGTACTGATTACTTTAGCTACAATTGGATATACAAAAAATACTCCCTGCTCTGATAATTTTAAAATGACTCACCCTACCCCTGTTAAGTTGAAAACCTCAAGGACACAGGCTTAGCTTCTGACCTCCCAGAGGTTAACCTATTCAGAATGAAAAGGAAAAAAAAATAGAATTACTGGGCTTACAAGCAGGTCCAATTTTTGAACAACTGTTTAAAAAAGAAAGGGGTTGTATTGTTTTAATGGGAATATTTAATTTATTTAGTACTTGACTATGTTCTCTGTCTTAGTGTCAATAACAACCAGGACAGTGGGTCAAGTTAAAGAAAACAAGTGTCTTCTTTGATGATAAAGTTTCTTTTTTTTAAACGTGTCCTGTCTGGCAGTGTGGAGCTCAGAATTGGTGTCTGAGTACCAAGTTGAAGCCCAACAGATTTTACTTTCACTAGCGGAGCAGTACAGCTTTTGTTATAGTACTCCACTTGATATATATGTGTGAAAAATCTTTATTATGAATTGCTGTGGGTTTTATTTTCTGGTGATATGGACACGGAGATGGAAAATAAAGAGGAGGAGAAAGAAGATGAAGAAAGAAGATGAAGAAGAGAGGTAGGAAACAAAAAGTGAAGAGAGAGGGTGAGTTGAAAATACAAGAGAGGAAGGGGAATAAAGAAAACACAGGAAGACATTGAAGTCTGCCTCCATACCCACAGGACGGCAGAGAGAGGGGAAAAACAAAAACACGAAAAAGGAACATCGACAAAACAAACCAAACATTGTGAACTAAGAATTACACAACCACATCACACAAAAATAGATATAAAAATACAACAACAATGTCACAGAAAAACTCATGGTACCGATTAATCAAGATCTAGTGATGATAACCTCAGCCCAAGAATATTTCCTTAAACACCAGAGACCCCACATCTATGTGTGTGTGTTAGCATGCTGGTGCATATAAGGTTTCTCCATAAGAGATATCAATCCGTCTCCCAGGAATCGATGCAGACATGAAGGAGATCGGAGCCACAGAGCCCCTTAGGAAGGGGTAGCAAGTGTACCTAATAATATACAATGTTTTAAAATTGACGGGTTAGCAGGTTAAAGTGATGCAAATACTTGTGTGCACACTGTTCCTCTGTGCTGTTCAACATGATGTATTAAATCCATAAACCATCTGAGGGAAATCAGCCTCATCCTGGTTATTTTTTCCATAGCATTTTTGGCGGTCTACGTTACTCTAAGCAAGCAGAGATGGCCTGGCAGGGACAAGGGACAGCATACCTGTCTACTCGGAAGATTGGCTCCGGTGCGGGAAAACACAGATTGATTGAAGATAGAGACCTCAAGGGAGGACCAGATTTGGACATTTCGATTAAGCTTGCAACAGAGAAAAGTTTTTCTTATTTTCTTTTACATGCAGCTATGGAGAGAAAATAGTCAACAAAAACATCTGTGTGTGCGTAATACTTGATTTGTAACTTGTGTCAGCCTGTTCGTGTGTAGCTTTTGTTACTTACAATTATGTTTAAATATACACACAAATATCAAGAAATTACGAGTACAAAATACATTTACACACATACAATTTCAAATTACACAAACTTAAAACTAACTACACATTCAAAACGGCTCCTACGCATACAAATCTTTAAATACGTATGCGCCAATCACCAAATCACCAAACAGGGTTACAAGTACCCGAGGGGTTTTGAAACTCATTTCCCGTCTCCATATTTGTGCGTACATGATGCGTTTAAATGTTGGTAGAATGCTGGGTATCTAGCTAACTTTTGAAGCTACCTCATTGTTTAGTCTTTTTAAAAGCCCATCTAGGGACAAACATTGCAAATTTGCTTCGGCTATAAATGTTGTAGTGTGTTACACGTTTAATGTAAATACTTGTTCCTATATAATAAACAAATAAATAAATACATTTTAAAGCTACCTAATCTTCTCATGACCTACCATGTTGGCAAGGATGCAAGAAAGAAGTTTTTTCTTATACGACACATTTTATTTATGAGGAAATCCATGAAGTCATCACTGTTGAGGACTGAGCAAATCGATTGTTCTGACTTAAATCAGGGAGCCAGCATCCTACAATTGATCACATTCTTGTTTGAGCACACCCTAAAAACCTTTTCTAGCATTGTTTCATGTAGATCTGTTGTAATAAAGGTTCAGACAGAGCAGGGTAGTGAGGAAGTAATGTTATGTGCTTGTACTCTAAATAATTTGTGAGGATCTAGAGTATGAAGACAGGTGTGGGTTGAACTGTAGACATTTTAGGTACATTTTAGGACAAGAAGACAGATAATGAATCTAATGATTGAGAGTATCCTTACATTGCACGAAACTACAGACAGAAGAATGTTTGTACGTCTGCAGATGCAATGAAACTGAAAACACTAACAGGGGTAATATTATCCCCGAATAAGAGTTGAAGGAAGTTGGAGAGTTTTGAAGTTGTTTTTTAGATAATTTCCATCCCTGCAGTTACATTTGTGGAGTTCCATTAATTTAGCAATGTGGTCTTTTCTTCACAACCAATAGCAGTGTGTGACAGAAGATCCTGTCTTCTTTTTTATTGGCTCTTAATAAAAGTTGAAGGAGTTTGAAGAGTTACAATAGGGGTTTTTTGTACTTTCTATCCCTGCACTTACATTTTGGGAGTTGTACTAGTTCAGCTTCTTCAACCAATGGAAATGTTTGACAGAAGATATAAAAGTGCTGAGTCAGAGGAAGTCTGTTCACACAGCTGGGTAAAGAAGATATCTTTGGTCAGCAGACATTCAGTAACAAGCTCCAAACAACAACAGGTGAAACATTCAGAGCTGCACTATCCTTGAAACATTGTGAACTTTCAGTTTAACCATCAGATCATTTTCGTTCTCATTGTTGTTTTAACTTTATTGTCACTTATCTATTCTCCTTCACATCTTTCAGGGACTTCTATCTAATGCAAGAACAGTGAATGTCCTTTCTGTGTTTTCAGTATATTTGTTGATGTGAAATCAAACTTGAGAAAAAAACAACTTCTGCTCATTCTAAGGTTAGTCTGATGTCAGAATTCCTCTTTTATAGTTTTAAACATCTACTGAAATGTAGATTTAAAAAAATTATTTCTTTTCTTTTGAGAATGAAATCAGAAGTCACTGAAGTAAAGTTTAGAGTTTAGCAGGAACCCAGCACTTTTTTCTCTCAAAAATATGTTTTTTAAATGCAATATCAGTATTTGTGGTGTTTTAGATTTCAGTTGCCTACAACCCAGTTGTGTAGGTAGGTTTTTATTTATTTGCAACCTGCTCGACCTTTAGCTGCTTTTCTTCAAGAGTCTGAGCTCACATAAAAGATAAACTGTGTGCACACAGGGGTAAGATGTTTTCGAGCCTTTCTTAACTTATTACAATGTTTATCAAATTGTAAAGAAGTAAAAGTATCCAGCGAGAAAATATTTATTTTGTTTACATTAAAAGATTTCCAATCTATTTGCAAACCCACTTATTTAAAAAATAAAATAAAATAAATGAATCACAGGCTGTGAATTGTTGTTGTAAATATGGCTCACAAAAACTTGGTCAAACTCAATGCCAAATACAGAAAAAATGCAAAATCATTAAGGCATCAATTACAGTTTAAATGAAAACTTTTATTACTGAGATGTAGCACCTCTCCTTCATATCTCCAGGAAAAAAGAAACTATTTACATAAATATATCAGCTATGTCATGTTTTGTGGTGTTTTTTTTTATTTTTGTTTTAGTATCACAGTTGTTTAGTTTAGATGGAGGATTTCTCACATTTGATGTGTTGTTTTAAATGCCCCGAACGTTATGCAGTTATTTGTAAATTCGCAAATTGCAAATCATCATTTTTTTTGCCAACTCTCTAGAATTACAGTGCTGTTAAATACAATCTTACTTATTTCTTTAGTTTTTGCTTTTTTTGTCCTTCTTTTTTAAAGCACTATTATTGGTTTTAAAATTGTTCTAATTTTAAAGAAAATATTTTCTTTAAATCTTTCACTGTGTCCTGTTGGGCAGTATTGCAATCTGAATTTTTGTTTGAGTTCCAAAGAAAAGCCTAACATATTTACTTTCACAAGTGGAGCAGGAAGACTGCTTCTTGTTATCTTTAAGACATTTCACCTCTCATACAAAATGCTGTATTCAGAAACTTCAAAAAGTTGTATTCAGAAAGTCCCAGTGGCCAAAGAAGTCCCTAACACCACTGTTGTCGCTAATGTTAGTTTCATGTTACCTAGATTTCCTCATTAGCAACAGCAGTGGCTTCTTTAGGGACCACTATTGCCCTATCAGTCACTATGCTTGGCACCAGTCTTTATTTCTCCATCGGCATTCATATAGAATAACCATAACGGTAACATCAGTCTCTGACAGACAAACATGCGTTCCGTCTCAGCAGCGATCCTCGTAGCTTTGAGGTTTACCCATAATACCTTGCTTTCTAAGTGTGAATGCAGTACAACTTTTGACCAGCATAAGGTGCATTTTAGCAGGATTTAACCTGAACCACTTTAACTATGTTACATATACATGCATTTCAAAAGTCTGATTTCAGTCAAACTAAGGCAATAATTCAGTTTTCTCTTACTGCATGTGAGTGTGATTGTTTATGACTACAACTTCAAATCCCAATACTACCAACCTAAGTTCAGAACACAAGAAGCCTTTTGATTGAGAGGTGAAATGTTTTTTAAAGAATTGAGGTAGTCCAGTTACTTATATAGATGGATGAATGGATGGATGGATGGAGGGATGGAGGGATGGAGGGATGGCCATGGAATAATAAGCATTGACCCATTAATCTTACTTGTTTGGTTTTCAGGCTGATCCTGAAACTCTGGACCAGGAGGGTTTGCTAGAAGATGGGAATGGAACCCTTGAAGGAAAACATCTCTTCACACAAATACTTTTTTTTCAGTGGCTTCAGTGAACTTGGAAACCAGAAGTCCTTCATTTCAATCCCCTTTTTGATCTTGTTCCTTGTGTCACTGTTTGCCAACTCTTTGCTGATTTATGTGGTGATTTCACAGAGAAGCCTCCACTCGCCGATGTACATCCTCATTGCTTGCATGTCATTTGTTGATATGAGCCTGCCACTGCTTCTCATCCCCAACCTGTTGCTGAATGTCTTGTTCAACTCGAGTGGGATCTCTCTGACCGGCTGCCTGGTTCAGATGTTTTTTATTCACATGTTAGGAGCTTGTCAGTCTGCTCTTCTGGTATGGATGGCATTGGACCGATACTTTGCCATCTGCAGGCCTCTTTCTTACCATGAGCACATGTCTTTACCCAGATTTCTCAAGTTTGTGATCCCAGTTCTGATCAGGGATGTAATCATGGTATCAGCGGTTGTGATTCTGGCAGGAAAAGTTTCATATTGCTTCAGGAATGTGATAAACCACTGCGTCTGTGAGCACATGGCCTTGGTGGAGCTGGGCTGTGGGAGCACCTCCATCAACAGTCTTGTTGGGTTATTAGGAGTCTTCGTGGTCACTGTGGTAGATTTCTTGTGCATCACCACTTCATACATAATCATATTCCGCACTGTGCTGCATTCAGGTAAATCCAGTGTTAAGGCTCTACATACCTGCATCACTCACATCATCGTCATGATCATCAGTTTGACCTTTGTACTTACAGCTTTCTTGTCATATCGGATGAACAGTCTACCAAATGCTGGTCGTGTTTTTGTCAGTATCATGTACCTGTTCCTTCCAAGCTGTATAAACCCGATCATCTATGGTGTAAGAACCACTGAAATACGACAAAATATCTTGAAAATGCTGTCATCCTGCTGGTAGGTATACATAATGAATCCTTTTTTAAAACTAAGAACATCCACAAATGTCAACGAAGTACTTTTTTTGGTCATTGTAGATATACTGCTGTATTTGGGATCATTGCTCTGTTGACAATGCATTTTAGACAAAACTTTAGCTGGGCAGATACCCTCAAATTTGACTCAAGAATAGCTTGGTATAGAGAGGAGGTCATGGTCCAATCAATGACTGGGAGGAGGTGAGGTCCTGTGGCGGCATAAAAAAAAGCAGAAATCACCAGTCCTCCACTCCCTATGCTTTATAGTTTGTATAAGCTTATTGTGCTGATATCAGAATTAGTTGGCCAACTTAATTGGCCAAGATTGTGTGTACAAACAAGGAATTTGGAAGATCCTGCTTAAGCTGTTTACATCATCAGGACCACGTACACCCACAGTGATCTGTACAGAGAGGACTTTCTTAGACTGCATCAGGATGTCCACAGAGGCTAGAAGATGGCTTGTCTGGTACGATTCATCTGTCTTGTTGGGAACAGAATGTGTGGGATGGGTGGCTTGGTGAGCGCATTCATTTTAAATGTCCCAGTATTAATCTCCCTGATGTGGGACACAAATGTGCATCAAGGGGACCTATTAAGGCATCAGCTTGTCTTGAAAATATATTGCCTTCTATATTTATGTTCATGAAAATAATATATATTGAAATTTTAAACATGTAAATTGTATTAACTGTATTGGATATCTGAATCTGATTAAAGTCAGGTCATTGATCAGGCCCTTCCAGGACCTTCATTTTTGTCTGGGTTTTTTTTGTTTTGTTTTTTTAGGAATTTGGGGTTGGATATGCTGGTGTGTTTTGCATCAATGTCCAGCTGCAAATCTGTAGTCTACTGCATGTTAGGAACACAAAGTCGACCATCCTTGTTCTACAGCTATTTCTTAGGCTACCTCGTCATCTCATTAATTTCTATTCAAATCAGTTCAATTCAGTTAAGTGCCATATCACAGTATATGTCATCTCAAGACACTTTACATAAAAGTCATTTCAATTCAATCATACATACATTCCAATTAATTCTTCAGTTCATTAAGCCAATAAGTTTAAAAATTTCAATCTAAGGAAACCTGGTTACTTCATTGACAAGGATGTGAAAAATTTGATTTCTAATAGAATCTATTTTACTAATGCATAAATCCGTTAAGTCATCACTATTGAGAGCTGAGCAAATGGATTTCTCCGACTTAAACCAGGTAGCCAGCATCCTATGATTCAAAGGGTTGCATTGTCCAATGCTTCAAACACTGAAGTTGTAAAGAATATTAACAAGACAACGTGAGGGAGTAAAAAGGAGGTTAGTGACCTCCTCTGTACAGTCGTGGCCAAAAGTTTTGAGAATTACATAAATATTGGAAATTGGAAAAGTTGCTCCTTAAGTTTTTATAACAGCAATTTGCATATACTCCAGAATGTTATGAACAGTGATCAGATGAATTGCATAGTCCTTCTTTGCCATGAAAATTCCACTGAATTTCATTGTTGTCATTAAAGGACCTGCTGAGATCATTTCAGTAATCGTCTTGTTAACTCAGGTGAGAATGTTGACAAGCACAAGGCTGGAGATCATTATGTCAGGCTGATTGGATTAGAATGGCAGACTTGACATGTTAAAAGGAGGGTGATGCTTGAAATCATTGTTCTTCCATTGTTAATCATGGTGACCTGCAAAGAAACGTGTGCAGCCATCATTGCGTTGCATAAAAATGGCTTCACAGGCAAGGATATTGTGGCTACTAAATTTGCAACTAAATCAACAATTCATAGGATTATTAAGAACTTCAAGGAAAGAGGTTCAATTCTTGTTAAGAAGGCTTCAGGGCGTCCAAGAAAGTCCAGCAAGCTCCAGGATCGTCTCCTAAAGAGGATTCAGCTGTGGGATCGGAGTGCCACCAGTGCAGAGCTTGCTCAGGAATGGCAGCAGGCAGGTGTGAGCGCATCTGGACGCACAGTGAGGCGAAGACTTTTGGAAGATGGCCTGGTGTCAAGAAGGGCAGCAAAGAAGCCACTTCTCTCCAAAAAAAACATCAGGGACAGATTGATCTTCTGCAGAAAGTCTGGTGAATGGACTGCTGAGGACTGGGGCAAAGTCATATTCTCCCATGAAGCCTCTTTCAGATTGTTTGGGGCATCTGGAAAAAGGCTTGTCCAGAGAAGAAAAGGTGAGCGCTACCATCAGTCCTGTGTCATGCCAACAATAAAGCATCCTGAGACCATTCATGTGTGGGGTTGCTTCTCATCCAAGGGAGTGGGCTCATTTTCAATTTTGCCCAAAAACACAGCCATGAATAAAGAATGGTACCAAAACACCCTCCAACAGCAACTTCTTCCAACAATCCAACAACAATTTGGTGAAGAACAAAGAATTTTCCAGCACGATGGAGGGCAAGGCAAGGCAAGGCAAGGCAAGGCAATTTTATTTGTATAGCACACTTTCAACAGCAGGGCAATTTAAGGTGCTTTACATGATTTGGTGATTTAAAAGAAACACATAAAAGAAACACACATTATACATGATGCACAATAAAGCAAGAGAAAAATAAAAAAAAAGCAAGAGAGCATGAACACATTTCATACATATAACATCAAGCATTTACTCAAAGGCAATTCTAAACAGATGGGTTTTTAGTCTCGATTTAAAGCAGTTCAGAGTTTCAGCAGCTCTACACTCGTCAGGAAGTCTGTTCCAGATAAGGGGAGCATAGAAACTGAAAGCTGCTTCTCCATGTTTAGTTCTGAGTCTAGGGATGTTTAGTAGGCTAGAGTTGGAGGACCTGAGTGGTCTTGGTGGTTGGTACCATGACAACAGGTCTTCAACATATTTTGGTGCTAAGCCATGTAATGATTTATAAACTAGTAAAAGTATTTTAAAGTCTATTCTCTGAGCTACAGGGAGCCAGTGTAAGGACTTTAGAACTGGGGTGATGTGCTCTACTTTCCTGGTTCTAGTGAGGACGCGAGCGGCAGCGTTCTGGATCAGCTGCAGCTGTCTGATTGACTTTTTAGGCAGACCTGTCAAGATGCTGTTGCAGTAATCAATCCGACTAAAGATAAACGCATGGATGAGTTTTTCTAGGTCGTGTTGCAAAATCAGTCCTTTAATCCTAGAAATGTTCTTCAGGTGATAGAACGCTGACCATGTTATTGCCTTTATGTGACCCTGGAGGTTCAGGTCTGAGTCCATTACTACACCTAGGTTACGAACCTGATCAGTAGTTTCTAGCTGTATTAATTGAAGCTGTGTGCTGACTCTTGATCGTTCCTCCTTGGGTCCAAAAATAATCACTTCAGTTTTGTTTCTATTCAGCTGGAGAAAGTTATGGCACATCCATCCATTTACTTGGTCAATGCATTGATTTAGGGTTTGAATGGGTTCAGAGTCACCTGGTGACATTGTAATGTAGAGCTGAGTGTCATCCGCGTAGTTATGGTAGCTAATGTTATTGGTCGCTATAATCTTGCCTAGTGGGAGCATGTAGATATTAAATAAGAGGGGCCCCAGGATGGAGCCCTGGGGCACCCCACATGTGATTTCTGTTCGTTCTGATGAAAAGTTTCCTAATGAAACATAGAAGTCCCTGTTCTTTAGGTAAGACTCGAACCAGCCAAGTACTGTACCAGAGAGTCCGACCCAGCTCTCCAGTCGTTCCAATAAAATATCATGATCAACAGTGTCAAATGCTGCACTGAGGTCCAACAGAACCAGCACTGTGGTTCTTCCACAGTCTGTATTTATGCGGATGTCATTAAATACTTTGACGAGGACAGTCTCGGTGCTGTGGTGAGCGCGGAAACCAGACTGAAAAGCATCAAAACGGTTTGTCGTTGTTATGAAGCCATTTAACTGCTGAAACACAGCTTTTTCAATAATCTTACTGATGAATGGGAGATTAGAGATTGGCCTGTAGTTCTGCATTAACGTGTTGTCCAGATTTTTCTTCTTTAGGAGTGGTTTAATAACTGCTGTTTTTAAAGCCTGAGGGAAGACACCTGATAGCAGTGATGAGTTCACTATTTGAACAAGATCAGAACCAATAACAGGAAGAACTTTCTTTAGAAAAGCTGTGGGTAGGATATCAAGACAGCAGGAGGAGGAGCTTAATTGGATAATGATTTTTTTCAAGGCTGTTCTGGTTTAATTCGTGGAATTCAGACATTTTCTCTACATTGTTGTTGATTGGGGATGGCACTGGTTGTGGGTTCGATATTGAGGTACAGATTGACCGTCTAATTGTTAGAATCTTTTCAGTGAAAAAGCTGGCAAATTCATTGCAGGCCCTGGTAGAGTTTAGTTCTGGGGCTACTGTCACTAAAGGATTAGTTAGTCTTTCCACTGTTGCAAATTGTCATGTTTTGTAGTTTAACTGGACCCAAACGCAGCAGAGTAAATACAAAAAATGATTTAATGAAAAACCACACGGAACTTACAGAAACTCGGGAGGGTACAGGCAGCAACAGGGAAACACAGGAACCAGACGGGCAACAAGGAAGGCAGGAATCAGGCGGGGAAGAAAGACGGACGAACCAGCGAGTTGTGACTGAATGAGAACCGAATATATACTGAGGAGGAGAGTGAAGTGTGAACACGGAAGGAGCAGGAGACCAATTAGTGAAAGCGGTTGCAGCTGAGGGGGAGTGAGCAGGTGGAAGTGATTAGCTGGGACAGGAGGTGAAATGGCTGGGAGACAGAAAACTGGGAAACTAGAAGGATCTTAAGAAACTAAGACAAGACTACGGGGAAACCAGAAGGTACAGAAATCACAAGAAAGACTAAGAATAACTAAACATGAAAATAGAACTAAATAAGGAAAATCACTAACAAAAGACAAACACCCGGGGAACATAACACAACCTCCCCCTCAAGGGCGGACACCAGACGCCCCTAGAAGTCCAAAAAAAATAAACCAAACCCAACCCAACCAGGGTGGGCGGAGGGGGCCTCGGAAGGAGGGCAAGAGTCCAGAACAATATAACAAAAAAAAACACACCCAACTAGGGTGGGCGGAGGGGGCCTCGGAAGGAGGGCAAGAGTCCAGAACAAAAACACACCCATCCAGGGTGGGTGGAGGCCTGCGACGACGAGGAACCAGAAGACGGAGATGAGAAACCAGGCGACGAGGAAGCGGGCGACGAGGAACCAAGAGACGAGGAGGCCGGCGACGAGGAACCAAGAGACGAGGAGGCCGGCGATGAGGAGGCCGGCGACGAGGAGGCCGGCGACGAGGAGGCCGGCGACGAGGAACCAGGAGACGAGGAGGCCGGCGACGAGTAACCAAGAGACGAGGAGGCCGGCGACGAGGAACCAGGAGACGAGGAGGCCGGGGACGAGGGACCAGGAGACGAGGAGGCCGGCGACGAGGGACCAGGAGACGAGGAGGCCGGCGACGAGGGACCAAGAGACGAGGAGGCCGGCGACGAGGGACCAAGAGACGAGGGGGCCGGCGGCGAGGGACCAAGAGACGAGGGGGCCGGCGGCGAGGGACCAAGAGACGAGGGGGCCGGCGACGAGGAACCAAGAGGCGAGGGGGCTGGCGACGAGGAACCCAGAGGCGAGGGGGCCGACGACGGAGCAGAACCTTGTGGCGTGGGGGACGGCACCGGAGCAGAACCTTGTGGCGTGGGGGCCGGCACCGGAGCAGAACCTTGTGGCGTGGGAACCTGCAAGAGGACGGTGTGGAGGACCCACGCCGATGTGGCGCTGAAGACCCACGACGTGGCGCTGAAGAACCACGACGTGGCGCTGAAGAACCACGACGTGGCGCTGAAGAACCACGACGTGGCGCTGAAGAACCACGACGTGGCGCTGAAGAACCACGACGTGGCCGTGTCCCTCTGGACTACCTCGGCGGAGTCAGGATCCCGAGGCGCGTCCCTCTGGACACCCTCGGCGGAGTCAGGATCCCGAGGCGCGTCCCTCTGGACACCCTCGGCGGAGTCAGGATCCCGAGGCGCGTCCCTCTGGACACCCTCGGCGGAGACAGGAGCCCGAGGCGCGTCCCTCTGGACCCCCTCGGCGGAGACAGGAGCCCGAGGTGCGTCCCTCTGGACCCCCTCGGCGGAGACAGGAGCCCGAGGCGCGTCCCTCTGGACACCCTCGGCGGAGACAGGAGCCCGAGCCCGGGCCAAAACTAGGGGGCTGCACCTGGGGTCGAGGCGGGAGAGGCCTCCCCAACTGGCCAGCAAATGTTGCCAGTTTGTTCCACTCCGCCTCCTCCCAAAATGCAGTCAAGCCCAGCTCGGCCAGTAATGGCGACCAGGGCCTTAGCAAAGCCAACAGTTCCTCTGCAGCCCCGATCCGGACCCAAGGCGGGGAGAGAGTGGCCATTTGGTCCAAATGCTGCCTTAAATACAGGCGCAACATTGGCAGACAGCGAGCTTCTGCTGGGTCCAAAGACTGGCTGGTTCGTTCTGTCATGTTTTGTAGTTTAACTGGACCCAAACGCAGCAGAGTAAATACAAAAAATGATTTAATGAAAAACCACACGGAACTTACAGAAACTCGGGAGGGTACAGGCAGCAACAGGGAAACACAGGAACCAGACGGGCAACAAGGAAGGCAGGAATCAGGCGGGGAAGAAAGACGGACGAACCAGCGAGTTGTGACTGAATGAGAACCGAATATATACTGAGGAGGAGAGTGAAGTGTGAACACGGAAGGAGCAGGAGACCAATTAGTGAAAGCGGTTGCAGCTGAGGGGGAGTGAACAGGTGGAAGTGATTAGCTGGGACAGGAGGTGAAATGGCTGGGAGACAGAAAACTGGGAAACTAGAAGGATCTTAAGAAACTAAGACAAGACTACGGGGAAACCAGAAGGTACAGAAATCACAAGAAAGACTAAGAATAACTAAACATGAAAATAGAACTAAATAAGGAAAATCACTAACAAAAGACAAACACCCGGGGAACACAACACAAATAGAGTCCGTGCGTTATTAATGTTTCTGTTGATGATTTCAGAAAAGAACGATTCCCTAGCGTCTTTTATAGTTAGCTGATATCTATTCAGTCTCTCTTTGTAGATCTCATAGTGAACCTGGAGTCGAGTTTTCCGCCATTTTCTCTCGGCTCGTCGACACTCTCTTTTTTCACTACGTACCAGTGGATTACTTGTCCACGGAGACTTCTTTCTACCTGAGACTACTTTCACTTTAGTTGGAGCAATGGAATCCATGATGTCTGAGATTTTCGCAAGGAAATGATCTACCAACTTATTTACTGAGTTTGAGTTGGGAGATGAGGGGGATGTGGTGGAAGGATAAATACGTTTAAAGGTTTCTACTGCACTGTCCCCTAGAAAACGCTTTTTTATAGTGGTCTTACTGTGGCTGGGTAATTTAGCAGAGATGGTACTTTGAAAGAAAACACAGAAATGGTCAGATAATGCAATATTAATTACAGAGATGTCAGAAATATTTAAACCTTTGCTGATAATCAAGTCCAGAGTGTGTCCTTTATTGTGTGTTGGTTGTTTGACATGCTGGATCAGTCCGAAGTTGTGGAGAGTATCATCTAATGTTTTTGCTTGTCTATCTTGGGGGTTGTCGGTATGGATCTTAAAGTCCCCCACGATGATTAGTTGGTCATAGTCGATACATATTACAGAAAGAAGGTCATTGAAGTCATTAAAGAAGTTAGAGTTAAGTTTTGGTGGTTTATATAAACTTAGAAATAACGCTTTGTTAGGCTCATTTATCTGGGTGGCTAGGTATTCAAAAGATTCAAACGCGCCCAGAGTTACCTTTTTAAAGTTCATTGAGTTGTGAAAGATGGTGGCTACACCTCCGCCTCGTTTGTGTTTTCTGTTCTCGCTTAAGAAATTATAAATTGGAGGACTGGATTCTATTAATGAAGTTGTTTCGTTATTTTCATCTAGCCAAGTTTCTGATAAAAAAAGGGCGTGTAAATTATGCTCAGTGATGAAGTCATTGATAAGAAAAGACTTTCCGGATAGAGATCTAATGTTTAATAAAGCTAACTTAAGTATTGTGATGACGGGCAGCTGACCCTTCCGACAGGTTATCAGTTTGAGATTTTGTTCAATATGAGAGCGTGTGGTTAACGGTTTATGTTTCCTGCTGCTGATAATCACTGATATAGCCTCAGGGGTGCCGGGTGAATTCTGGGAGACGGTAGGGGTGGATTTATTGCCCGGTTCCCTCAAATATCAGATATCTGTAATAATCAGTGGGGGGAAGCTCCCAGGCTTATGGACACTAGTCCCAGGCGTTTGGTGTAGTCTAAGTTTAGGTGTTAATTGTGTCCCAAGTTTGATTTGCTCATTCAGTCTGTCTGTAAAGTTTCTAAATGGAGACTCATTTGATGTGGCTGAGTCACAGGAAGATGAAGACTTAATCTCTGATGGTTGTTTATCTGTTCGGTCCTGTGGTGTCATCATGACTTGCTGTTTTTGTTCTCTGATATCCATGGGCGCCTCAAGGTCAGCTTTTGGGAGCAAGTGTTTTGCTTTCTGATGTTGATAAGAAAAAATGTTTGCTGCCAACATCCTTACTCCGGACCTGTTCAAATAGCGCATTCCTGCTTTAAACAGATGATTAGCACTTCCAAATACTTTGAAATTATTAATAAATGTGAACGACTTCTCAGCTGATTGTTTCTTCAACCATTTATGGAGCATGCGGAGTCTGCTAAATCTTTCATCATTCCCTTCAGGGACTGGTCCGCTGATGAGGATGTTTACGTTAAGTCCATCAAGTCTCTGTAGGAGATCAGAAAAGTCTCTCTTCAGAATCTCTGATTGTCTCATCACGATGTCTGCTGATCCAGCGTGAATGACGAGCTTTTCCAAAGCAGGATGTTGGTCCAAGATTTTAGGGATTTTTTCTGATATTTCTCTCACTGTATTTTTGTAGCAGCTATAAACTTTGGTATTCTTGCTACAAAAAGCCTCAATTCCATTAATTGATCCGTCTTGTATGATAACAGTCTTTGCTGGGGGCGCTCTTACTTTATGTGTCCGTTTGATGCGGCTGGGTTTCTCCTGGTGGCTTTGACTGGTCCAGGGGGATGCATCATCTTTCGGGGAACTCAAGGCTGCGAATCTGTTTTTCAGCGGGATTCCAGGTGGAGAAATATCTCTTGTTTTTGGCTGAAACCTCTTTTGTTTACTTTTAGCAGAAGCGGCAGTTCTGGGTTCAGAGGTTTCTCTGTGTCTGAGTTTCTTTTCTTTTTTTCTTCCTCGGAGAACAGGCTGGGGTTGATTTCATGCGTTTTAAAGCTGGCCAGTTTTCATTGTAGTAGCGGAGTAGTAGCGGAGTTCTGCCGCTCAGACGCCTGTAGGGAGTCTCTGTGACACGGTTAGACCGACATAACACAGGGCTGTTTGTATTCAAAGGTAAAGGTAAAGTTGTTTCATTTTGTCCATAATCAGCGTGGAGATCAAAATTAATTTCCAGACGACGTAGCTTTGTTTCAATCCCCTCAATTCTGTGGAGCAGTTTTTCAAAATCCTCAGCTGAGCAAAAAGCCATGTTGATAAGTCCGTAGAAAAGTAAACCAAGAAGAGATCTGGTCCAATACAGTAACTCCAGGGGCTGGGAAAATAAAGTAACTAAGAAAAGGTTAAGAAAGAAAACAAGAAAAGCAAACAGAAAAGAAAATAAAAGAAAATAAGTGAACGGATCTGGAGAGAGACAGAGAGCAGCTGCTCCTCCTTCAGCAGACATAAGGCAAAAGTGATAACTAAGTGGCTCGGGGACCAAAACGTTGACATTTTGGGTCCATGGCCTGGAAACTCCCCAGATCTTAATCCCATTGAGAACTTGTGGTCAGTCCTCAAGAGGGGGGTGGACAAACAAAAACCCGCTAATTCTGACAACTCCAAGAAGTGATTATGAAAGAATGGGTTGCTGTCAGTCAGGATTTGGCCCAGAAGTTGATTGAGAGCATGCCCAGTCGAATTGCAGAGGTCCTGAAAAAGAAGGGCCAAAACCGCAAATACTGACTCTTTGCATAAATGTCATGTAATTGTCAATAAAAGCCTTTGAAAAGTATAAAGTGCTTGTAATTATATTTCAGTACATCACAGAAACAACTGAAACAAAGATCTAAAAGTAGTTTTGCAGCAAACTTTGTGAAAACTAATATTTGTGTCATTCTCAAAACGTTTGGCCACAACTGTACTTAACTGTAATAATGACAAAGACTAAAGCATAATTAAAGTTGCAAGCAGGCTGGAACAGCCCTCGCAGCTTATTGCTGCTCCTGTCTGTGCCGTGACCACGGGACTCATGCAGAGCCATCCCAATGCTTCCACTGAGTCTGCTGATCAAATCTGCACAACTAAGTGTTCAAAAGGGTCCCCTTTCAGCAAGGGAGGGGCGGTGGGGGTTTGTTCAGAAAGGGAGGTGCATGATCCCTCACTCCAGGGGGCTCAATTAAGAGATAGCCTGTAGGACAAGGGGCAAAAACTTATCTCTGGCCCAAGATGGAGGGAAGCCCATGACATGTAAGGAGACAAACCCTAACCCAAAAACTAGCTTTGGCTAAAATGGGGCAGAGCACATGTTGTGTACTGTCCACGTAGAAGGCCACCATTTTAACTAAAAGACAAAGAACAATGGAGTTAACATTTTAGCTAATGGACCAGCAAATGCTGGTCGGACCGAGCCCGACTCTACCGATCAGGTGATCAGAGAGAGAGAGAGGGTAGAACGAGGAAAAGAGAGAGAAAGAGTGGGATCAGCTCAGGATAAACACCGGTTTAAAACACACAGCAAATACAACAGCTTACAAACGTATGGGTACGGCGACGCTAAATGAGCCAACAGGTTTAGCGCATAAAAACACTTTAACCAACAATGAACAAGTCTAACTCATTATGAACTATATTTTTCCCTATTTATCTGTGGTTTCTTTCGCAGGTCAGAAGTCTCATGGATTCATCGATGAATAGCGTGTCTCCTTGCATTGCCAAGCAACGTTGGAAAAGACACAGCATCAGCCGCTGCTGACCCCTTTTAAAAACTTCACGATGTTATCGTTGGCCAAGGTCAATGGTAATATGTTGGGGTAACAGCCAGGAATGCTGGGAAATGCAGTCTGTTTTGTTCATTTGTGGAAAATGGATCCCCAACATCTGTAAGTGAAAAGCTCTACGAGGAATTTTAATCAAATACATAATAATAATAAAAATAAATAAACGGCACAAAACGGCGGCTTTGATCCAACATGGCTGACTTCTTGTGGTGTTTGGACTATGGCTCCAAGATACTTTTTTGTACATCCTGAGACACCACATAGGTGTGCTGAATTTCATAATCCTCAGATAAATTTTGGCTGGGGTCTGGTAGTTTTAATGATTCTAGGGGGCGCTCTGGAGGAATTAGACGACACCCACCTAAAATTTGCATAAATTTCTTTTAGAGGTTGACTAATAACCAGCCTATATAATATGGTGCAGATCAGATAACGTTTGTGGAAATTAGAGCCAAACATATGGCTACTGCGTGACACTGGACTTCGCCACGCTGCCCACAGCCCCACCCTCTTTTGAAAACTCTCAGTACAGGACAGCAAGTCACCCCAACTTATTTACAGTCCCTATGCAGAGTTTCATTTTGATTAGGTCAAGGCTGTAAAAGATGGACCTTTCACAGCAAAACATTACACTTCCTGTTTTGAGGGCGCGGGGCTTAAGTGATGTCAGCATTTGACCATTGGGATTTGTTAGGGACCTGATGACCATCCACCACAGCAGGTTTCATCTCTCTGGGATTTTCTGAATAGGAGTTATAACATATTTTATATTTTGAGAATTCAGTTGAATTTTGAGGCCTGGCCCTTCAACATGTATGAAAAGTCGATGTTTTTGATAACTTTTGATCCTCCATGCCTGAAGGCCATCCTGACCAATTTGCAAATCAGTCAAAATCTCTAGGAGGAGTTTGATCAAATGTGGAGAATTTAAATGTCAAAAATGTTGTCATAATTGCATGTTCATGGCTAACTTTTTGTGCTCTTGGGACTATGACTATGAAGTTCTACAAGTCCGCCAAATTTCATGGTAGTATGATGAACCAAGGTAATTGCGGAGGCTGTTTTGAAATTTATCAGGGGGCGCTACTGAGCCATTGCTTTTTCAAAACTTAAAAAATATGTCAATTTCAGGCACGACTGACGTGTCTGCAAAAAATCTTACGTTTTCGTATATGTTTAGGCCTCCAAAAAGCAAATTCATTTTAGGGAAGAATAACAAACAGTACAGTTACAATAGGCCTTTGCAGCACTTTTGCTGCTTGGGCCTAATAAAACTAAAAAGACTTTTTAGCATTTTCATTTACATGTTGTAATGAAGGTCCGTCACAGAGGCGGTGTACTCAGTCAGTTTAAGCCTGGGTGATCAAACAAGGCAGAATTGTAAAGAAGTAATGTTATTTGTTTGTTCTCTATATAATGTGTGAAGATCAAGTATATGAAGACAGGAGTGGGTAGAACTGCAAACATTTAGTTAAACCTAGATTTAAGATATCAGCGGAGGTTTTAACTAACCTGTCACCTTTGCTCTTCATGTAAATGTTTATATCCCCAATGGTATCTCTTTTTTAGTAAGCCTGAGAACTAATCTAAAAGTTGATAGTACTTTGGACAAAACTGTAATTAGAAAAATGGCTGACATTTGCAGAGGCAAGGAAACTTATCAGGTTAGCTTATTAAATATCCTTTTTTTTAATTGACTTTGAATAAAACGTGAAGAAACTTGAAGAGATAAAATGGTTCTTTACACAAATTATTTTCCATCCCTGCAATTACATTTCTGGAGTTGTAGTAGTTCAGCAATCTGCTCTAACTTTCCTTCAACCAATAGCAGTGAATGACAGAAGATGTAAACGGGCTGAGTCAGTGGGAGTAACGCTGAGTAAAGAAGAGATGTTTGATCAGCAGACGATCAGTAACAAACTCCAAACAACAACAGGTGAAACATTCAGAGCTGAACAGAATTAGTGGTAACTTCCAGTTTAACCATCAGATCATTTCTGTTTTGATGTTTTAACTTTGTTGTCATCTTATCTATTATCTTTTTCATCTCTAATGGACATAAGTCTCTAATTCAGGAATACTGAATTGTCTTTTTTCTGTGTTTTCAGCATATTTGTTCATGTGAAATCATACTTGAGGAAAGAAAAACTTCTGCTCTTCCTAAGGTTTGTCTGATGTCAGAATTCCTGTTTTATAGTTCTACTTATATCTTATCTTTAATGTGCTGCTAAATGTTTGATTTCCTTTCCTTTTGAGAATGAAATCTGAAGTCACTGATACAGTTTATAGTTAAGCTGGGAACCAGCACATTATTTCTCCCAAACATTAAATTTTTGATGTGCCTAATCAATATTTCTGATATTTTAGATTTCAGGTTTTATATCTATCTGCAACCTGTTTAACATTTATCAGCTTTTCTCCTACAACTTAAACTCAGAAAAAAGTAAATGAGGGTGCGCTGAAAACATGTATAAAATGTTTTTCTTCCTTTTTATCAAAAGGTAAAAAAGTTATAACTTCCAATACAAAATATTAATTTGAATTACATTCCACATTTTTCAGGATCTCTTTTCTTTTATCATCTTTTATTGTTTCATTAAAACAGGTAAAAATGTAAGAAACTGTAGGTGATTGAGATTTACATCCACTTCAAACATTCACTGTATCCACATTTCATTGATGTGGGGAGTTAGTTACAGAAACCAGCCTTTCATGAGAATTGCTTAGTTTTGCCAGGTATTTTAACAAAATAGGTGTTTGTCTAGTTGTTAACACACAAGTTTAATCAACAAATTAAGATAAATAAATCACAGGCTGTGAAATTTTGTATTGTAAATATAGGTAACAAAAACTTTGTGAAACTTGTAAGATGAATAAAATCACGTATGTTGTCAAATGCCAAATATAATAAATAAATAAAATCTTTTAAGCATTTACTATTGCTAAGATGAAAATGAAAATGAAAACATGTGATGAAGCGAATGAGAATTTCTGGTTTTCCACCACTGATCAATTTCACTAAAAGAAAAATATAATATCACAAAACCTGCTTATGTTTTCTAAAAGATGGCTGAGTTAAATTATCTTAAGACAGAAACATGTTAAATGTTTATGTCTATAGCCTCCTCTTTTACTGGGAAAATAAATTACTGTTTTACTGTCGATGAGGTAAGATGTCGATGAGGTCATTCTGTATTTTTTTTCTACAGGTCATTGCAGATCACATTTATCTTTGTCTGTTCCGTACAATGAAAATGCTGTGATATTTACACTCTTACAGATTTAATTCGTTTTTGCTTTTTTTTTTTTTTTTCACTTTTTCAGAGCCCTGCATCACACATTAGATATAGGTAATCCACCATCGTTTGGTTGTTAAATCCGTTGTTATTGATTCCAAAATGCTTTTCATTTATCTTCCTCTAAAGCTTCTTGTTCAGAACAGAAATAGTTATTTGCTGTCAAATCAAAAAAAATATGTGTTTATGGTAAGATATGCTGTTTCTTTGATATTTGAAACAATCTGTGGATGTTCGGTACACTAAGATCCAACTGTGTGAAATGTAGGGGTTATATTTATCGAAGTGTTCCCTGTTATGCACCTTAGTCTTTATCCTATCTGATTTAGCGCAAAGGCCCTTACTTAAAGGAAGCTGTGGACACAGTGCAGGAACACTTGATGCAAAGAAATCACAACAAATTATGCAAACAAAAATAAAACTTCTGCCGATTGCTTCTCCATTTCCCAAATTCCGAATGGGAGTTTCTCAGTTTTCTGTTTTGGTTTAGAAACAGGGGCCTATATCACATAGATGTAGTAACACTTGTCAAGCTGTGGAAGCAGGAGACAAAGACCTGTGTTTTTCTGTATTGTGGTGGTTCAGAGTCTTTTCACTTTAAATGGGGCAAAAAGTGCTTAAGAAATTGCTAAAGTTGGCCTAGTTAAAATTTCGAGAAATATTAAACCATCCATTTGATGTGTAACCTTATACATGGTGAGAATGTAATACATTTGGAGAGAAACTAGCAAAGTGAGAAAAAAAGTGGCCAGCCTGTCATCCAGCAGCCTAGGCCTTTAGCAGCACAAATACAAAGACAGTTGAGGAGAATCTAAGCCAGTCTTACTAAAAGCTTTATCAAAAAAGAAAATTTTTAGGTTCATAGAGAGGGTGTCTGCCTTGTGGACTAAAGCTGGAAGCTGATTCCACAGGAGATAGTCCTGAGAACTAAAATATATGTCTTTCATTCTACTACCTCTAAGAACCATCAGTAAATCTGCAGTGTGAAATCAAATGGTTTTGCTAGTCTCTGTTATTTCTCTTCTGGATTTAACAGGGACCCAATGAAGGGAAGCTAAAATAGAAGTTATTCAGTTTCTCTTTTTAATTTTTTATCTTGGCGCTTGCTTCCGCTTTTAGATCAGCGGTAAACTTTTCACTGCATTTTTTGTGCTTCCTGATTGTAGAGAATTACAATAGTCCAGCCCTGGCGATGAACTGGCAACCAGTACCCTTTCTGTTGTTTCAAGTTGAAGAAGGGAAGGTTTAGACTGATGTATGTGGTTAGGAATCTTATACTAGTTCAGATTACCAAGCCTTCTAAGAATTTCTGTATAGTGTCTTTGCAGGGCGGCCATCTGAAGTTTGTAATCTTTACGCCCAGATGGGTAATGATAAATTTACCTGGAGAACACAACGGGGTGAACTTCCTCTTTATTCTGAATCAGAGCAGTGTTCTGTTGTTTAACTCTATTCTTGGTTCATACATACCAAAAGCCGTGTTTATCTATCGAGGCTGCTTTAGGGTGCATTCACACCAGGCATATTTAGTTTGCTTTAATCCAACTCTAGCTCGTTTGCCCAGAAATTCCGGCTTGTATGGGGAGGTGTGAACGCACAACCACACCCTGAAGCAGACCATAAAAGCAAACTCTGGTTGAAGTGAACTTTGGTTTGGTTCGATTTCATATGTGAATCCCGAGTGGGCAGGGGCCGCTCCAAAAGCAGAAAGTGGACTATAGCACAGAGCATGAAGGGAAAATACAATCAAACCAACCACGCAACAACAGCACTGCCTCGTTCTCTGTCCATGCTGAGCCCATTGCTGCAATGTTTTTGTCACATTTGCCAAAGACAACAAGACAAACCTAAAACTGTTCAAACCGGATGCCCCTCTATGATTGTTTACATTTCACGAAACCAGAATTGTCCCTGTGTTGAGTGCTTCTTGGTGCAGAGCCACCACAGAAGAGAATGTATACATTTTGCCTACAAGCTTTGGTTCATTTGACAAAGTGTGTTGTTAATGCAAACCACACCAGTTGACAAAAGCAACAATGTTGCAATTTTGGTCCCCAATCAAACCGGACCATTTGGTGTGAAAATTACCTTAACCTCCTTGGTATCAGGGCACGGTGGACATCAAAGGTCAGTAGACCTACAGCCACATGTCTTGGACACTAGGGTTATCAGAGGCTGAGAGGGGTCAATTGATTATCAACTGGTGGTAAATCAGATTTGGTGTTAGGAATAAATGTCTGACAGGCATTGTAAACCAAATCAATTGATTTGGATGAGCTAGAAATAACAGCTGAAGGTCCCTCTCCCTGATATCTTCTCTTGTAAATGTTATACTTGTAGTTGGACAGAAGAAATTTAAATGGGACATGTTCAAGACTTTTCTTGTAGATGTAGTTTACAGGAGGGTACTGGGCACCTGTCATGTTGGTAACTGGATGACCTTTTGGTGGATACCAGGCAGGACAGGAACCTTTCAAGCCTAAAAAAAGGCTTCAATATGTCAGTCGTCCTAGGGACCTTCTGATGTAACTGACTGAAGTCAGGTTTGCACAAACTAAAACTGAACTAAAGAAATGGAAGGAGGCCATGAAGAAGGACCTTTGGTTGCCAAACCACTCAGTACCCTGGAAATAAAAAGCAGGTTTCATTGATGGATGTTTCTTGATTAAATGGATGGATGGATGGATGGATGGATGGATGGATGGATGATACAGAGAAATGAGTATTGATCTGTTTTTCCTGTTTGTTTGATTTTCAGGCTTATCCTGAAACTCTGGACCAGGAGGGTTGGGTAGAAGATGGGGATGGAACCCTTGAAGGAAAACATCTCTTCACACAAAAACTTTTTCTTCAGTGGCTTCAGTGAGCTTGGAGCCCAGAAGTCCTTCATTTCAATCCCCTTTATAATCATGTTCCTTGTGTCTCTGTTTGCCAATTCCCTGCTGATCTATGTGGTGCTTTCACAGAGAAGCCTCCACTCGCCGATGTACATCCTCATTGCCTACTTGTCATTTGTTGATATGAGCTTGCCACTGCTTCTCATCCCCAACCTGTTGCTGAATGTCTTGTTCAACTCGAGTGGGATCTCTCTGAGTGGTTGCGTGGTTCAGATGTTTTTTATTCACATGTTAGGAGCTTGTCAGTCTGCTACTCTGGTATGGATGGCATTGGACCGATACTTTGCCATCTGCAGGCCTCTTTCTTACCATGAGCACATGTCTTTACCCAGATTTCTCAAGTTTGTGATCCCAGTTCTGATCAGGGATGTAATCATGGTATCAGCGGTTGTGATTCTGGCAGGAAAAGTTTCATATTGCTTCAGGAATGTGATAAACCACTGCGTCTGTGAGCACATGGCCTTGGTGGAGCTGGGCTGTGGGAGCACCTCCATCAACAGTCTGGTTGGGTTATTAGGAGTCTTCTTGGTCACTGTGGTAGATTTCTTGTGCATCACTACTTCATATATAATCATATTCCACACTGTGCTGCGCTCAGGTAAATCCAGTGCTAAGGCTCTGCATACCTGCATCACTCACATCATCGTCATCATCATTGGTCTAAGCTTCACACTCACCGCTTTCTTGGCATATCGGATGAACAGTCTCCCAAATGCTGCTCGTGTCTTTGTCAGTATCATGTACCTGTTCCTTCCAAGCTGTTTAAACCCGATCATCTACGGTGTCAGAACCACTGAAATACGACAAAATATTTTGAAAATGCTATCTTCCTTTCGGTAGGTAAAAACTGAAAATAATTTTTGAAAAAAATAACATTTTCCACATATAAAGTACTTTTTTAAGTCATTCTGTTGTAGATGTACTGCTGTATTTGGGATCATTGTGATGTTGATGACTGAGTTTAGACCAAGGTTCAGGTGTTGGGAAGATACCCTCACATTTGACTCTAGAATACAGAGGAGTCATTGTCCAGTGGTTCCAAAACAGCTTGAATCACCAGTCCTCACCACCATGTCTGATAGTTTGTGTAAGGCTCTGCTTCTTACACAAGGGTGTTGGCTGAGGTCCTGAAAGGTCCAGTAATGACTTTACAGTTACTAAATCAACACACTGGAAAATCAACAACCTGGAAAAGCTTATTAACCACACAAGATCTACTGATGTAGCCAAAATAGTCAAAAAAAATTTAAACATGACTTTTCTGATTTGCTGCAGAAACTTGAGGGACTTAACATAAACATATTTATCAGCAGACCATTGCCTACAGTAAATTATGAAACATATTGCAGACTTCATATGCTTCACAAAAGGCAGAAGAACACCTGCGTTGACCGTTCGTTTAGTTTTATTAACAACTTTAAAATATTTTGTGGTGCAAACCATCTTTTCAGAAACAATGGACACTATCTAAACAAAAGTGGTCTTAGACTCCTGAACTCGAACATGTTCTGGTATCTCATTCAAAAAGCACAGGATTTTCCAAAACATGTGACAAAGCACCCAAGGGGTGACCATGATGCACGGCCCACAGAGATTACCAGGGAACAAGCGCTTTCTTTCTCCCCACTAGCATACCAAGCAAAAATGACACCACCAGAAAGAAGCAGATATGCACAGCGTTCATCCCAGCGCTATCCAACTTCACCCTACTCGTCGTCATCACCAAATGAATTTCCCTTTAAACTTTCTCTGACAGACTAAATGCTCAAATTAAAATAGGAACCCAGCTAACACCAAGACTTGGACTACACCAGGCCTCTGGGGCTGATACTAGATGTATTCTCCTCTACAGCAACTGGTAATAATAGACTTCTGATATTAAAGGAAACCGGACATTAACTCTAGACCCATCATCCACTAGGATCAATCTGGCCACCCTGAAAGTAGTAATCCAGTGCTTATAAGTAGGAGAAACTATAAAAGTAAAAAACCAAACCCTTCTGTATTTAACCAAATCTCAAATTGATTACCTTTCAGAAGGGTCTGCTTCCCAGTATCAAACCTCTTAAATTAGTATTATTAAACATTAGGTCTTTGTCAGAGAAGTCATTTCTAATTAATTACACACTCTATTTCTGTCGGAAACCTAGTTAGACAGTAATAATGAAGCATCTGCATTGATAAAGTCAACTTCGTCAGGTTACAACTTTCTAAGCGAAAGCAGGAAACACAGATGAGGTTGAGGCATAGCCAGAATCTTTAATAACTCAATAACCTTTAAATTATAGGTATTCCTGGGCACATTTCACTTTTTTGACTATCTAGCTCTCCAGATGAAGGACCTTAACAAAGCTCTGTTACTAACTTTATATAAATTTAGCGGTAATTTCTTCAAGTATTTTAGTGACCTTCTTTGTGTATATGTATTGACTATGACCAATTGATCACAGTGGGGGATTTCAACATCCATTCTGACAACCCCCAAGATAGACAAGCAAAAAAATTAAGTGACAATCTTCATAACTGTGACCTGACCCAGCATGTCAAACAACCAACACACAGTCAAGGAAACATTCTGGACTTAAGTATCTGCAAAAGTTTAAGTATCTCCAACAACTCGATAACTGATGCTGCGTTATTTGACAATTTCTGTGTTTTCTTTGAAAGTACCATCTCTGCTAAAACTACCTTGCCACAGTGAGACCAATGTAAAAAATTGTTTTCTTGCGCACAGCTTAGTTGAAACATTTAAACAAATGTACTCTCCCACTTTACCCGCATCCCCTTAATCTTCAAACTAAGTAAACTAGCTATTAGATCACTTTCTCTCTAAAATTTCATCCATCATTGATACCATTGCTCCAACTAAAGTGAAAGTAGTCTCAGATAGAGCAAAATCTCTGGATTAGCAATCCACTGGTACGTAGTGAAAAAAGGGAGGGTCGACGAGCCGAGAGAAAATGGAGGAAAACTTGACTCCAGGTTTACTGTAAGATCGAAAAAGACACACTTAACAGATATCACCTAGCATTAAAAGATGGAAGGGAATCTTTCTTCTCTGAAATCATTAACAGAAACATTAATAATGGGGGGACTTTACTTGTAACAGCAGAGAGACTAACTAATACTCCTGTGACAGTAGACCCTGAACTAATTTCCACCAGGGCTTGCAATGAATTTGCCAGCTTTTTTACTGAAGAGAAAATGACAATTAGAGGATCAATCTCTATATCTGTACCAAAACCCTTTAAACCCAATGTCATCCCCACACAACACCGATGCAGAGAAAATTTCTGAATTCTATATACTATCATAGACATCCGAAGAAATCATAACCCAGTTAAGATCCTCCTCTTGCTGCCTCAAAATCTTACACAGAGTTTTTCTTAAGAAAGTCTTCCCTGTCATTGGGTCTGATCTGATTCAAATATTTAACCAATCCCTCCCGTCTGGTGTCTTCCTCCAGGCTTTAAAAACAGCAGTTATCAAACCATTAATAAAGAGAAACAACCTAGACAACACATTAATCCAGAATTACAGGCCAATCTCTAATCTTCCATTCATTAGTAAGATTATAGAAAAAACCTGTGTTTCAACGGTTAAATAGCTTCCTAACAAAGACAAACCGTTGTTGTTTTTCAGTCCAGTTTCCGTGCTCACCACAGCACTGAGACTGTCCTCGTCAAAGGGTTCAATGACATCCACATAAATACAAACTACGGTAGAACCACAGTGCTGGTACTTTTGGACCTCAGTGCAGCATTTGACACTGTTGATCATGATATATTATTGGAACGACAGGAGAGCTGGATCGGACTAACTGGTACCTGGGGTAGCCCAGGGCTCATTCCTGGGACCCCTGTTATTTAATATCTACAGGCTCCCACTAACCCAGATTATAACAACCAATAAGATCAGTTACCATAACTGTGCAGATGATACTCAGCTCTACATTACGATGTCTCCAGGTGACTTTGAACACATCCAAATGCTAAGTGAATGTATTGAGCAAACCAATGCATGGGTGTGCCATAATTTCTCCAGCTGAATAGAAACAAAACAGAAGAAATTAGTTTTAGACCTAAAGAGGAACAATCAAGAATCAGCATACAGCTACAGTTAATGTAGTTATAAACTAATGATGAGGCCAGAAATCTAAGTGTAGTTATGGACTCAGACCTAAACCTCCAGAGTCACATAAAGGCAATAACAAGGTTAGCCTTCTATCACCTGAAGAAAATTTCTAGGATTTATGGAGAAGCACCTTTTAGTTTCTATGGTCCCCTTATTTGGAACAAACAAGTTGCTGAAACACTATGTTCCTTTAAATCAAGGTTAAAAACCCACCTGTCTAGAGCTGGAATGTCATATGTTTTAATGTCATATGTTCTATGTCTGTAATGTTGTGTTTTATGTTTTTACTGTTTGTTTATTGCTGTTTTTATTTATCCCCTAATCACCCAAAGAACCTTGAATTGCTTTGTTGTTGAAAGTGTGCTATACAAATAAAGTTGCCTTGCCTATAATTGGGAGCACTTGCTGTACAAATAAAAGATAAAAAACCTCACAAACTGAATTAGACACCTTAAGAGGTGTAAAAGGACGGAATGTGTGTGGTTTTATCAATCTCGGGTGCATTTATGACCTGGTCACCTTTTGTGAAGAGACCGGCCCACCCTATTGGATCTCCTCTCTCTCCTTGGATGTTGGACTTCAGATCTGTTCCCTACCACATCCAATTCCACAAACGCACAGTCTAGACCCTCAATTCAGTTCAATTCAATTCAAAAATTCTTAATTAATCCCAGAGGGAAATTAAAGTAAATTAAAATAGGATAAATGTTGCATTCCTATGACCAGAAAGAGCGTCTCAGTGGGTGAGAAGAAACTCTCTCACTTCCGGCCAACACACTTGTAAAATATAAAGCACAACTGGAAGCATTAATAAATGCTTTGTTTTTTTTCAGAGGCGTAGCAATCATGAAATGCAAAAGACACTAATTACATGTTGGAAGAGTACTTTTCCCAGTAAACTTCTTTTACCTTTTGCTAAACCAAGTTCATGTTCCAATCCGTGTCGGTGAAAAGAAGACTCAAAAAACGTAGTACACTTTGTAATGGCACTTTTGTAGGAGAGATGCAATGACCTGCACTAGGAGACTAACATGGATTTGGTTCAGTTCGCCATCCAGATTAGCAAGGTTTAGCAAACACAACAAAACAAACCCTGAATGGAGTTGTGTTCAAAAGGGAGGTGGCTCTCACTCCAGGGGGCTCAACTAAGATAGCCTGTGGGACAAAGGACCATAAAACTTAGCTCTGGGCCAAGATGGAGAGCAGCACATGTAAGGAGACAAAGTGCCATAAAACTAGCTTTGGCTAAAGTCGGGCAGAGCACATGGTGTGTACTGTCCACGTGGAAGTCCACAGTTTTAACTAACAGACAAGGGAACAATAGAGTTAACCATTCAGCTAACAGACCAGCTATAGCAGGTCAGACCGAGCCCGACTCTGTCGACCAGGTGATCAGAGAGCAAGAAAGAGAGAGGAAAAGAGAGAAAGGAAAAAAGAAAGAATGTGGGATCCGCTCACGATAAAAACCAGTTTCAAAGAGCAAATAAAGCTCACACTTATGTGTGCTGCGACGCAAAATGAGCCAACAGGTTCAGCGCTTAAAAACACTTTAAACCAACAATGAATGAGATCTAACTCGTTAAAAACACTATTTTCCCTATTTATCTGCCCAGACACAAGATTAGCATAAATGAACCGGTTCAGTCCTACTTTGCTTTGAGGGAGGTCCGGTCCACGAGGAGGAGAGCAAAATGTGTTCGTTGTTGAGCAATAAAAGGAAGAATTAGAAAACCTGCGCAGGACCATTAGGAGCGTTAGGACCGTGGGTCCCAACTGCAGGCCGTACGGCTTGCAGGTCGACGTTGTAACCAACTGTTTTGGAACAGTCCTGATATCGCCCAAACTATATATACGCAAACAGGATGGGCAGTTTGAAGCGTTGAAATAAGAGTTCTCCCCGGTCCAGCGGGTCAGAACAAAAGAGAATCTTCACCGGTGAGATGTCCTCTGTGTAGCAGGAGTTTCTGCTAAGAACCTCTGCTGAGAACAGTTTGAAATGGCTGCCACCACCCTTCTTATAGCCCTTTGGCCGTGATGTCATCGTTGATGTCACCATGGGTGGTCACGGACTGCTCAGTCCATCTAGGGAAAATGGCTTCCAGCCGTCCAACAGTCTGTTCAGTTCATTTAGGCAACATCAGGCTTAAAACTTTCTTTTTTAATAAAGCTAAAAGTGTCTAAGGTTATCCTGAGCTATCTCTGTATTTATACTGCCATAGGCTCAGGCTGCTGGAGGACAAATTAACTGCTTCTCGCTCAGTCCAAAAACCTAGCAGTCATGCTTTTGGACTGTGAGAAGAGGTCAGAGTTTCCGGAGAGAATCCACGCATACACAAGGAGAACATGCAAACTTCATACAGAAAGACCCTAGACCAGGATTAAAAACCTAGAACCTTCTTGCTGCAAGGTACCAGTGCTGCCAACTGTGCAGCGTTCACCCAAATTACACCTCAACCACCCACACCATTGTAAACACTGTTTAGAAGTGTATTTAAATACAAACATTATTATTAAACATATTTAATCACAAACATATTAGACACACCACACTAAACAGGATACATTCTATCTTCTGTGATATTCCAAACCCATATTTTGTGCAGCTAGCAACAGACCATGTTTTGTTTCTCCTCTTCTGCAACAAAGTTCTCACCAGCTTTCCCCAGACGTTCATTTTTTTTTGAATAATCTGAACAACACAAGTAGTTTGGTTTTTGAGACTTATTTGCTCTGGCTTAAATTTACATACTGATACATAAATAGGGGCAGCCTTTACCTTAAATGCACAACACTATATATAAATGTGGATGAACTGCATCAGCACAGAGGGGCTGTTTGTTCCATGAAGCTATTTTAAAACAGATCTGCCTGTAAGAGCTTTCACCTGGCCCCCCCAACAAGGAGACAGACATCGCCTTCTTAGCCCTTACTACTCGATTCTATTATCTGGTTTATAATACTAATCCAAAATGGGAGAAGCAAAAAAGAAGCAAAAAACTAGAGAAGCAAAACGTTGTTTTTAAATGTAATAAAGGATTAAGCCCTGAAACAAAAATCTAAACAGTCAAACGTGCCTCGTTGGACCCAATCAAAGCAATCAAAGAAGCCTTGAATTCTCCTTTGTTCTCTGCCTCCTCCTGAACCAGTCCACTCCTCTATTCTCAGCCTCAGTATAAACACATTCCCACAGTCCTCTCCAACAGGAGAGTGCATTTTCTATCAAATATATTACTAACTAAAATAAAATAATAAATATATTACTATATTCTGTCTAGCCTCAGTACAGTGTTCTACAATATTCTATTAAACCTATACATGTCATTGTGTCATTTCAGAATTAGAAGCAAATTTAGCCCCAGCCAATAGTTTGTTGGATCTGCCCCCTAAATGTCAAACAGATTTTTAAAAAAGAAAAAAAAAAACATCATCAGCATTTACAGTGTGTTCTCTGGACTGCAGCTTTAACTTAATATTTCATTCCAGGCAGTGAAAAATCAAGATGAGTCAAGAAATAATGTTTTGTGGCCTTAATATTGGTGTATTAGAAACCAAAAACATGACTAGAAGGATCCTGTAGTGGTGGACACCTCAAAACATGTTTGCAGGAAGAAAAGGACAAAATAATACCTGAAACTCTTTATTTCGTCTCCTCAAGATCAGAATGTCCTGAAAGAGCAACTCACCCGCCTACCATTGTCTTCCTCCACATTTCAAGTTTGAAAAATGCGCCAAAATGAGGCGCTGCCTGACGGACCGAGGGAGAGGGGGGAGAGGGCTGGGCTGTGACTGACATTTGGACAGCGCCACTATGGCAGTGACAGACTGCGAGACAGATGGAGAGCGATAGCGATGCTAGCTCCTTTGCCTCAGAGCAGTCTTTTGAGGTGGAGGATTGTTTTCCACCTCTTTCACCAGAAGAAAGGAAGGAAGGTTTTTTTGGAGGAGGCATGGCCGAGACGCAGCTACTTTTATGTCCCACAACGGCAGCGTAACTGACATCACGTTAACCGGCCAACATCACATATCACAGCAGAGCAAATAGCGATGGCGGATTCAAATTTAAATGTACTGCAGACTTTTAACCTGAAGAGGGTGCCACACTGACGGTTTAGGCAGAACATTTATATTTTAGAAAAGATGCACTAACATGCCAAAACAATGAATATGAGACTACCATCATCTACCCCAATCATTTAACTCATTTATACAGTTTATCAGCAAAAGAAAAAAGTTGATTTTGGGGTGAGTTGCTCTTTAAGTGTTGGGAAAAATAATGGAAGCATTGCAAAATGGGGAAAACTGCACTGAAAATACTTTTCATGGATTATGTGCAGGAATTTCACAAAATAGAACATAATTTATTTTGGTTTCAAATTGTAAGCATATTTCAACAGAAATTAAAGAATTATTGCTGCTCTTAATGACATTCTATTAATTATGTTTGAACATATTTTAGGCAGTAATCATCCAGCAGCAGACTCCACTTTGTTAGCAGCCAATGGAAGCTTCTGACAGAGGATATAAAGGTGGAGCGTCAGAGAGTTCCTGTTCACATTTGTGTGAAGAAGAAATCTTGAGTCTGCAGACCTTCAGCAACAAACCCAAACCACCAGCAAGAGGTGAAACATCTAGAGCTGAACTGTCAGCAGAGCTTCATTAACTCCCAGTTTAACTATCTAATGATTTATGTTGTCCATTTATTCTTCTTATGTTTGAGGGATGTTAGTGTTTAGAACAAAGCCAGCTGATCTGGGAACAGAATGACTGAATGTTCTAATTTCTGTGTTTTCAGGATCGTTTTTGCTGTGACGTTAAACTATAAAGAAACAGCATTTTCTTCTTCTCTTCCTGAGGTTTGTCTGATGTTTGGAATAATCTTCCTTTGTATAATTGTATTGGTATATGGCCAGTTTCCACTTTTTATTTCTTTGTTTCTTATGTGAGTCAGAAATTTGGAGTCAAAAGGGATTTCTTTTAAAAACCGAGATGATGTGAGGGATTTTCGACTGGGGTCAAATTTAAACTCCACACCCAGTCTTTTCTGAATTCAAGAATGTCTATCTGTTTTGTGATAATTGGTGGATGAATTTTGGATTTGAAGTGCTTCCAGATCAGTTATATGATTGTCAGTTTTTGCCCTTTATGTTCTCTTCAGCCCTTTAACTGTAGCTTTCTCAGAGGTCATGAATTTATCCTTCAACGTGCAAACACCAATAAAGGAAGGACATAAAGTCGACACCAAGAACTGCAACTTTTTTTATATGAATTTGTTTTAGCATTAGTTTTCTTGTGCGTTTAACACAATTTTGGGTAACAATGCAACCTGGATGTGTCAGCCTGCAAATTATTGCAGCTTCTTTATGAAGAGCATATTCTGCATCCGTTTTAATTGAAATTTCAACTTAAAAACTCAGTGTCTTCTTGGCCTCCACCAATATTTTCTTTTTTTCTTATGGTAAACTACTTAGTTTTTATTACCAACTTCAGCTGGTAGGTTGTAAGACTAAAACAGTGAACCACACACAGGAAAACCCAAACAAAATGACTGTCCACAGTATAAGAGCTTTAAAGTTTTAGTGATTACAGCTCCTAAGCAGTTATTCTGCTTAGCTATATTTTTACAAATTGCAGATATAATCCTTTGTGCTGGTAAAAAGAAATAAAAAAAACCTGTGAAACAAAGACGAATTGAACTCACTTAAACTAACCAGGATATAACTGGAACAATGACCTACAGGGAATAAAACTCAGAAATGAAAGGACTTCATGGATGGCAGAATATCAAGTTCCAGAAGACAGTTCATCCTGCAGTTCAACCAGCATTAATTACATTTACAATAACAATGGTGATGTTAAATAACTTCAATATTCATTAACTTAGTGAAAAAGCAGAGCTAAGTCAGTGTCCAGTGTCAAAGACAGTTTATTAGCACTCAGAAATAAATGTGTTTTGTTGGAGGAGGGACACATCTAAAATATGCTAAATGAAAGTAGGTAGCTACTCAAATTGAACTGTTGGTGGGCAAGGATGTGTGCCCGGCAATGTGATAGAAATGTGTTCAGAAAATCTGTCAGAAGCTCTCCAACATTCACACTGCAGCTTGTGTTCTTAAATCTGAATGGGCATCCATTGCTGAAATCTCAGTTTGGTCCAAACCTGGGATGACAGATATGATCATACAAAACAGCTCTATAATAGCAGGGCCTGTAGAGTGTTACTGAGATTCCCACTAAGTCCTAGAAGGGTCTGAATGTTGCTAGACTGTTCTTTAGACACCTGGGCAATGTTGAGTGGAAGTCAAAGACAGATCTACTGGGGGTTTCAAAATTTATGACTGCATGTTTTATAGTTGCCCTAAATGAAGACGCCTTGGTAACAGAAGCTTTCCGACTGCTTTCCTATAGTAACCGCACATTCCAGATGTATACATCTGGAATGTGCGGTTGGTTTGCAATGACTGTGGGGTGAAAGCTCTCACTAGTTTTTTTAATTTACATAGATAGATAGATAGATAGATAGATAGATAGATAGATAGATAGATAGATAGATAGATAGATAGATAGATAGATAGATAGATAGATAGATAGATAGATAGATAGATAGATAGATAGATAGATAGGATCTTTATTGTCCACCTCAAGTTGAGACAGAAATTTGTCTTTGACATTGCTCACAACACAAATACAAAATTCACATCCCCACACAAACATAACAAATGTAAAAATGAACATAAAAAAGGTTAAAAGTGTTCTCATGTTAGAGTTACATTGATATGTAAACAGTTTTATTGGGTGTTGGATCGGCCAGAACTGATTTATGCCTCAGATTCTGTGCATAATCTCAGTAATTAGAATATCTAATTACTAAATAGGATTCCCCTGTTTAGATTAGGTTTAGGCTTTATTGAACAAAGATCTTCAACATTAGTCAGAAATATCTATATTGTGATCTCTGAGGTGGCAAAGAAAGTGTCTATAGGTCTAGCTAAAACTGTGATTAGAAGGTATTTGGTGCTAGATTGTCTCTGGTGAGGATCTAGAATTTTTCTACTGTTGGGGAAAGTGCAAACATAAGCTGATAATTTATAAAACTATTTCCATCTCAGCTCTCAACCATAATCATTAGCCATGATTGAAAGAAAGAAAGAAATCACAAATTCAACCTACATGGGGAAACTTCCTACATTAGATGTTTTGTCTGGCTGTAAGCGGTTGGGTAAGAACCTCAGTTAGTGAGGAGGAACTCAGGGTGTAGTCAATATCATTTCAAACCAAGAGGATTCAGCTGAGATGAACTCCTAAATACCTTCCAGACAGTCCGAGGAAGGTGTTGGAGGTCACGAGGCAAAACCTGGACCTGGAAAGGGGTTGTAGTACATGTTTTTTGTTTATGGTCGGTCCAGGAACACTTCTACTGGGAGGCAAATAATTCAGAACCTAAAAATTGTTTATGAGAAGCTTTAAAACACGAATAAATAAATGGACACAAGGACAGATGGACATTAAGAATTAATATTGACTTTTTTGGGGTTTTTTGTTTGTTTTTCAGACTGATCCTGAAACTCTCGACCAGGAAGGTTTGGTAGAAGAGGAGGATGGAACCTTGGAAGCAAAACATCTCTTCACACAAATATTTTACCTTCAGTGGCTTCAGTGAGCTTGGAACCCAAAAGTCCTTAATTGCTATCCCCTTTTTGATCTTGTTCCTTGTGTCTCTGTTTGCCAACTCCCTGCTGATCTATGTGGTGATTTCACAGAGAAGCCTCCATTTGCCGATGTACATCCTCATTGCCTCTATGGCATTTGTTGATATGAGCCTGCCACTGCTTCTCATCCCCAACCTGCTGCTGAATGTCTTGTTCAACTGGAGCTGGATCTCTCTGACCGGCTGCCTGGTGCAGATGTTCTTTGTTCACTTTTTAGGAACTTGTCAGTCCACTCTGCTGCTCTGGATGGCACTGGACCGATATTTTGCCATCTGCACCCCGCTCTACTACCATGAGCACATGTCTTTAATCAGATTCCTCAAATTTGTCATTCCACTTCTGATCAGGAATGTCCTCATGATCTTGATGGTGGTGGTTCTGGCAGGAACACTGTCGTATTGCTTCAATAATGTGATAAACCACTGCGTCTGTGAGCACATGGCCTTGGTGGAGCTGGCCTGTGGGAGCACCTCCATCAACAGTCTGGTTGGGTTGATGACAGTGTTCCTGGTCACTGTATTTGATTTCCTCTGCATCACCACTTCATACATATTCATATTCTACTCGGTGCTACACTCAGGTAAATCCAGCGCAAAGGCTCTGCACACCTGCATCACTCACATCATCGTCATGATCATCAGCTTGACTTTCGTACTCACTGCTTTCTTGTCATATCGGATCAGAAACAGCCTCCCAGCCGCTGGCCGACTTTCCGTTAGCATCATGTACCTGTTTCTTCCAAGCTGTTTCAACCCGATCATCTACGGCATCAGAACCACCGAGTTCAGACAACATATCTCTAGGACGCTGTCATCTTTTTCGCTAGTACAACCTGTGAATTGTTGTTGAAAAACTAATTTAACTATGTCCTCTCCACAATTTTATTCAGAAGCATATTTATTGATAAAAATTATAAAAACTATAAAAACTTTAGCTTGCTAAATATTAATGTTACTTGCTAACATTGTTGTTTTTAGTAGGATCTTCTGAAATGTAATCTCTAATAACAGGAGCAAAATCAGATCAAAACATTATGATGCAGACCTTTTTGGTAACCACTTTGAGTCTAAACATTGAGTCCATGCAGTCACGGCATTTGATAAAGAAGTTGTTTTTTTACCTAATGTCCGCTGATCAGGCTGCTTCATGGCTGAATCAAAGTTCAAATTAGACTCGTTAGACCCAGACTAAAACCAGCACCTGGTCTGAAAACGTGATGAGAAAAAACTGTGACCAAGAGAGGTCACAGTTTAGGCAGCAGTTATAAACAACAACATGGACCCTGTGCTCTGAAATAGATTGGATCTTTTGCCTTTACAAACACATGAACTTTCATTATACAGTGGACCCCTGCCTAGTCGCGATTCAGTATTCGTGGATTTTTTTCTATGGAATGTAGCTCCAAATTAGCTCCAATGCTATTCATTGATATTGTCGTAGAGCTTATTTAAAATATTTGAAAGAAAATACAGCTTGGCAAGCTGATATACCAAGGCCCAATACTGCTTGACATGCTATTGGCTGTCATTTGGAAAGCAATCAATCCATATATGGTATTCATTTTCCCTTGTGCTGATTGGCTGTACCCCCAAGGGCGAAGATAAGAAAGACCATGGACCATTAGCTTTTGGGTAGACCTGAGATGGCTTCCATGTGCGTATTAATGTCTATTGCAGTATATTTGTTATAAAAATATTACAATAGGCAGTTATAAGTGTCGTTAGTGGGTTCTTAAGTATTCACAGATTTTAGCCATTCATTTTTGCTTGTGGTCCCTGATCCTCAGGGGATACTGTGAGTCCACTGTGTCCCATTATTATGGCACAAGCTTTAGTATAGAGGTTGGTCCATTCTTTACACCTGTATCACCTTCAACTCCTCTGGGTAGGTTTCCACAAGGTTTAGAATAGTGATTGAGGGAATTTTGACCATTCTTTTAAAAGCACATTTGTGAGGTCAGATAGTGATGTTAGATAAGAAGACCTAGATTAGTGGTCTCCAACTCTGGTCCTCGAGATCTACTGTCCTGCAGGTTTAAGATGCATCCTTGCTCCAGCACAGCTGAATCAAACTATTGAATTACCAATACAGCATTGGCAAAGACCTGGTAACGAGCTATTCATTTGATTCAGGTGTGTTGGAGCAGGGGCACACCTAAAACCTGCAGGACGTAGATCTTGAGGACTGCGGTTGAAGACCACTGACCTCGATTATGTAGTAGAAAAAAAAGTAGCTTCTTCTCAAACAAAGATGTGACTGGAGTCTTTCAGGCATTTTTGACATTTGTTAAGCATGTTGGCCAGAATGGAAAACAAACCATGGAACCAGAACAGTGCCATGCCCAAGTTCTCTCTCATCCTCTAATTCCTAATATTATATAATATTTGATAATCAAAGTTTATCTTCTTCAGTACCTCCTGCCCAGTCTTGATGTCTGGTTTCGTGAGCTCAAGCAGGCAGCCTCAAGAACATCCAAGCTGGTTAGACCAGCGTCCTTTTTGTCCTCGCATCTACTGAATAAAATTTGTCATGAGCCATAAAACCTATACGAATTTTCTTTTGGGGAAAAAGCAACTTTTACACAGTAGATTATACTATCTAATTCTTCAGTTCTTCTCTGTGAGTGAGTCATCTTCCCTACTGAGGATCTTTGCAGGAGAGCTCTGGAGCTGGCTGCAGCTTTGGCACACACCTGTGTGTAATTATAATCAAGGGAAGCTTGCAGTTATAAGGAGCCTCTGTACACGTATATAGCACCTGACGGTTGCTACTACTGTTAGTCCCAAGCCACAAGCTCTTCTAATGAATGTTTTTGCCCTAGTGTTTTGAGAAGTCTTTCAGAATCTAATCCTTTGTCCTCCTTTTTCTACATAAGTCCTGAGTTCCCTTTGTGTTGAGAGTAGTGATGGTGAGATGAAGCCCCATGAGGCAATGAAGCACTTTAGTCAATTTGTTCAAGGAAGGGTTAATCTCATGGGGCTTCATGTGAACACAAACCCCCCTACTGGCCAGGTACATAATCACAGGCAGCTGTTGCTCTTAGCCACTTAATGTGTGATGCATTAAATTTGTAGCAGAAAACAATTTCTCTACATAAAATATTACAAATGTGAATAATAAAAATATTTTTGAATGTATTCTGTCTGTAAATTATACCAATATCATATGTTATAGCAGGTTGTGTGATAATGTTTTTCTGTCACTTGAGACAAAAGCCATGGGCTTAAAGTGTAACTCATCCCTTATCAGAGTTAAAACTCCACCCACATTTCCTGTGGCCTCAAAATGAGGCATTGCCTGGCGGACCAGCGAGGGCTGGGTGTGGTCTGCGCTGTGATTGACATGTTGACAGCCGAGCTGCAGCACCTATGTGAGGCACACATATGGACCAGAAAGACGGAGCGCAATAGCGATGCGAGCTCCATGGCCTCAGAGGGAGGCAGTTTTGAAGTTGAGGATTTCTCTCCAACTCTTTCTCCAGAGGAAAGAGAGGAAGGTTCTGTGGAGGACGCAAGCGGCCCTGAGCCGTATCGTTTCGAGCCGATGGCTCATGAGTTGCCATCGGGGCAACAGGTGCCGAGCCTGCAGTGGCATAGAATGGGGCCCATCTCTGAGTGGTACATTGTTGTTAGCCAAAGCTAAAGCTAAATTTGGATTATCTCGAGTAATATCGTGACCCTGCCTCAACAGGCTGTACCTCATTGTATACAACAGAAAATGTATGTTGCAAAGAGGTGCCCAAGGTATAAATCAAAGTGCACTAAAAAAAATAACTCTAAGCCCTGATTTCATTATCCGTTTACTGATATCAGTTCATCCCTTTGTCATAGGTAATGCGCAGAAGCCACTGGCCCATTCTTATGGTGCAAGGGATGTCACCACTCTGAAAAACACTACAGCAACTGATCAGATAAGGGCCATCAAGGAGGGCTCATATCAGTCTTCAAGTCTCACTCCAGTCGCAGTGGAGGTCAAGAACGTCTTGCATCCATCAGCTTCAGCCGATGGAAAAAAGCAAGCTCCAGGATGCGTCTCTCCTTCACCTCCAGCCACCACTGGGGTCCTGTTGGACCTCTTTCATCCTGCTCCCCTAAACTCCAAGGTCCAGTTCATTCCTTCTGAACGGTCTTCTCGTCTGTGATAATTTGGTTTCCCAGTTCTTTCTCCTCAAACATCAGCTGCTGTTGACAAACTGTGTTGTGTAACGTCACGGTTTCTGACAATTATGAAACATGTAAGAACTGAGTGAATGAAGCCACTGCAGAGCTGCTTTCCCTCGTCTTCGCTCCACACATGGATAAAGTCACAGTTCAACACAGGAACACAGATGGGGGGTGATCTGTAACAAACTGCTTTGCTTCCTGATAATTGAGTTAGTGAGCAGGGCAGAGATCTCATTAGAGCTGCAGCTCGGGGACTCCCAGCAGTCTGACAGAGGAGACTAATCAAGCAGAGCCGATAACGAACGCCAGCATCCTCCTCAGAGGAACCTGAAGTCTGCTGCTCCGAGCTCTGAGCCAATTAACGTCACCAAAACATCAGGAAACACAGCGGTGAAAATGTGACTTTTTCTGTTTCAACGCCAGGAAGAATAATTGATGGACACTGACTGGATAGACAGTTTCAAACTGATGTGGCCCTGAAACACCTGACCTCACTGATCACCAGGTTTATTGAGGAAGAGATCAGGAATCAGAAATCTGGTTTTCACCAACAAGTAAAAGCATTTCAGAATGAATAAAACATCTTTACGAGTTTAACCTCATGTGGTTAAATCAACCTTGAGAATAAACCCTGTAGTCTGTCGGATTTAAACTGCCTGGAGCCAATCACAGCGCTGCTGCCTTCAGGGTCAGCCATCCTGTGAGACGTCTGGACATCGGCTATAAGATGAGCTGAAAAGAGACTCAGTGTATCCTGATGAGGGGACGATGCAGCAGCAGGTAGGAGCTGTAAATCTGTTTTTGGTTGTTTTTCTTTCTTTCTAAATGTTTTCTGACAGCAACTCGGATTTCGCTATTTATGCAGGGATTAGAGATTAGACCGGGTTTGAATGTTTATTCGAGTGTTTCCCTTTGTTTCACGTCAGATATAAAGACCGACTCAGCAGAACATTTGGGTTCAATCTAAATGACCCATCTGGTTCCGGCAGACCCAGTAGAAGTGTGTGGTGGTGTATTTCTCTGTCCGGTCGTTCTCTCAGGTAACTTCTTCTTTTGATCAAATCAGTGATGGACGCAGATTGGATTTAGGTGTTTGCAACATTTAATAAATTTGTCATTTATTTTACTTGAAGTCATTGAATTTTGTTGGTTTTTAGTTGTTAACAGATTTTTTTCCTCTTAAATCAAATGTTTATTAGATTCCTCTTGTATAATTCTGTTTTGATGGTGGAGTTTTACTTTTCTTGTAGAACATTTTGTTGTCAGTCGAGCCAGTTCTGTTCCGTCCCTGGTTTGGACCCTTTGTCCGAGTAGGTCCGCCACAGCTGGAAAATAGATCATGCACACAGAGGAGATAAAGCTGCAGATCGTACATTCAGCTGCTTTTAAACCTCAAACTGGGACACAAAGATGGAAAAATATCCTTCAGAGTGAGATTAGTTGCATCTTTCAGACCTTTTTTTCATGAACCTTTAGGAGGATTTAAAGTCTGATTACTTCATCACAGCTAACACCTCCATCCTGCACAAACAGGAGGCTGTTTTGTTGAAGAGAAAATGTCTCCATCAGATTTAACAAGCATCAAGGTTAAGAGTTCCTCTGATAGGATTCAAGTTTCTTCTTTATGTTTCTGAGCTCCATCAGAAGATCATCAGTCTCTCTGTGACATGGAGCCAGAAACAGTTATGATCAAAGACCTCCCTGCTGCACCACCTGGTGAAATCTGTAAACTCCAAATAATTTTCCAACAATCCTGATTTTGATCCAGAATGTTTCCGGTTCCTGATTGCTGCTAATCCTGTACATTCTTTATTCTCCTCAGTGAACGCATTACCTGCACCCTTAAACCTAAACCACCTGGATGACTTGTAACCAGCAGAAGTAGGCAATGCTTCATGTTCTTTTTATTATGCAAAGACAGACAGGAAATCCTCCATTTTCTTTTGAATCTTTACTTCATTGTCTGTTCTAGCTGTTCCTGGGCAGAGGTGGGTAGAGTACCCAAAAATGTTATTCAAGTAAACATAGCACTACTTCAACAAATTTTTAAAAAGTACGACATGGGAAAATTACTCTAAAAAGAAATTTTTTTCCAAAAACCTACTAAAGTAAATGTAACTGAGTAAATGTAACTAGTTATTACCCACCTCTGTTCCTGGGACATGTTTCAGCCTGAAATGCAGGGACAAATAAATTTTAACCAATTAAATAAAGCAGATGTGATACAACAAGAAATATCTGAGCTTCATGCCAACTGACAGGAAATAAAAACCTCAGAAAATGAGAGAAATAAAACAACCTTTAAATTTTTCTGTTTCACACTACTTTGTTTTGCTATATTTAATATTACATTTTCACTATTTATATCATATAATTTTTCTGTAATTTTTACTGAATTTATAAATGATAAAAGTTGTTCTGCTAAATTTTAAACCTAATTATTCAGAATCTAATTTAATCTTCAGAATGTTTAAAATTTTCTTTATTTTTAAAACAAAATTTTCTGAATTCTTTTATTAGTATACTAAAACGTTGGCCTGTGTTTTTCACTGAACGACTGTTTATATAAAAATTTACCAGACAAACTAAAATGAAAATTGCCACTTTAATATCCTAACATAATAAGGTTGTAACACAAAATACCAAATAAACTATCATATATGGGCTTTCCATGCACAGTTCCTACATCGTCAACTTCAGCTGCAGGCCAATCCCTCAAAGGGGTTTTGGCTCTCCAGAATGGTTGAAATGTACTTAAAATCGAACATGTTTTAGCTATTGAAAATAATTTTAATCAGAAATTGTTCATTGAAATATCACATATAAAATAGACATAATTTAGGAATTTACTTTGTAAACCAGCAAAAATAGGCATGATGGGGCATAAATCCCACCACAAGATGGCAGGAAAGTGCAGCTAGTACACTGCTTGGTTAGTTGTAGAATAAGCATTAGTAAGCATTAGTTGTATACATGCACCACCTTGGCTGGTAGTTTGACACAGATTGGCAGTAGATGTCTACAAAAGGGTTAATGAGGAACTCAGGCCAGCAAATGGTGCTGGTCCACAGTCTCGGTCCCTTTGAGATTCACATCTGTCCATCCTTTTGTCGTTGTTTCCAGGTGAGGCAGCGACCATGTTGGAGGCTCCACTCGCCTGGAACTTCTCCCATACCAGCTTCCAGTTCAGATGTTTTCCTGAGCTACAGGAACGCCGGTGGATGCTGGGGCTTCTTTTCTTTCTCTGCTTCCTGTCTGTGCTGCTGGGAAATTTAGTGCTGGTGCATGTGATTCGCAGGGTGGAGCATCTGCACAGCCCCATGTACTTCCTCATCTGCATGTTGTGTGTGGTGGACATCCTGGTGGTCACCACCATCCTTCCCAACATGCTTCTCAACCTGCTGTTCAACTGGAAACACATCTCGCTGGCTGGCTGCCTCATCCAGATGTTTTTCACCCACTTCCTGTCCTCTCTCGAGTCCACGCTGCTACTGCTGATGGCGCTGGACCGCTACGTGGCCATCTGCAAGCCACTGCGCTACACAGACATCATGAACTCATCCATGTTCCTGAAGCTGCTTCTCTTTACGCTCTTACGCAGTGTCTCCATCATGTCTACATTGGTGGTTCTGGCCAGTTCTCTGTGGTTCTGTGGTTCCAACACCATACACCACTGTTATTGCGACCACATGGCACTGGTCAGCCTGGCGTGCGTCAGTACGGGGAAGAACCACTCAGCTGGCTTGGCTGTTATCATCTGTTTTGTGGGTGTGGACATCCCCATCATCTTCTTCTCCTACATGAAGATTTTGAACGTTGTGCTGCAAGCGGCAGCGGCCAGCGAGGAACGCCTGAAGGCACTTCACACCTGCAGCACTCACCTGATGGTTATGATGTGTTTCTACCTGGTGGGCACCATCACCTTCCTGTCCGGGGGCCTGACCGTTCCCATAGCGACGAGCATCAACACCCTGATGGGCGTCATGTACATTCTGATCCCAGCGACAGTCAATCCCATCATTTACGGGGTTCGCACCAAAGAGATCCGTCATGGCCTTCAGAGGTTGTTCAATCTCAGAGCAAGGAAAATTATGTCTCTGAAGGTTTCTCCTTCTGCAAAAGGACATACATGACAGACTCAACAATTGGGTCCCATTGGAAAGCTGTGTGGATAGTGAGAACATCCCATTACCATCCCTTTTCAAAATGTAGTTTAATTAATTCCACTACATTGCCAAAAGTATGTATGTATCTATTAACGTAATACCTTGTTTTAGTCCACATGGATTATGATTTCAGGCTATCCTTTGCACACAGTGGCGCAGTTGGTAGCACTGTTGCCTTGCAGCAAGAAGGTCCTGGGTTCAAATCCCGGCCTGGGGTCTTTCTGCATGGAGTTTGCATGTTCTCCCCGTGCATGCGTCTCTCCGGGTACTCCAGCTTCCTCCCACAGTCCAAAATCATGACTGTTAGGTGAATTGGTCTCTCTAAATTGCCCTTAGGTATGAGTGTGTGTGTGTATGGTTGTTTGTCCTGTATGTCTCTGTGTTGCCCTGCGATGGACTGGCGACCTGTCCAGGGTGTACCCCGCCTCTTGCCCCATGACCGCTGGAGATAGGCACCAGCCCCCCAGCAACCCTGCATTAGGATGGACGGGTACAGAAAATGGATGGATGTATGGAAGGATGGCTATCCTTTGCTGCTGCAACAGCTTCAACAAAGATTTTTGGCAAGATTTATGAATATGTTTATGGTATTTCTTCTAACAATATCCACCCCCAAAGAGTTATTACAAAGATGCAAGCGTAAAATTGTAAAAAATGTCTTCAAGTGCTGAAGCATTAAGCGTTCCCTCGTCTGAAACTAAGGGACAAACACCCTGATCTTCCCTACACCAAACTACATTTGATGATTTCAGATTAAACTATGATGCCCAGAAGGTGACAGTGTTGGTTCTACTGGATCTAAGCGCTGCCTTTGATACAGTGGACCACACTATTCCTTTAAACCTTTTAAAACACATTGGCCTCTCTGGTGCTGTTCACAAGTGGTAACTGTGCTCAGTGCCACAATACGTGGAAAACAAACACTTTCACACATCCCAGAACAGGGAACTTTTTTCCAGTAAGAGGGGTTATCACATGTAACACTAAAAATGTTGTATATATGCTTAAATGCACGTGTGATATGATCTATATTGGTAAAACTACTCGCCCTCTGAAGCAAAGAATTAGCGAACACAAAAGTTCAATAAGATGAAATGATATGAATTACCCTATTGCCCGCCACTTTAATAACAACTCCCATCCTCTATCCTCCCTCAGGTTCCAGGGAATAGAACAGGTTACTCTTAAGAGAGGGGGTGATGTCGACAGGCGACTATGTCAGAGAGAGCTATATTGGATCCATACACTAGAAACTTTACAACCCCTGGGCCTCAATGAGGATTTTGATATGAGTGTGTAACTTTAATGTCATTACAATAGACTACTCTATGCTCTATGATGGTTATCACCTGATGTTTACATAGAAGAGTGTTTTTCTATTGTGTCGATGCAATTTAATTATTTTTTTAATTTTGTATTGATTCAGTATTTATTATTTTGAAGTTTTGATGTAATTTGTTTCTTGTTTTCAGTAGACCCTGTGTATAAGGTTATACTTGATATAGGCTATATTGAAACTACATTTCCCATGTTCCCTTTCCCTGTAGCCTTTGCCATGTGAACACAGGTGTCTGGCATTATACAATCAGGAGAGGTGATTGGCAAGAGCCCTTATGTATGATCACATTCACTTTGTTTGTATGCCTGAAGGAGGTCGCAAGACCGAAAGCTTGCATTAAAATTGATATTGCACAGTATTTGAGTGTGCGGCTGCTATATTTTTATGGAAAGTTTAGATACCTGTTCCTCTAGGGTAAACAAGATTACATGTGGTGTGCCCCAGGGTTCAATTTTAGGTTAAGTGCTTTTTAACCTTTATATGCTCCATCTTGGCAGCGTCATCAGAAGACATGGAGTTAACTTTCGCAGTTATGCTGATGATACACAGTTATACATATCCATGTCTCCCGATGACACACGGCCAATGGATGCACTTTTTAACTGCATTTTAGACATTAAATCCTGGATGGCAGAAAACTTTCTCCAGCTCAACCAGGACAAAACTGAAGTTTTAGTCATCGGTCCTGAGGCTCAGAGAGAGAAGCTTTTACCAAAACTACAATCACTGTCTTTTACTCCTTCTTTGCAAGTGAAAAACCTGGGAGTGATTTTTTTTTTTTTTGATTCTGAGCTGACTTTTATCCCTCACATTAAAAACATTACTAAAATAGGTTTTTATCACCTTAAAAACATAGCCAGAGTCCACCCCATTCTCTCTCGGGCCAACACGGAGACACTGATGCTTTTATCTCCAGTAGAATTGATTACTGTAATGACCTACTTTCTGGTCTTCCCAAAGAGTTTCTCAGGCTTACAACTTCTACAATATTCAGAAGCACAAGACCAGGAGGCGGGAGCATATTACACGGGTCTTAAAATCACTGCATTGGCTCCCCGTATGTAGGATTGATTTTAAGGTTTCTTTTATATGTTTTTAAGTGTCTTAATGGTCTTGTGCCTTCTTATCTTTCAGAACCACTTTTACCATATAGAACCTCAGGGCCGTGGAGAACGTTAATGTTTTTAAGAGCAGGCTCAAGACTCACCTTTTTAGCCTAGCTTTTAACTAATTACTATCTATTATACAGGTCCTTCTCAAAAAATTAGCATATTGTGATAAAGTTCATTCTTTTCCAAAAAATTTAACTTTCATATATTTTAGATTCATTGCACACCAACTGAAATATTTCAGGTCTTTTATTGTTTTAAAACTGATGATTTTGGCCTACAGCTCATGAAAACCCAAAATTCCTATCTCAAAAAATTAGCATATCATGAAAAGGTTCTCTAAACGAGCTATTAACCTAATCATCTGAATCAACTAATTAACTCTTAACACCTGCAAAAGATTCCTGAGGCTTTTAAAAACTTCCAGCCTGGTTCATTACTCAAAACCGCAATCATGGGTAAGACTGCCGACCTGACTGCTGCCCAGAAGGCCATCATTGACACCCTCAAGCAAGAGGGTAAGACACAGAAAGAAATTTCTGAACGAAGAGGCTGTTCCCAGAGTCCTGTATCAAGGCACCTCAGTGGGAAGTCTGTGGGAAGGAAAAAGTGTGGCAGAAAACGCTGCACAACGAGAAGAGGTGACCGGACCCTGAGGAAGATTGTGGAGAAGGACCGATTCCAGACCTTGGGGGACCTGCGGAAGCAGTGGACTGAGTCTGGAGTAGAAACATCCAGAGCCACCGTGCACAGGCGTGTGCAGGAAAAGGGCTACAGGTGCCGCATTCCCCAGGTCAAGCCACTTTTGAACCAGAAACAGCGGCAGAAGCGCCTGACCTGGGCTACAGAGAAGCAGCACTGGACTGTTGCTCAGTGGTCCAAAGTACTTGCATGTCATTCGGAAATCAAGGTGCCAGAGTCTGGAGGAAGACTGGGGAGAAGGAAATGCCAAAATGCCTGAAGTCCAGTGTCAAGTACCCACAGTCAGTGATGGTCTGGGGTGCCATGTCAGCTGCTGGTGTTGGTCCATTGTGTTTTATCAAGGGCAGGGTCAATGCAGCTAGCTATCAGGAGATTTTGGAGCACTTCATGCTTCCATCTGCTGAATAGCTTTATGGAGATGAAGACGACCTGGCACCTGCTCACAGTGCCAAAACCACTGGTAAATGGTTTACTGACCATGGTATTACTGTGCTCAGTTGGCCTGCCAACTCTCCTGACCTGAACCCCATAGAGAATCTGTGGGATATTGTGAAGAGGAAGTTGAGAGACGCAAGACCCAACACTCTGGATAAGCTTCAGGCCGCTATCGAAGCATCCTGGGCCTCCATAACACCTCAGCAGTGCCACAGGCTGATGCCTCCATGCCACGCCGCATTGAAGCAGTCATTTCTGCAAAAGGATTCCCCACCAAGTATTGAGTGCATAACTGAACATAATTATTTGAAGGTTGACTTTTTTTGTATTAAAAACACTTTTCTTTTATTGGTCGGATGAAATATGCTAATTTTTTGAGATAGGAATTTTGGGTTTTCATGAGCTGTATGCCAAAATCATCAGTTTTAAAACAATAAAAGACCTGAAATATTTCAGTTGGTGTGCAATGAATCTAAAATATATGAAAGATTAATTTTTATCATTACATTATGAAAAAGAATGAACTTTATCACAATATGCTAATTTTTTGAGAAGGACCTGTAGTCTGTTTAAAGCTGCTGTCCGGAGTATTTGAGAGAGAGAGATTTTTTTAATTCCACTACCAAGGCCCCTCCCAAAACTACACCCCCCCCCCCCTCGCTCCACCTCAACAATTGTGCACGCGCATCACCTGTGGTGTCACAAAGGGTCAAGAGGAAAGCAGCAAGCACTATCGATCATCACCCGATTATATTGTGGACATTTCAGAGGTGAGAGACTTCTCCATGGCTGACGCTCTCTTCCAATATGGCAACTGTAAACAGGAACAGCCTGTGTGAGCGGCCTCATCATCACAGGTTTGCGCGATGCACATGTAAGTTGATTGACAGCCGACGAGGTGGAAACTTGAATTCTATCGGCTAAAAAAATTTGGCGGTCAGTGTGAAATGTATAGTGGTCTGTGGGAGGAAGGGGGGACTTAGGAAGAACAACAAATGTTGTGGAGCACTTGCCTTTTATCATAGTATTGAACCCCACTATCATTTTAAAGATTTATAAAACTTTGATACATAAATATATTCTCCGGACTGCAGCTTTAATTGCTCTGCATGTTTTACTTGCTTATTTTTTATCAATGTTTTACTACTTAGTCTTATATTTCTCCACTGTTTATTTTTATATTAACCTGTTATTTTTAATTTTCCTTCCAGTGTTTCCTCTGCGGGAGCCCTCTGCCTCGGGAGCGACGGTCGGCTGTAGCTGCCTGGGTGCTCTCCAGGTGGAGCTTGGGTGGAAGTGGGGGTCTTGGCCTCGCCTCCTCTGGGCGCCCTGGGTCAGTGCCTTGGCTGCTGCTGTTGATCTGCTGCTGCTGGTGCAGATGGCTCCTTTGATGTTTCCTTACCTGGCTCATCTGTACTCGGCCCAACGTCCTTTTTAATGTTGTGTGTGCATGGGGGTTGGGTTGGGGGAGGGGGTGTAATTGTGATCATGCTTTTAAATCTGTAAAGCAATTTGAGTTGCAGTCTTTCTATGAAAAGTGCTTAATAAATAAAATTGGATTAATTGGTTGGATTGATTGATTGGATTGATTGATTGATTGATTGATACAATGCAGTCAAACAAGCCCAAACCCAGATGTGCTCACCAATCTCCAGCATTCATTTGATGAGAGGTGGGGTACACCCTACTAGCGAAAGTGCTTGTAAAGCCATCTGAATGCCTTGGTGCTGGACTTTATTTCGATTAGGGCGTGGAAGTGGTTGGAACACCTGAATTCAATGAGCATGATGGGTGAGCAAATGCTTTTGACAATAAAGTGTATCTCTCAGCCCCACTGTCTCTCTGACACCCAATTAAATTTGGCCTTTTACTGGGTTTAGCTCTTTGTCCATGAACATCTGTTTATCATCTGCATAAATGTGTTTCTGAGACATAATTATAGATCGTGTTTTATTTGTTTTTTTTTCAATACGATTGGTCTCTCTGACTTACATATGCATGCTAGATGTGAACATTTTCTCCAACCCCTATTGCCTGCATTAGCCACAGAAGGAAAATGTATGGTAAAAATTAGCAACTAAAAAAAGCCAGTCTCTTCTATGTCACAGAGAAAATTAGTATTCACAGCTTTGCCTACCTTGGCCTCTGACCGCTCTCTGCAAGGCTATATTGATTTTGTGGCCAGAAGAGAGCAGAGTTTGTCTCGGCTAGTAGGAGCTTACCATTAGCAACTCCACAAAATGACGGAATATGGCTTGTTACTTGTGGAGATCAACACATCAACGTTGCATTTTTTATACGCAGGAAAGAAGACCCGAGGAAGTAATGGTTGGAATTTGTAATGAAAACACCACCAGCGAAGTAATTTGGGTTAATTTTTTGTTCCAAGGCAGCATAAGAGCCAATCAGAAGCAAGATGTTGGCATATCTTGAATATTGATGAGCAGTGGCATCAATAGTGGCATAATAAGTTGAGTGGGGCACAACAACCCAACAGCTAATGGCAGCAACTAATTCTTCTGTGATGCATTCAATCCAACTTTGATTCAGGAGTGGGCCGACAGTGCTTCTGGGGCTTCCAGTATACTATGGTAGGGTGTTTATCTAATAATATTTCAGCTACCTTGTGTTGTCAGTTTGTATGGAATCTGCCTGAGGTCTTTAGAATCAACAGAGCAGGCTCCTGTGTTCTGTAATTCAACGGACACAGTGAGCTGTGATAGCCAATCAGCTGTCGAGTCTGCGACACCAAGGCCATACAGAAGGTGTTATGCTGAAGTTGACATGTAAGCATTCTGTGATTGGCTAAGCACTCATGAGAGCCTGAAAAAAAGGCATTTTGCAAACTATCTGAATTAAACCTGAAGATTTGTTAGCTATTGACAGCTACCGGTGTATTTTTTTTAACCCACAATGGCTGTAAGAGAAGAAAGGATAGATTTTGTTGGAGATCAGGGGTTAAGTTAACTGGTTTTTTAGAAAGTTAAAGGAAAAATCTGAAGGCTGTCTGTCATTTTTACAGATTAGTATTCACACCTCTGACCACATGGTGCCAATGCGCAGATATTATCAATTTTATGCAGGGAGTCCAGGTAACTAAATCAATTAATGCAAAGATTCCCATGAGAGCATTTGGGCATCATCTCAGACCCAGACACCGTATCCGTATTCAATGCATCAATCGCTGACCAGGAGCTTACTGCAACTTGAAAAGCTGCTGAGGCTTTGGAGCGCAATAGTTTACGGGTCAGGAAACAGTTTGTTCAGAGTCTTTTCAACTTCTGATTGCTTCAGTTGGAGAAATGTTTCCTTTCAAAACTTTGGGTGAAGTGGCGCTTAACTCCAGTCTCCAGTGTGGTTCTTCTAAATGCAGAGTGTAAACTCTTTCAAATAATCCCCTTTAAATGTATAACAATCTCTCAAAGTCCTTAAACGATATTAAAATCCACAGGCTGGTGACGTCCCAAAGGTTTAATCTCTAATTTTTGTTCAAGAGGCAAGGTACTAAATTTAAATTTCATCAAAAAAATCTACTTTTTTTTTTTTTGTCTTGGTAGCTAGCAAGGAGAACCAACATTAGATGGCTGCACATTTCTATCCGACAGAATGAAAACGTGGGGTGTGCTATACCGATATTTTAATACGAGTTATGCACAACCAACTTTTGCGTTTGGCAAAACGGGACGGTATGTGGGCGGGATCTCAGCTTGGGGTCGTGACATTTGTCCCCAGCGGTTGTCTTCTGAGCCCATGTTGGGCCTGTGCACGATGGTTTCAGATGCTCATTATTCAAACAAATGTTAATGGGCCAGCCCCAATCTCCAGTGCCTCAAGAGGATTAAACCTGCTGAGTTTGTCTGTATTCTGGCAAAAACTTAGACATTTATACACAAATGTTTATAACAGAATCTATTAACAGAACTGGTCTTTATTTAATATTACTACATAAAAGACAATGCTGTTCTACTGATTATTTTAAAGGTGCCCTGCCACACCTATTTCATTACTTTTGTGGCAATTTCTGAAGTTTACCATGGACTGTGTAACATTTTTTGTGGAAAAAAAAGCCTTGTTTACCTTGTTTCACACCATTCTACCTTCTAGCATTAAAGCCTGCAGGAAGACTCAGCTCTGTTTGCCCCAGTTCTCATTAATATTCAGTGAACTAAGCTGCTTGACTGCGATTGGCTAATCGCTAGGACATGAGCGCATGGCTATTCCTTCACCCAGCGCAACAAGTAGGCTAGAGGAACTTTGTTTTTGGCGGCAAGTGGGCCCTTTCAATATTTTGTGCCCAGGGGCCTCTGCTAAGATTATCCGGCGCTGTTTGCGTTGGTTTCCTCCATAACACAACAGCTTGACAACAGCTGTTATCAAATAATTTTAGCTTTATGACATGAACTTAGCTTGGCTAGTGAGTGATAGCATTTTCCAAATTAAAATAAAACCTGCTAGGCTAGCGAGTTCATTAGGCAAGGCAAGGCAATTTTATTTGTATAGCACACTTTCAACAGCAGGGTAATTCAAGGTGCTTTACATGATTTGGTGATTTAAAAAACAAAAAAACAATGGAAATTAAAAGTAAAAGAAACACACATTACACATGATACACAATAAAGTGAGAGAAAGATCAATAAAACAAGAGAGCATGAACACATTTCATACATATGACAATCATTTAATCGAAGGCAATTCTAAACAGATGGTTTTTAGTCTCGATTTAAAGCAGTTCAGAGTTTCAGCAGCTCTACACTCGTCAGGAAGTCTGTTCCAGATAAGGGGAGCATAGAAACTGAAAGCTGCTTCTCCATGTTTAGTTCTGAGTCTAGGGATGTTTAGTAGGCTAGAGTTGGAGGACCTGAGTGGTCTTGGTGGTTGGTACCGTGACAACAGGTCTTCAAAATATTTTGGTGCTAAGCCATGTAATGATTTATAAACTAGTAGGAGTATTTTGAAGTCTATTCTCTGAGCTACAGGGAGCCAGTGTAAGGACTTTAGAACTGGGGTTATGTGCTCTACTTTCCTGGTTCTAGTAAGGACCATTAAACCTGTATAACATCGCATTTTCTTGAGTTGACAATAGAGTTTTACTTACGGGCTGTGCACTGGCCGTAGACTGACGCGATGGTACTGCTCCAGGCTTCAACCGCAACCGTGTTGCGAAGCCTTTGCTGTACTCCCCAAAGTTGACGAAGTCTCCCTCTTCAAAATGTGTTGAACAGATAACTAAATTCATATGATCCTGTTGTGGCATTGTTCCAAAAATGAACTGAATCCATTTCATCCTCAACTCTGGGTTCTTTGGCAACATGTGCAGTGTGGAACTTCTATTCTTGCATAGGGCACAAGCCCGTTGACGTTCAGCCATCTTTGCTGCATAGGAAAACTCTTCTGTGGCCGCATCTCAAGTGGGAGAGCTCATGAATAGTAATGAGTAACGAATCACTTCACGTCAAACTGACAAGCTTTTCTAATTGGCCTAATTTCTCCGCTTATTTCATTTTATTGGCTGGAGCTGACAGAGGATGTAGCAGTTCATTTTCATATTCACGACATAACACAAACACATATGGACCTAACACATTTAAAAAAACTACAAGTAAAAACAGTTTTGTGTGGGAGGGCACCGTTAAGTGTGCATATAGCTCCACAGTGGCATCTGGTGGGGCCAAATGCAGAGACGCCAAAGTTAAGGAGTAAGATTAGTAATCCTGTCAGTTCCCCCCACCCACTTCTCTAACAAACAGGAGTGAGAGAATATCTGTTCCACAGAAAACAACCCCCAAGGTATTAATTCAACCTGGAGACCAAAGCTAATTTATGGAAAAAAACAATTGAATGAAACCTTTAATAGTGAGCAACCCTGAGGAACTCCCTGTGACTGACCAAATGGATCTGATGTGATTTATAAAAACTATGAAGATTCCTTAAGGAATAATCTGAAATCTCCTTCAAATCAAATTTTCTTATATGTCTTGATCGACTGTATCAAAGAGTGAAGCCCAGCAAACCCAGAACCTTAAACTCTCCAGAGTGGTTTTAAAAAAGTCACCATACAAATTTTTGAAGTTGAAGATGTTTCGGGTGGTGCAGTTTGTTGATTATTTCCTCCACCAACCAGGTTACTTTGTTTGTCTGTCTGTCTGTCTGTCTGTCTGTTAGTCAGTTAGCTACATAACTCAAAAAGTTATGGTTGAATTTTGATTAAATTTTCAAGAAATATCCGCAGTGGGACCAGAAACAAGTGATTAGATTTTGGGGGTGATCCGGATTACAGTCTGGGGGCGGAGGGGTGACTGAGCGGCCTTAGTGGAGGTCTGCGCTCTCAGAGTGCTTTTCTAGTTTAATTTGGCTCTGACAGGATTTATTTAATCTTCCCACTATTTTTGGGATCAGTTAATTTTAGCTGGTAAGATGTGCCTAAATATTGGTCCTAACGCCAATGATCTCCAGTTAATCTGTAGTAATGAGGTGAGACTATTAAAGATTGTGATTGATCCACTGAACCCAATAAATGTCCAGAGAGGGTGCTCTAGAGTAAACCCCTACTGAGGAATATTTGACTGGATTTGATGTTTCACAGTAAACCCTTGGTAAAAAGGTTGACGAGTGGTGAAGCAGAGCAAACAAGATTTGAAAGCTGTCATTACAATAAAACTGTGAGCAACCACAAATATCTACTCCACTCACATTGTTTAGTCTCAAACTTGGACTATCTAGTGTAAACTAAGTGAGTTTAAAACTGCAGCTGCATCACGACTTAATGTGGAAAAACACACAGATCCTCTGATATTGTTTTTATTAAAGACTGTGGGGAATATACAAGTTTCTTTTGACAATATCAAAATAAAAGACAACTAGAACTAAAGTATCAACAAAGATATGATGTGTTTCTTCCTCATCCTCTTACATCGTGTCTCATAGACAGACTGGTGTCTATCAGTGTTGCAGAGGAACAATTGTCAGACTTCAGATCGGGGAAATAAAAGTTCAAGAATCTCACTTTATATTAAAATCAGCTGATAATAAACACAAACTCTCATTAAAGGGGTCACAGGGGTGACTAATGGAAAAACTCTAACATATAACACCAGTGCTGAGCAGTTCACAGATCATCATCATCATCATCATCATCATCATGAGTTTTGAAGAAACAAACCAGTTTTTCGAGCAGAAATGTTGCTTGTTATTTTCTAAAATAAAACTCACAGAGAAATCTAGTTAATTACAAGTGTGATCAGATTAAACTACACCTGATAAAAATATGTTCATATGGTCAAAACGTAAGCAAGTTTAAGGGGTTTCATCTTCTACTTTATCTGCTTTTCAGACTACTACCAGAAGGGGGCAGTAACACACCTAGCTGTTTGTCTAAGCAGGTTGGAATAACTGAATTACATTTTAATTCATGTACAGTGTTGTGAAAACGTATTCAACCCCTTCACATTGAAATACTTCAGATCATCAAACTAACTTAGATATCAGACAAAGATAACTTCAGTAAAGGCTGCTGATTTAATTTACTGACCGGGAAGCTTATTTATTTACTGGCTGTGCCACACTACGCAGCAATGGCTGCCATCAGGCGTTTGTGTTAACTGATAGTCTTTTAACTCTTTGAGGAGTGATTGGAATTAGTGTTATTTAGCCACATAGGAGGATGTTCCACAGTCCACAGATTTTACCAGAAGTCTTGGAGAAGATCAGGATGTTTTGGGGTAAATGTAAGATGGACATTAGTGTTTCCTTTCGGTCAGCAGTGGTTCTGGGCTTGGAACTCTCCCACTGCAGCCACTTTTGCCCAGTTTCTCTTTCTTATTGTTGAATCGTGAACCCTGGCTTTAACTGAAGCAGGTGACACTTCCAGAGCTTCAGACGTTGCTCTGCTTTTTGTGACCTTCTGGGTGAGTTGCTAATGAGCTCTTGGAGTCATTTTGGTTGGTGACCCACTGCATCTTTAACACAGCTTAAGAACTTGTTAACAGCACTGTACATGAATGCATGTTGTGAGCCAAAGGAGAAAGACCCGCATAAAGACCCCAGGTTCCTGGTCAGGTCTGATGAAAAACAGCTTTATCAGAGTACTGAAGCCATAAAAGCCAAAAGGTTACAAGACTGTGGTGTACCAGTGGCCATTTTGGGGCTGAAGGCTGGCCTGCAGTGAAGTAAAAATAAGAACTCTTTGAGGCATGGATGAAGATGTTTCAATAGAGGATGGCATGAACTCAATTTAACCATAAAAATTAACGTGTCCATCAGATATGGAAAAGATGCACCTTTTGTGACACAGCAATGATATGCACAACCATCTGCCATAACATTATGACCCTTGATAGCTGGTTGCCTGGTTTGAAGTGGTACCTGTGTCCGCAGGAGATCTTTCTTTCCTAGAAGTTGAAGGAAGCAGGGAAAGCTAGTGATCATGAGATTTCTGGAACCAGTACCGAGAACCAAGCTGAAATTGGTTGAACACCTGGATCCAAGCATCTACACACCTGCAGGTCTGTGGGGTGTTCCCACTCGACTTAGCCAGGATCTAACAAAGTAGGCCCAAGAAAAGAAAAAACAGGTTCTGAAATAAAAAGACAACACACTGAGCAATCCAGTTTGTTGCGTTTTGGGGGTATGTAACTGCAGACCATGTAACAGCCATCGGCCCATCTGGCCAACACCAGTAGGCAGGTAGGTGAAGCAGGTAGTTGAAGTGTCTTGCCCAAGGACACAACGACATGTAACAGGAAGTAAGAATCGAACCCACCATTTCTGGGTCGCAGGCCGACAACTCTACCACTGAACTACAGCCGCATTAAGGAAAGAAAATGATCAATCAAGGCCAGTGGGACATCAGGTCGAATCTAGAGATTGTTGCTGAGTCCAGCCCCCCCCCCCCAACAAAGCATTATTCCCTATTGGTCTAAAGGATGAAGCTTCCTGTCACACTGCACACACGCTTCAAGATAAAAGACACCAGTTGGAGGTCTGAGCAACACAGCAACCAGTCTGAAAGTTTGTCCTGGCCTCCGATTCTCCGGATCACAATCCAATCTAGCATCTGCAGGTGAGATTCCCAAACAAATCAGGGTGGGCATAATGTCATGGCCGATTGGTCTGTACACCAGTTGTTGGAACCGTATATAAGAAATGTAATTAATTAAGGCCCCTTTTTACTGATTGTGTAGCACAGGCTCATTTTGTACGCCAGAACATTGGTTGGGTTTATAGGAATCCCCATAAAGAACAACAGGACTCTCTGAGAACTCTGTGGATCAGTTATTAGAATTATAAGGATTTCTGAATCAGGCTCACAATGTGTTTAGATAGAACATGCATGTTCCAGTGGGTCTCGAAGCCCTTATTCAACCATACCACTGCTTTGGTTTTTCTACATCTGGAGACGATAGCCGCAGCTTTCATGAGCTGGAAAAATTATTTTTAAAACCAATGATGATGATTTAGGTAATGATCAACATGTTACAACAAATCGAGGGTAACTTGATTATTAATGACCTCAATAAACTATAAAATATTGATATATTTCATGCACTTGTTCCTCTTCCTCTCGTTGGTTCGTCTTCATCGTCACCTGCAGACAAAAGTACCAATCGGAAGTCCCTGATCTCGTGGTGAACCGTTGCAAATCATCCAAAGTTGGCAGTGTTTTTGTTTTTTAAAGACCCTTCAACGTGAAACACTGAAGCTAATCTCAACACAACTCAACCCCTGATCGGTCTCTAATGGAAATACGAAGAAAAAAGAGAGGCATGCTTCCAGCGGTCGCTACAGCGCCGCCCCAGAGTTCCTGCCGAGGTACGGCCTGACAACACAAGGCTGCGGTATTCTACACCCTGCAGGACGCAGAGAGAGGACGGACATGAACAAACACACAAACACGCCACCACCGAGTGTTTGGAGGGTGTCCAGACTGTGGTTTCGGCCTACAGGTAACCTCTGCCATCTCCACACTACAAACAGCAGCAAAACAACAACAGCGACGGCAATGACGCCCGACGCCTTTATCTATCGTCGGGTTTTGGCGAGTCCACCGGTTCCTCGTCCTCCTCCTTCTCGTCTTGAGCGCCGATCAGCCGCTGGCGGGCGAAGTCCTCGAATATAATGTCATCATCACTGAAGAATGGAGAATGTAACTGAGGTTAGTTCAGAGATTCTGGATGACATTTAAAATGATATTTAACCATCAGATGTGGGTCAAAAGCCAAAAATAGATCAACAGGTGAGTTCTAAAAGGAAAATCCAGATAGTTCAGATAAAAAAAACTCACGGTGTCACATAAGAAGCTCCAACATCACCACCTTTAACTAAAAACACCCGCTGATCTCTGACTTTGTTTAGATCTGCTCTTTTATTTCAAACCTGAAAGTTTGATGAGAGCAGTTTAAAAAGCAGACAGAAAGTGAAGTGTGATCGATTTCTTCAGATCAGATTAGTGTCCATTCTGATCGGGGGATGGAGTTAATTCCACTAAAATAAAAATGCTTCTTCTGACTCCTTTTCAGATATGTTAAGTATCATACACTTTAATTTACATGTTCATAGTAAAGCTTTCAATAAAACCCGCAGTACAAGATGTCTATCTGAGTAAACCTGGCTGTATTTTGAGAAAATACACCAAACAAACCAGAATCTGGTTGCTTTCAACATCTATCTGAGAACAAATTAAAGTGCAGACATAATGAGACTCATGAGTCTCATTATGTTCAATTAAAAAGCTTCGAAGGAAAACATCAGAAAATGCATTTAAACTGAAAATAAAACCAGAAATAAATCCCTCTGAGCAAGACAAACCTCCTAATAGGTTCTTAAAACAACCTCACAATCATAATAATAATCAGTAAGATCCAGAGTGGCTGCTGACAGCAGGAACAGTTTCCAGTTTAAAACCCATTTCCTGCAGCTCCCACAGCATCACAAATTAGGATGCATTAAGGCTGAGGCTCAGGAGACGGCTTCATAGTTGCTAATGCGCCAACGTGCCGAGAGGAAACCCTCTCTGCTCCCGGGACCGTCCATGAAGAGCACAACCAATCAGAGAGGCAGCTGATGAGGAGAAAAGGCTGACAGGTGGTGGTGGTGGTGGGGGGGGCTGCTTACTTTGTTTCAAACTCAATCAGGTTAGTGTCGATCGGAGCTTCATCTGGAGCTGTGGAGAAGTCAGAAAGAGGCAGTCAGAGCTGTGTCATCAGAACACATGCTTCCTCCATGTTGAGTTTCTTAATTTTTTCTAAGAAAGTTGGCGTTGTTGGAGGGACTTCTGTTAGGAGTGTTAACAGAAATGAGGCACTAAAGCAGACCTTAATGCCCGGTTCAGGTTTTAAATCATTTCACCATCTTGGATAATAAAACCTGACCTTCAGCATTCCTGTTAAAGATCTCAAATCAGTGCTTCAAGGGAAAGGAAAAAACAAACAAAAACCAGACATGTCTGAAACAAAAAGATTTAATTTAACTCAGAAAACAAATATAAGAAATAAAACCCAGGACCATAATAAAACCGGCATATTTGGAAACAAATTCCTTTTCAAAGTAATTGGATAACTGAGGGTAAAGTTGAAGTCGTCGATGGGCCCTTCCTGCTGACTGAAAGAAAACATGTCCCTGAAACAAGCACAGCAAATATCTCAACAATTTTTTTTTTCACAACTTTTATCAAAATGATACAAGGCTGTAAGAATTTTCGTAAAACTCGGCGAAACTCATTGCCCCCCTGACATGTGGGGTCCCTCAGGGCTCAATACTGGGTCCACTACTACTCTCTTTGTACCTGCTTCCCTTAGGTTCCATTCTTAAAAAACATGGAATCTCCTATCACTGCTACGCAGATGATTGCCAAGTATATATGCCTCTGAAAAAAATCTGATGCTTGGTCCATAAAGCCACTGCTATCCTGTGTCAAGGATGTTAAAACATGGCTGGAATTAAACTTTTAAAATTTTAATGAGAAAAAGCCTGAAATACTGGTGTTTGGGCCCAGTGGATCCTGTCAAACCCCACCTATTGACCTAGGTTTTTTAGCCCCATATTTAAAAGCACAGCCGTGGATCTTGGCGTTAAGATGGATCATGGTTTTAACTTAGACAATCAGATAAAGGCCACTGTAAAGTTTGTTTTTTATTACCTAAGGGGATTTGCGAAAGTAAAACCTATCCTCTCCAAAGAACAGTTGGAAACAGTAGTTCCTGCCTTTATTACATCACGGTTGGACTACTGTAACTCTTTATATCTTGGACTCAGTCACTCTTCACTTACTCGGTTGCAACTTGTACAAAATGCTGCTGCAAGCCTCTTAACAGGAGCGCGCCAAAAGGAACACATAACACCGATTCTGGCTTCCCTTCACTGGTTGCCGGTGTATTTTAGAGTTTATTTTAAAAGTTTATTGTTTGTTTTTAAGGTTTTTAATGGTCTTGCCCCACCTTATTTAACCGAGCTGCTTCATCCGTATACACCTGCCCGAGCACTCAGGTCTGCTCCTTTTCACACCTAGCTCTAAACAGAAGCTTAGAGGGGAGCGGGCTTTCTCTGTTGGTGCCCCTAAACTATGCAATGCCTTACCTTTGTGCATCAGACAGGCCCCTTCATTATCCATTGTTTAAAACCCGCTTAAAAACCCATCTTTACTCATTGGCTTTCAACACAAACTGAAACTTTATTTTATGTTAATTTTATACCGTTTATTTTATGTTTTTTCAATGTTTATTTGAAACTATTTTATCTTTGATCTTTTGCTTTTAGCACTGTTAAACTGTGGACCAACCTTTAGATTGTGTTTTACTGCTTGATAGTGTTTCTTCTTTGATGTGCAGCACTTTGTTCTAGCCTTAGCTTGTGAAAGCGCTTTATAAATAAAGAGGATGATGATGATAAATCTGTTGGTTTTCTAGAATAGAGTCCTTTTGAAAAGGTGAAATACATGGCAAAACTGTATTAAAAAGATAAAGAAAATCAGTGGGGAAGCTTCATTTTTGTTCTCTCTCTTTATGGAGATTTAGAAAAAAAATAGCCATTTTATTGGTAAAACATCTAACTTCTAGAGCCTTCGCGTGTCGACGGATGTGACCATGTCCTTAGTGCATCAGTATAGTTGAGGTTGCACTATAAACAACTGCACATTATTGAAGACTCTGTGGTAATGGGCGACTTCATCTGAATGTCTTTACAAATTTTTAACCTCAAAGGTCTGAAGTTTACCTGAGTAAAGAAAACAGCAACACACTATTTTACTATCTATAATTAGATCATCTAGTGGATTTGGATGTGACATCACCATGGTTTATGGAGTTGACATCATTGCACTAACGTTCTGCATGAGAACGTATAACACACTCGGCAAAATGTATATTTCTGTGTAATAAGATTACATCACTCTATTACCAATAATGATGCCAACATTGATTACAGCAAGGTTGGATAGTCAACATGTTGCAGCATACTGTATCATGTGATATAAAACAGACATTAGATCATACTAGTACCATTACTCACAATAATACGGCAGTAACACTAAAGAGGAGCTTCCATGTGGGAGAAAAGAAACCTCAATCCATGGATGTTAACTGAGTCAACCATATTAGCGGTTCATGTATTCATATAATGAGCATCAGCGAAAGAAAGTAACTTTTGGTTTTAAGGTGGCTAGATATAGTTTTCATTGACGGAAATGACTTCCACCAGATTGATTGGGGGCTTGTCTGGGATTCTTAGGCTGTATTTAATGTGCAGGAAATGGGCAATGTAAAATTAGCCACGATGGAGAATTTTTAGCAGTTTTCACATGTTTAACCCACAAGACATGAAGATTTTTTTTCATTTGAAAAATGTGGCTTCATTTTCAAGCACAATATGAAAATAAGAAATATGAACACAACTCACCGTCTCTGTAGATGGACTCCTCCAATGGCTTCGGGTGCATTAATGTGAAGGGCAGCTCAACAGAGACGTCACTGAAAAAAATAAATAATTCAAGCGTACTGAAGCTCATAAAACATCACAAATCAACAGCATATTCATTAATGCCATTTATTAATGTGATATATGTCACCACAAAAAAGGTTGTGTGCAGTGAGACATTCGGATGACCTTTAGTAAATCTCAGCATGGGCTTTGAATTAGTGTTTTTATCCATGACAGAGTGAAAGGTTACCTGGAAGCCAGATCTCCGAGAAGCCTGAAATCAATAAATATTTAACACCATCAGTTTCAGAGCAGCAGCCCATCATTTTCATCTGTTTAAACTGAGGCAGTATTTTTATTTCAGGTCACATGTTAACATCATGTTAATGCAGTTTGTCATGAGGTGCAGCTGATCTTTCTCCTAAAGCTCATGTAAAATATTGGAGTTTTTTTTTTTTCTTGTATAGGGTTTCAGCAATAAAGCCTAAATTGCTGAAAGCAGCAGTAGTTGTAGAGAGCTTTCTCTTGAACACATTAAGAACTAACTCCCTAATTAGACTTACTGTCACAGATTTGTGTTGAAAAAGTGTGGGTTATTTTCTTTTTTTTTCTTTTCTTTTTTGCTTGTGTGGGTTATTTTTTGAAAGTATGCACAAAAACCCCAGGAGATTTGTCTTTTGATAATTCACCAGCCTGACACTTCATTTGAATTTGTTCACAACTCCAGAACAAGTTTTCTTTTTAACCACCAGACTTTCCTGTGATATTTCAATGGTTTCAGTAAAGATATATGACAACTGATACAATCCAACCCCTACTGTCCAGACACCACAGATCAAAACCAGCATTTTAGCTAACTTAGCTAACATAGTGTTCATTAATGTGTATATTCCTGTCAAACGAAGTAAAGTGCTGAAGTTGAAGGCAGAGACAACCCACCCGCCTCGTGACACCACCAGCTTCACTTTGACTTTGTAGGAAACGATGATACCAAGGATCTCTCTGTTGGCTCCTTCTCTCAAGCTTCTCAGGAGAGGAAACACACTGTCAGACATCAGCAACCACATGTTCAACTGACAATGAAGGCATCACGAGTGTGACGGGACTCACAGAGTGCTGGAGGCCAGGTTGGTGTCCTCGTGCTTCAGTTTTCCATCCAGAGCGAGGCCTCGCTTTTCCCTGTTGTTGGCCAGAAATGGAGTGAGGGTAAAAACTTTGCAGAACGTTGAGCTGGGCGCCACAACATCACTGAAGATGGAAAGATAATGTTCAGGTTACACGTACAGCTGGTGTTAGAGCAAAAGCCGTAGCTTCAGATTTTGTTTTCAGGTTAATGAAGGGTTAATACACCGGCGTTGAGCACAGAAGGTACCACACTACCTACGAAGATGTCTGAGAGTTTCCTAACTCTCTTGATTGAGCATAAAACATCAATAGGGAGGCTGTTGTGTTTTATCATTGTAGTGAAGCAGCTATGGCAGTGTGTCCTTGGATGCACTGGAGTAGCTTGGTCACAAATCCAAAGTAGTACTGGTGCATGTTGGCCTACATGTAGTTGAAAGGTATGAACTGATACATTGAATTCAAGATCACAAAGGGCCATAAGGATGTAAGTAAATGAAAGATGTAAGAGCTGTAGTTCTACTGACATTTCATTGGTTCAGGTGTTGTCCACAACAAAAGTAAACCTGTTTGCTTCAGCTAGAGAATTCGAGTAGCCCATACTGAAGGTTCTGACTCTGATCGGTTCCTTTCTTCAGACCAGTTTGTACTCTATTTTCTGGCTTCAACAAAGCTTCGTAACAAACATGGAAACTGCCTGAACCAGAAATAAGAAGATGCTTGATTGGATTAATCTCTGAATCTGATGCATCTACTTGAGCAGCTGATCTAACCAGTTACTAAATGTTCCTGAACTGAAGCTTTAATTTGAATAATTAGATAATGCTAATTCAACATGAGCCACAGAAAAACAACTCACTCTGCAGCTGAAACTCCTCACATGTAAAATTTTTAGAATCCATCCATCCATTCTGGGATCCCTGCTACCACTGGGGCAGGCCCAGAAAATTTCCAGAGGCAGTTATTGAAACCACCTTAGCTAACTCCCTACCTTCTGACCACTAAGGGTTGGAATGGAGCTGGATCAATAAATTCAAAGCTTCAGCTTTCAGTTCAGCCCCTTCTTCACCACAAAAAATCCAGAGCAACATCCACATCACTGGAGATTAATTCATGCAGTTATTCATTTCCCAACTCGTCATTCCCTCCTGTTATGTTTCAGTTTTTCTTTCCAAAGGGGCATTTAACCTGCCATTTCTCAATGATTAAACACCCAGAAGGTTCCCACTTCAAGAATCTCTTCGATGCAACCGATTTTATGTTTCTGTGTGACGGAAAGATTGGTGCTGGGGGCTTCCCCTGCTGAAATATAGGATGGGAATCACCAAGGTAACCAACAACTAATTGATTTTGCCGCCTTTAGTCGTCATGGTGAGTTTCAAGTTCCTAACAGAGATAAGGAGGTTGACGGAGGGAGGAGCTCCATTGGCCTCCAGTTAAACATTCTTGTTCTTTCCAACCTGACTTCAGAACAATAATTTACATTGCAGCAATTTCTTTTTACTAATTTGATACAGTAAATAAAGTCTACAGTAACTGGAAGGGATCAATCCAAGGGAGTCCTTGTTTACTACTTTTGTTTTTGGATGGTGAGGAGAAAAGATTGAGAAGTCCTGGAAGTTCCTAGAAATGGAAACCTGTAGATAAACCACAGTGTGAGTGTTTGTGTTTTTACAGTACGGTGACAGAATGTGACTCACTCTGACTCCTCCACGGCCACGGGACATTTGTACTGCGCCGTGTTGAACAGGCAGATGTCTGCGTACTGTCGCACTGCAGACACACAAACCAGAGTTAAATGATCCAACATGACTGCTGACTGCTGCAGGAATCATAGAAAACAGCTGAGAGATAAACCTGAGATCTTCATCTTCTTCACAGTCTTGTTGGTGTTGTTGGTGACGTGAACGTTGACGCTGATGGGCTCGCCATGGTAATAAATCTGAGACAGAGCACAGAGAACTGTAGAACTTTCATCAGGAACAACATCTAAACTGTCCCGTTAGGGGAAGTCCACTAAATCTTTCTTTAGCTCCACCTTATGGACAAACTGAATGTTTGGAAGACTTCAGTGTGCCTCTAACAAATATACAAGGTTTATCTTAAATTTTCCTGGTCCTGGATGGAAGCCCAAGGTCTGTCTACACTCCATATCAAAACCAAAGGAACTTGAAGCGGGAATTTGCCCAAAATCTAACTTAACACTGACTTTCTAAGAAAATCTTCCTCCATTCCTTGGTCACCCTGGCTGCTGACAACCATGTTCAGGTGTTGACCTGTATGTCCCTGTATGTGACTGTCTCTCAGGTGGTACCTCCTTGTCCAGCGATGCCTCTAGGTGTAGAGGTTTGTCAGACATCAGGAACTGTCTGGTGGTCTCGGCTGTCGGCTGAGGACCGGGCTTCTCAGGAGCATACTGCACCTTCCTGATCACCAGGCGCACTGAGTTCCTGGACCAACAAGACTTCAGAATTCAGTCAGAATTTGACCCAGATCCCAGCAGTCTGATAGGAATCCCTATTTCTCCCTCACCAGGGATCAGACTGCAGCTCATTGACTTTTACCTTTTGTGGATCTTCTCTTCCAGATTTTCTGCACAGAAAGCTTTCACCTCAAAGTCGACTCCACAGGCCTGAGGACAGCAATGCCATCGCATGTTGGTTTGAATCTGGGTTCTCTTTCAAATAAGACAGAACAGCAGAGGATCTAAAATAAATAATGGTACCTTCCCGGTGTCCTCTGGTCCCGGCTGTAAGGTGACAGAGCACGGCAGGTTCAGAGGAATCTGAAAATAAACCCGTTAAAAATTAAAACGTGACTGAAACATTTACGACTCAGAACCAGGAGGAAAAACATATTTTCTGATCCCAGAACCAGACCTCCTCCATCAGAGCCTTTTTTCTTTAAAGAACAGCTAACAGCAATCAAAGATGTCTGATGACTTATAATATAAGACATGCCGATCAATGCAGATCAACACGAGTGGGCAGGGTATTCACCGTTTAAATAGCCAGTTACGCTGTTAACCAGCAGTGAAAGCAGCTTCTACAGCCATGAGTGTCATTTATGAAACAGGCCGAGGTTGGAGTGTAAAACCAAACCTGAGGGCTGGAAATCTTTGCAGACGAGGACTTTCTTTCAACAATGAAGAACAAAGTCAAACCAGATCTAACAAATCCTTCAGGTATAAAGTCCACTTGTCTTCTCCTTATCCGAGGTTGGTCACAGAGGTAGCAGACATCCCTCTCTCCAGTGACACTCTTCAGCTCCTCCTAGAGCACGTGTCAAACTCAAGGCCCGCAGGCCAAATTCAGCCCGCCATAACGATTTATGTGGCCCTCTAGACTCTGGAGGGCCACATAAATAGAACTTTATTTGTGTGCCTAAATGTTATTTTATCAGTCAAATCCAATCTGTGTTTATTTGAATAGTGCCAAATTACATCATTATTTAATCGTATTATTTAATTTTAAGAAGTACTCATTGAATGCAGAGACAGATATTAATTAATATTTTAAGAGTTTGTTGATAGTAGTTTTGTCAGCATTTTCTGCAACAACTGGCCCTTTGAGCACATAGCGCGAAATAGAAATTTGTTTGACACCTGTCCTAGAGGCTCCAAAACTGTTCCCAAGCCAGAAGCCCCAGTGTCTGAACCAGAAAAAAAACCCTACACCTCCAAAGGAAGGTCTTCGGGAGGCATCCAGATCAGATGAACTACATCAGCTCCATACTACTTTAAGTATGGAGTGCCTCCCCTTATCTCTAAATAAATTATCTGCTTGAGGCACACTATGAACGCAGTCAGAAGGAATTATGACCACAAAAGTCACAAATAGTCTGGTTACAGTAACTGGATCTGAAATTAAACCAGTGACCTCTACTCTGCACTTGAAAACAGGCTACTCCAGAAATAAGTAAAACATTTTATACAAGATATTTTTACCTGTAAGCTAAAAGAAACTGCCAATGGAACAATTGAGCATTTTCTTGAAAACATTTATTAAGATAAGACAATATATTTAAAAAATAAGAAAAAATGTCCATAAACAATGGATTTTTACTTTCTTGAAATTCATTTTTCACAGTGTGGGGATCAGTTTTCATCATATGCTTCCCTACAGGGTGTTCCTATACTGGCTGCATGGTTAAAATCCTCTGAAAATGAACCCTATCAATGAATAGGAAGAAACTGAGCATCAGTTTTGTCTCAGTACCTCGAAGGTGAAAGGATGGGCGTGTTCTCCCAGTTTTTTAATCAGGCGTTCCTGAAGACGAGTCAGACTTTTCTTCTCTTCGGGCAGGGGAGGAAACGCCTGGATGTTCGCCACAAACAGGTCCTTTCTAAACGTCAATCCCAGGACGTCCAAATCCTCCCGACCATATCGGAACGCACAGGTCAAAGTGACAAACACTGATAGAAAACAGAAAGATCAGCCGCTCCAGAACACTTCCCAGAGAAACCCCATTAAATAAAAGAATGGACTCCTGCCTCCACTCAAACACTAGATAACCAGCTCTCAGGTTTCTCACCTTTCCTCTCCTTCAGGTATTCCGGGTCGATTAAAACAACACCGTCTGCAAGAAGACATGAACAGAGAGTGAAAAAAAGCCTGATAATGGACAGGTTTTCTTTTCACAGCTTGAAGTAAAACTTCTTCTCACCAACGGGTTCTACCAGGTCCACGTGGTCCACAAAGTCTCTCTTCCCCAGGTAGACCGTGAGCTAAGGGAGAAATAAAACCGTTACTTTGGAAAATATCCAATCAGATTCTATTTAGAGGACCTTCAAATGGGTTTTGACTGGCCTTGTTTGACATAACAATGTTTTCAGTTAAAAAGTAGCCAGAGATTTACAGATTCCTACTGAAGCACTCTAAAGAAGACACTTAAGTCTGAGAACTGTATTAAGTTTATGGTACGGTACGGTATAGTATAGTATAGTATAGTATAGAATGGTATAGTATGTATGTATGATATGATATGGTATAGAATTGCATAGTATAGCATAGCATAGCATAGCATAGCATAGCATAGCATAGCATGGTATGATATAGTATGGTATGGTATAGAATTGTATGGTATGGTATGGAATGGAACAATATGGTATGGTATGGTGTGGTATAGAATGATATAGTATGGTATGGTATGGTATAGAATGATATAGTATGGTATGGTATGGTATAGAATGGTATGGTATAGAATGGTATGGTATTATATGGTATAGAATGGTATGGTACAGTATGGTATAGAATGGTATGGTATGGTATGGTATGGAATGGTATGGTATAGAATGATATAGTATAGTATAGAATTGTATTGTATGGTATAGCATGGTATAGTATAGCATGGTATGGTATAGAATGGTATGGTATGGTATAGAATGGTATGTTATAGTATGGTATAGAATGATGTAGTTTGGTATGGTATAGAATGGTATGGTATATAATGGTATGGTATAGAATGGTATGGTATAGAATGGTATGGTATGGTATAGTATAGAATGGTATGGTATGGTATAGAATGGTATGGTATTATATGGTATAGAATGATATAGAATGGTATGGTATGGTACAGTATGGTATAGAATGGTATGGTATGGTATGGTATGGTATGGTATAGAATGGTATGGTATGGTATAGAATGGTATGGTATTATATGGTATAGAATGATATAGAATGGTATGGTATAGAATGGTATAGAATGGTATGGTATGGTATAGAATGGTATGGTATGGTATGGTATGGTATAGAATGGTATGGTATGGTATAGAATGGTATGGTATAGAATGGTATGGTACAGAATGGCATGGTATAGAATTGTATGGTATGGTATGGTATGGTATGGTATGGTATGGTATAGAATGGTATGGTATGGTATGGTATAGAATGGTATGGTATAGAATGGTATGGTATGGTATGGTATGGTATGGTATGGTATGGTATGGTATGGTATGGTATGGTATAGAATGGTATGGTATGGTATAGAATGGTATGGTATAGAATGGTATGGTATGGTATAGAATGGTATGGTATAGAATGGTATGGTATGGTATAGAATGGTATGGTATGGTATGGTATGGTATGGTATGGTATGGTATAGAATGGTATGGTATGGTATGGTATGGTATAGAATGGTATGGTATGGTATGGTATGGTATGGTATGGTATGGTATAGAATGGTATGGTATGGTATGGTATGGTATGGTATAGAATGGTATGGTATGGTATAGAATGGTATGGTATAGAATGGTATGGTATGGTATGGTATGGTATGGTATGGTATGGTATGGTATGGTATGGTATAGAATGGTATGGTATGGTATAGAATGGTATGGTATAGAATGGTATGGTATGGTATAGAATGGTATGGTATGGTATGGTATGGTATGGTATGGTATGGTATAGAATGGTATGGTATGGTATGGTATAGAATGGTATGGTATGGTATGGTATGGTATGGTATGGTATGGTATGGTATAGAATGGTATGGTATGGTATGGTATGGTATGGTATGGTATGGTATGGTATGGTATGGTATGGTATGGTATGGTATAGAATGGTATGGTATGGTATAGAATGGTATGGTATAGTAAGGCAAGGCAAGGCAATTTTATTTGTATAGCACACTTTCAACAGCAGGGTAATTCAAGGTGCTTTACATGATTTGGTGATAAAAAAACACATAAAAGAAACACACATTACACATGATACACAATAAAGCAAGAGAAAAATAAAAAAAGCAAGAGAGCATGAACACATTTCATACATATGACATCAAGCATTTACTCAAAGGCAATTCTAAACAGATGGTCTTTAGTCTCGATTTAAAGCAGTTCAGAGTTTCAGCAGCTCTACACTCGTCAGGAAGTCTGTTCCAGATAAGGGGAGCATAAAAAGTGAAAGCTGCTTCTCCATGTTTAGTTCTGAGTCTAGGGATGTTTAGTAGGCTAGAGTTGGAGGACCTGAGTGGTCTTGGTGGTTGGTACCATGACAATGGTAGTAGTATGGTATGGTATAGTATAGTATGGTATAGAATGGTATGGTATAGTATGGTATAGTATAGTATGGTATAGAATGGTATGGTAGAAATACTTTTGTTCGTCTGTATGGGGTGCACATACACAACCCGGAAGGGTGGGGGTAGCTTTTTATCAATAGGAACATTTCTCATTTAGCAATCAGAAGGTTGTGAGTTTAAATTCAGCTTCCACCACAATTGATGTGCCCTTAGGCAAGGTACTTGAGTCCAGGTTGCCTGTAATCTGCATATCAGTGTGTGAGTGTGTCTGGGTGAATTTGATCAGGTGGACTAAAAAAAGGCATGTTCAACCCATTTAAACAGCGAAGTGAAACTTCATGGTTTTCTATATCATTGGGAAAAAATGTAACTCACTTTCTAAAAACGTTAATTTATAGTAATTAAACCAGGTATAGACTTTAAAAAAAAACAAACAGAAAGGTTTGATTATTGTTTGCTAGGAATGGATATCAAAAACCGGGAAGAAGTCTCTACCGGTTCCAGACCATAAACATCTGACCTTTATGTTTTTAATGTGGAGGAAAAACAAGTCCAATGTCTTTCTGATGGCTGAGCTATTCATCATTTCACTATAAAAGGAGGCTACTTCTCCTGAAGAGGGAGTAGCAACAAGTTCCCAACACATATGTGGCAATGCACCTCCAGAGTGCTTTGTACCAAAATAACAATGAGCTCCAAGCTGTGCGGTCATTGCTTTTTGCTTAAGGTAAAATATTAGAGTTGTGTATTGATGAGAACGCTCTGGATGTTAGGTAAAGTGTGTTAGATAAAGTAGATACAGTGACTTATCAGTCAATCCGCCATCGACTGAAATCCTTTAGTTTTCCAATAATTGGCTCTGATTGTTGATAAGCATGTCAGAAAGCGAAAATCTCAAATCTTTGGTGTTTAATAAACATGTAAATATGTTTATTAAATATGTTTAATAAACATATTTACAGAAATATTCAGACATTTTCAGATGCAGCTGAAGGCCTGAATATTACTCTTTATCTCTTTAAATGTGATTCACAGAGCAGTGACTGCAGCTGCATGTTCAGCAGAAGCTTTATGTGCAGAATAAATGTGATGAAAAAGGAACGGTAAGCTGCAGGATGAATTATGAATGAGATCAGTGAAGCATCACCACCTTCCTCTGACCACAGAGTGATTATGTCCTACAGGATGTTGTTTTTATGGTGTCGTGGTTTGTAAAAACAGAAAAAAAAACGATGCCACCCGCCTTCTAATGTCACCATATGGCCCATATAAAACCCCACCTGGACACCCATCGATGACCCTTTAGTTCACTAACATGTTTTATAAATCTCAGCTATTTCGCAGTTTCCACTAAAATGAAGAGACACATTATTTAGCTCTGTGAAAAACAGCAAGAAAAATATTTTTTAACATTTGCCAGCAGGACTCCGCCTCTCCATGATGTGTTGTGTTCAAATAAAAACAGACTATGGTTTTTCGGAAAGTCTGAGACTCACCTTTCCGTTGGGACTGGCCTTCTTAAACACTCTGGAATCAAGCAGAAAGACAAAAACAGGTCAGGGGATGTTGTTCTCTGTTCATGTTTATCATTTACATCATTATTTATCTGGTTTTCTGCTGAGGTCTAGCCCTCTCCTGTCCTGAATGACGCTGGTTCAAACCCAACTTTTACTCAAGCACTCTATGCAATCAACTGTTCGCTGTCGCAGCAAGCTTTCTGAGGGGGAGGGACTGCTGCAAACCAATCGGGTGAGCTTCTTTTGAGGGATACCTTTTTAACACTTAGTATCATAAGCTAAGATGGACTGAGTTCAATTTAGTTCAATTCAATTTAAAAATACTTTGATCTCATAGGGAAAATAAATGTAACACATATTGTTCAAGTTTCTTCAAGGAGTTGTTGTAGATGCTGATGGCTGGTGGCAGGAAGAATCTCTTGTAGCAGTCTGTATTACAGCGGCACTGAAGAAGCCTCTGACTGAATACACTTTGTTGTTGTATGACAATCCCATGAGGAGGATGCTCAGGGTTGTCCATAATGTTCTTGATTGTATGAAGAATCTTTCTTTGCATTATCATCTCCAGATGTTCCACAGTTGTCCCAAGAACAGAACCAGAACCTTCTTTATCAGATTGTTGAGCCTTTTTAAATCCCTGGCTCTGATGCTGCTACCCCAACAGATGATGAAGAGATTACACTCTCCACAACAGACTTGTAGAAGATCTGCAGCATCTTGCTGCAAACCTTGAAGGACCTAAGCTTCCTCCAGAAGTCCAGTCTGCTCTGTCCCTTCTTGTAGACGGTTTCACTGTTCAGGCTCCAGTCCAGTCTGTTGTCCAGATGAACTCTGAAGTATTTATACTCCTCCACTTCTTCTCTCATGATAGAAACAGTTTTTGACCTAACCCTTTGTCTCCTGACATCTATATTCATCACCTTTGTTTTGTTCTCGTTGAAGATAAGACGATTCCACACGGTGACACAAAGCCGTCCACCAGCTCCGTTTTTTTTTTTAGGCAAAGTCGCTTCTTATGGGTTTCAACTTTGCAGACAGAGAGACTAACACCCTGCTGTCAGTCATCATCACTTTCCTTCCTGCTCCTCTTCTAAATCTGCTTGATAGGAACCCCCTCCCCCAGCCCTCGTCGCCCAGCCCTCTCCCCTGTGTTAATGCGGTCATAAATTAGCGTCTGCAGCTCCATTAGCTCCCAGCTTCCACCGCGATCAGCAGCATCAGGACGGCGTGTTACAGGAAACTGCCCGGACTCCTGGGAGCACGCTCTGTGCACAATTAGCTGCTCGCCATAAACTCTGTAATTATTCCAATTAGATTTTAACGCCGAGCATTTTCAAGGCCTCACTTCACGAATCACCCCGAGCTCCAGGAGAGGAAATCTGCTAATTAAAGTCAACATTAAAAACTCAGGTTCAGAGCCCGTTTCTTCTCATCATCGCGGCGAATTAAACCTCATGTTTTGGATCACAACATTCACTTTTCCAGCACAGTTCAGCTTCGTGTTTTTGTGGGAAAAACATGAAGATCTCACTCTAAGACAGATTCAGAACCAGTAAAACCTTTGATCCAGGATCTGGACCTGGTTGTGGACAATACTGAGCTCAGAAAGGGATTAAACTAGACTGGAAATCTCATCTAGTCTAGGTTGTTTTTCTTAGCTGCCTAGTTTATTTTATTTTTTCTGAATTACTGGGACATTATTGAATTTGATTGGAATCAAAGTGAACCGGACTGTTGAGCTGTTAAGTAATAAAATAGTTTGATCCTTTTAGAAAATGTGGCATTAACCGGTATGAACTGAAGTGTTTTTATTTGAAATAAATCAGAACCACAGGCAGATTTGTTTCTACTAGATCTGTCTTGAATTTTAGAACCGTTAAACTATTTTTGACGTATTTACACTAGATTAAAATGAACTGGTTTGAACTGAGATAAAATTATTTTGTGTTTTGGAGTTTATGACTTCTCAGATCTGCTCTGCAGGTCGTATATAACTGGATGGAACCACAGTCAGAACGGCTTTTCTGGACCAGAACTGGATTAAAATAAAATGAGTGATATTGAAAGAATGATCTTGAGGTGGATTATAACTGCATCGGGAAGAATTAGAGTAAAATGAGCAGAATGCCTCAAACTGGACTCTATTTAACTGGAATGAATTGGAGTTAGGTTTGTTACAATCAAAATGGCCTCAGATGGAGTTTTCTTATTTAAACTGGAGAATAATTCAGTTGATTTATTGATGTATGTTTTCAGAATGAATAAGAATTTAAAGAAAAATTGGGATTTGTATTGGTTGGCTTTGGATTCTGAAAAGTTTTAAATAAACTGTTTTCAAAGAACAATCAGTGATGGACAAAAATGAATGGGAATGGACTGAACCGGACAGTAATTACTGAAGATAAACTGGAACGTATTAACTGTAATGAATTAGTTACAACTGGAGCACAGCAGGCTTGCCTTTTTGACTGAAGATGGAGAATATTAGAGTTGTGCCGGACCTGTATGATTTACATAATTCTGGGATCACTTGGACTTGAATTGGACTCAGTTTCATTTAAAGGTTTTAGATCATAAATGGATGATATGGCCTGTAATGATCTGGCGTGAAATATTGTAGATTGAAGGGAAATTAGCGGTCGACGCTAATCTGGTTAGAAATGGGTTTATTTTTAAGGAAAACAGAGAAAATTAAATTGCGTTGCATTTTAAGCTGGAATCAGTTGGATAAAACTAAAATAGAGTTGGTTTTAATGGGGCTTGAATGAACAGCCTATTCGCAGACAGACGTAAACCGTCTTCTGTGGAAAGACGAGGCACGATTCCAGTGAAGCAGCTCTGCCCAAATGAAACCGAACAGAAGCTGAATTGATTGGCCGCAGCTCGTTAAGGCCGACGGTTTTATTTGCTTCCCATCATCGGAGTGAGAAGATGAAGCTGCTGCACTCAAGAGAAGAAGACTGTAAACAGCATTAAAGATTCATTAGTCAAACCAACAGAGCAGACGACCAGCGTCGACGCAGATCTGGTTTTCGGATCAGCTTTGACAGCCAGCAGACAGGAAGTGATTAGAGCCTAATAACAGATAAATCCCAGCCTTCATGTTAGTATAGCTTTACAGTCAGGCAGTGAGAGCAAACAGCAGAAGGAAAGCCCTCACACACAGTTCAGAGTGTTTCTAAGAATAAAAAACACTCAGAGTTGGATTTGTTGGTAAAGTTGAATCCATCAGACAGACCAAACAAATTATTCATCACGTTTGTTTCCATCAGCTGGTTTGAACAGAGTGAAATGGTTTGAATTGTGGTCTGCAGGTGGCGCTGCAGGCTACGCTCTACATGGCATACAGGTCTTTGGGAATTCTGCCGTTGGAATTGATTGAGCGGCGGCCATGTTTGTAGTCCAGAAGCAGAAACACCTAATTGATCATGTGATCAGCTGTGAGAGGATCTATTTGGTCTCTCAGTCACAGTCCAAACGTTTTCATTTTAAATTCGATGCAGGAAGAATTCACAGCGGAGGAAAAAAGTTCTGCAGGTTGAGCCCGGCTTGAAAAAAACGATGTTTAAACGGATCTGTTGTTCTGAATCTTGAAGAAACGTTCTCAACATCCGGTCGTATCCCAGCAACGACTTCTTTAAAAGAATCAACATAAAGTTTAGGTTTGACCCCAAACATAATGTCTGCTATTCTGTCAGATTTTGGTGGTTTTTTAAATTAATTAACAGAACCTGAGCTGATTATCATCTGGGAAGAGTCACGTTGGTGTTCCTCAGGGGCGTGTTTTAAGACTCTAATTCAATCACTGAAACCTATTAAATTATAATTTTAATTATTTAAAGGCTCAATTCATATTCATGAACATATCAATGTAAATATGCCAGAGAGGCAAATTTACATCTGAAGTACCTTGCAGGTCACTTCCCGACAACACAATATTTTTGGAACATAAAAGAGAGACATGGCAATATTTTACACCATACAGATACAAAATTAGCAATCTCATTTTTGATTTCTCATTTGCCATATTTTAAAGATGAATTTTAAATGTTTTGAAATTTGAACTTTTCTTATCATAGCTGGAATATAATTCCAAATCTCCCTGTTTACTGTAAGACGCATTTCTGTGAGGTTATTAAACAGTCACCTCTAGTAGATACTCTCATAGCTCTCCCACTAAGTTTAGATTTAAATATGATGGCCTCTCTCAATGAAGGTGAAGAAAGACCATGTAAAATTATGTTAATAGGAAAGGCAAGTTGAACATTTTTAAACTTAAACTTTCTAAGATTTGCCAAATTTAACATGTTGTATTGATGAAGAATAATGCAGTGATGGAAGACATAAGGTTTTCTTTCAAATATTTGTAATGTTTTTTTTTTTTGTAAAGGGATTCTATTGATTTCAAAGCTTTTAAGTTTGTCATTGACCCGTTTGTGAAAGAATAGTCGATATGCGACAAAATCACAGCATGGAGGAACATTCTGGCTGCATTTTCTGGTACTTAATTGGTAAATCAGTCACAGTGGATCATCTATTTGTATTCAAATGTTTTCCTGATATCTTTGTGAGATATCTGTGAGGGTTTTTTTTGTGGGGGGGGGGCTGCACAGTGGCGATGTTGGTAGCACTGTTGCCTTGCAGCAAGAAGGTCCTGGGTTTAAAAGGTCTTTCTGCATGGGGTTCGCCTGTTCCCCCTGTGCATCCTCCCACACTCTGTTAGGTCAACTCCTCTCCCCAAATTGCCCTTAGGTGTGAGTGTGTGGCAGTTTGTCCTGCTTGTCTCTGTGTTGCCCTGCGATGGACTAGCGACCTGTCCAGGATATACCCCGCCTCTCGCCTGTTGACTGCTGCAGACGAGCACAGTATAGATAATGGATGGACATCTGTGTTTTGGGTAGAATCCCACAGGTCTGGTCCAGCAGCTGGTTTTTTCCACTCCCTCCTCCTCTTTCTCTTCTGACATGAGTCTTACAGCTTTAGCTGCTATTTGTAAGTAACTTTTAACACACATTATGAACTTTAATGACCCTAAAGCAGAGTGTAATTGATTAAAAATCAATCAGAGAGCTCAGACTAGCACCGACCAAACTGATTCTTCTCTCACTGTTTCACCGATTCTCTTCAAACTAGTAATTATGACCCATTTCTGAGGCTTTAAATCCAACCCTGTACCTGTTTTGAATCTGCTGTAATTACATCTGCTCACGCTGGTGATCAATGAGAGCTTCTGTGTTCAGACTCTATTCATCTGATCGATCAGGACACTGAGGGAACACTAACTGGCGGATCGATAGCCGATTGTTGTGTCAGCCTGAATGAAGCCTGAAGACTCCCTGAAGACGCCGGTTTACACGTGATGAATGTCCCGGAACAGCAGCGTCATTTAAACTGACCTCAGTCTGAATGCAGGTTTAAAACATGTAGAGATCCCAGTAGTTGTAAAAACCTGAGAGCACAGCTGGATGTAAAGGTTTACCTTCCGTCTTAAAGCTCTTTAGATGAATACTGCAATGCACCCAGATCTTTTCTGTTGCTTCCTATATTTCTGTTTCCACAATGAGTTTTGGTTTATTACTCCACCCATTCTTTCCAGCTGAAACATCTTTAAACGTTTAAGCGGCTCACAGAAGGTCAGAGGAATCACAACTTGGATCTATTTCACAGTTTTGACACAATCACAGTTAAAGTGTGATGATTATTTTCTCCCAGAATGTTCAGCCTCACTCTAGATTGTGACCCTGTGAAATATTTAAAATCTTTTTTAATCTAATCCACCTTCATAGCCACTTTTTTTTATCTCCACGTGAACATCCCATGCATCAGAACAAAGGTATTTCTGTCTCCGTTCAGCCAGTGAGTCTCTCGCTGTTGCAGGACGAACAGATTTCTGTCAAATCAGCTCAGAGACCCGCCCACACTCTCATTCACTCCCATTAGATTTCAATTGATTTTCTTTTTCTTTTCAAACTGTAATTCAATGCCCTCTTTAACTTGTCAGATCTGCCATGCAAAGATACTGTAGATGCTTAAGAATTGGTTTGTGTCGCCACCAGAAGGTTCTGACACTCATGGTTCAAGAATCTTTTAGATTTGACTATAGTTTTCACATCAAGATGATTTGTTTGAGAATTATATTCCTGTCTGCCTGACTCTGATCGGGCAGAGATTTCAGTATTTTAACTGATTCAAACTGGAGTTTTGAAACTTTTTGGCCCTGAAAAAATCATCCTGTAAACATATTGAATGTGTGGCAATAATAAACGGGGATTTCTCATCTTTTTAAATGTTTTTAACTCTTTCAGGTCAATTTCAATCAGCTGTTTTTATGCGTTTCCTTTCAATCTTTACACACCATTGAGTTATACATAAATTAATTCAATTCTATGGAAAAATGCACGACTAAAAGCATCTAAGTTGGAGCCATCATGTGAAAGCATTGTTTTTATTTTAAAATTGTGGCGCTGAAGGTGGCAACATGTTGGAAGAGGTCTGTTACTTTCTTTTTGATTTTATTTTTTCCACATTAAAAGATTTAATTCATAGGTTTCTGACAGAGACATTCCTGCTTTGGGACAATTATTCCCTCTGGTTCTGGATGCTGTGCATTCCTCATTACTTTTGGGCAGTTCTTATGATGCGTAACCATAGCAACAAGGTATGTTACAACAAGGAGGTGCTGATCAGCATCTTTAAAGCTTAAACAATCCCGGGTTGACCCTGGTGTAGTGGAGACACGCGCATACCGGGAAAGTCCCGAAAAATTACCCTGAAGTTCCGATAGTGGAAACGCGCCTATTTACTCCTCTTGGACCAACATGTAACAACAGCAGACAGTCGCCTGCGTTGTGTCGTTGACTTCACAGCAATCCCTCACACTGAGCAAGCATGTAGCGACAGTGGAGAGGAAAAACTCCCCTTTAACAGGAAGAAACCTCCAGCAGAACCAGAACCAGAACCTGGCTCAGTAGGAGCGGCCATCTGCCACGTCCAAAAGCGCATTGCAGCTAAGCAGGATACCAGACCAGGTATATCTTCTATGGAGAGAAAAACACTGAGAGAAAACAAAGTTAACAGTCGAAATAACAGAATGCTGATTGGTTGTAACTCAGAGGGAAATGAGCAGACTGGCGAAGCTGTGTATGACAGCTTATAACAACACAGCAAACAGAAACAAGGCAACCACCCCTGGTTCTTCCATGTCCATCTCTTGTTATTTCTGCTGCTGTGGAAGCATTTTGACGCTACTCACTGATGAAGCGGTCATGATATGCAGACGTCTTAGCAAATTCCTTAAGGGGCCAATTTCGTATGGAGACACGACGGCTGAGAGGAGCGGGCCAAACAATTTTCCCCGATAGAGGAAAGTCTGGTAAAATTACCCTGAAGTTCGGATAGTGGAAACGCACCAAAGAGAAGAGAGAGAAGGAGGAAGTTAATCCCTTCCTCCAACGTCTCTCTGCTCGGCTTTCTGACCATACGGCCAGATTTAAAGAGGAACGGCAAAAGCAAATGAGGTGGATTAGCAGAGCTTGCCAACAGCTGATGGTGTCATCCAGGAAATGTTACTGTGGAAAATCGTCTCTGCTGCCCGGATATTGAGCTGTTTGCATGCCATGCTAATCACGAGGCTGTCATACAGCAACAGTCTTCAGTCAGAGACCTTTTCAGATGTATTGCAAAACTGACTGCTACTGGAAATCCTTCCTGCCCACAGCGTCACCATCCACAACGACTCTTTGAAGATACTTTGAAGATACTGATACTTGAAGATCCAAGTATCAGTATCTCCTGTCCATGTCTCCCACATTAAATATTTCCTCTATCCTGACAGAAGGCTGCAGAGCCTCTCCGCTCTCTGACCGATCATTACCTGACCCGATACCGGGTCCATCAGGACATTACAGCCGCAAGCAAACAAGAATCTGTCATCTTTGATTAATCTGTCTCCTGGTCCCTGTTTCAGCTGATCTATGGAGGAACTCCAGGTTTTGCTGATGAGGACCACATCCATCCAACCTGCTGCTGCTCTGCTGGCTGCCTGACAAACTCCACTTTAAAATGCCTGTAAATACTTTCAGCCCCGAATCCATCCGACTGCAGCGCTGATCTACGAGCCAAAACCAGGCGCTTTATACGAGGGACACGGATGTAGGACAAATACGAGGAAATAATAACTGATGTTCCTAACAACCTTCTTTCTGTTCCTATAGGAGCTAGAATAGTTTGAAGGAGAGATGTTTCTATGGTGAAGCTTTTCCACATCTTGGAGTCTGAATATAAGGAACATAGCACTTATCCATAACAATAATGTGATAATGAGTCCTGTAATCTGAGAACCATGAGAGAGATGATTTGATGCAGAGATAGAAAGATGATAAAAATGTTCCTCCGGCTGCAGATTTCTGCTTGTTAACATTCACAGCGAAGAGTTGCGTTAATGCTGAGTTAATCTGGTTTAAAGCTGCAGAGACCTACATGATGCTGGGATCACACCAGTAACACCAGTACATCTGACCCGGCCAGGGGGATTCTCACAGAGTAAAAGTGTTCTGGCTGTGCTGAAGTTTGGATTAAAGCAGCTTGTTGTTGTGATGATGCTGGAGCTGCATCACTCCAAGCTGCTCTGTATGTCGGATCAGTCGCTTTGAGCTCATTAAGATTCTCTCGACACAACCTGCTCAGATCATCGAGGCTGAGAACACAGAGAGATGCCAAGACCCACAGAAACATGATGAGAGCTACAAAAACCCACACAAATACGCCACAACCCACAGATACTTACAAAAAAAACACAGAGACCCACAAGAACCCAAGAAGGCCCAAGAAAACATGATGGGACCCACAAAAACCAAAAACACAACAAGGCACACAGAAGTACACCAAGACCCACAGAGACCAAACAAGGCCCACAAAAACACATAGAGACCAATAGAAACGCGCTGAGACCGACAACAATCTACAGTCACTCACCGAGACCCACAAAAACACATCAAGACCCACAGACACACACAGAGACCCACAAAAACTTACAAAAAAACACATCAAGACCCACCTACAGACACGCGCGGAGACCCACAGAGACCAACAAAAACCTACGAAAAAAGACAACAATACCCACAGAAATCTACAGACACACACCGAGACCCACAGTGACCCACAAAAACCTACAAAAAAACCCACATCAAGACCCACAGAAACCCCCAGAACCATACCGAGACCCACAGAAACCTACAGACACGCACGGAGACCCACAGTGACCCACAAAAACCTACAAAAAAACCCACATCAAGACCCACAGAAACCCCCAGAACCATACCGAGACCCACAGAAACCTACAGACACGCACGGAGACCCACAGTGACCCACAAAAACCTGCGAAAAACACATCGATACCCACAGAAATCTACAGACACTCACCGAGACCCACAGAAACATACCGAGACCCACAAGAACCCACAGAAACACCCCAAGACTCACAGAAAACCACAAAAGCCTACCAAGACCCAAAGAAAAAGACAGAGATCCAGAGAAACCTACAGAAACACGACAAGACACACAGAGACCTACATAAACCCAGAAAAACACTTTGAGACCAAGAGAAACCCAACATGCCCCACACTATGTTCACACGACAACGTCACACAGTTGCTGCAGATTTTTCAGATAAACATCCATGATTTAATCTTCTGTTCCACCCCGTCCCAAAGATGCTCTGGTGGATTGACTTCTGGTGTCCATGGATACCATTGGAGAACTGTGACCTCACTGCCACGCTCAAGGAGATGATCTGAGCTTTGTGAGATGGTGCAATTTCCTGCTGGACGTAACCAGAAGATGGGTCAGGTGTGGTCATAAGGCAATGGAGATGGTCAGCAACAATACTTGGGTAGGCTGTGGTGGTTTAATGAAGATCAATTGGTACTGATGGGTCTCAGAGTGAGGCAAGATATTTTCCATACCATGATACCACCACCACCAACCTCGACTGCGGTTACAACGCTTTATACTGTTTACATGTAACAGAAAGTAAGAGCCCACACTGAACCAAAACTTTATGGTTGAATGTCTGAATTCTTCAATGATTCTAACCTTTTTCCAGCCGTTCTGATCACATCATTCAGAACCTTTCCTCTGGTAATTTAATGTTACTTTAAAAAGCTCCATCCTGAAGGGTTTCCTCAAGCGTCAGTTTTAAAGAGCAAACATGCCTTGCTCCCACAGAGACAGCATGGAGGATGGAAGCAGAGCAGGAACTATTGATCCAACATCTCTCTGACATGATGGGAAAACTGCAGCTGCATGAAGACAATCAAAGAGAGGCGGGTGTCTGAATTCCTTCCTGATCCTCAGAGTGTTACCCAAACACGTTCAGTCGTTTGTTTTAGGTCATTTTTAATCGGGTTCCCCTCTGAGAAAGTGTCAGAATGTCATCATGATAAACTGGAGCAAAAACATGAGATCAATAACAAATTAGCTTTTATTTTGAAAACAGGTAAAGGCCTCACATTGAGCTCAGCAGCCTGATTGGTTTTTTACTAGATTCGGTGATTATGAGTAATTAAAATTGTCCTTTAAACTCTTTTTGATGTAATAAAACTGAGCTTCTAGATTTGAAGTATTTCTTCATGTCCTCCTGACTCTGTCCTTCCTCAACTCTTCAGTCTCTGGGCTGATTCCCGAATCTACTGCGGCCCAGTTAGTGTCCAAGGCATCTCGCATCTTCCTAGGGACCAATGCAAGACTTCATCGCTCCTGTTCTCTGTTCTGCTATAGAGGAGATGATGAACTCATCACTGGAAACCAGTCGCTGTTCCCTCCTGTCTAAACTAGATTCTTGACCAGGTTTTGACCAACAGGGTCTTGCCAATTCTGAGCTGACTTCTAAGCTTCCCTTTAAGAGTAAAATGTTGGAACAGCCTACACACCATCTATAAACATCTGGACATCTTCTCATATTTTTTTACCTTTCAGCTGCAGACTATCCTCAGACTATTTTTCTCATCCGCCTCTCTCATTGAATCATCTCTCTCTTGGTTTAAATCTTTCTGATCATACAGGAAACTCTCTACATTGTACAGCCCTTGATCAATCAAGGAGTTCCTCAAGGCTGTGTCTTCAAACCACAGCTATTTATAATTTAAAAGATCCAGCTGGTTTCAATTATCTCCAACCATAGTCTCAGATTTTATTCACATCATCACGAAACAAGGATCTACCTGAGCACCAAACCACCAATTGAGCTCCCCACACACAAACACTCACTCTTTGCTCAGCTATTACCCCTGTGTCCACTGTCTCCTTTGGGTTTCCACCCTAAACCCATCCATCTATCCGCTACTGCCCTTCTCCAGCATGGCCCATCCTGAACAGTTCACCAGTCCATCACAGGGTGTCTCACAATAAATGCTTCATCAAATCGGCCCTATTCCGTCTCAGAAACTTCTCCACGCTCTGACCATCCCTCCCTGAGCCAGTGGTAGAAGCTTCCTTGTTCCAAAACCTCCATTCCAGATTACTGCTGGGGTGTCTGATTGGATCAAACTATAGGAATATAGTTGGAAAAGCTCATGGATGTCCAGCACGCTGCTGCCAGGACTCTGACCTTTAACAAACCAAGACAACCCAACCCTCATGCAGCTTCAGCAGCTTCCTGTTAGCTCTCAGATCTGCCACTGAATTCTACATCTCGTCTAATGACTAATCATTTTCATGGCTTTGCTTGAACTTCAACTTCAACATACAGTTCAGAGTCCTGTAACGGTGCAGTTACCTGGAAGGAAGTTTCTTTAATGTGGGCGGGTTGCGAGTAAGAGATTATAATTGTTTTAATGTTTTGTTTAGGACTTCCAAAGAGGATTGTGTTGATATTTTGTGTTGGTGGAAACAGCATGGCAGAATATTTCCCCCATCTCTGCAGCACATCTTCTAAAAGTATTTTCAGCCATCACACTTGGCCCCACGTTGGGCGCCAAGTGAAATGGCTAAAAATACTTCAGGGTTTCCATAATAAAGAAGACTGAGTCCCAGAAGGCGTTTAAGTATTTAATACAAACATGTTTGGCCAAAACATGGAGGGGACAGAGATTACTCATGCATCGCCCTACCCAACCTTTCTGACTAACAGTTTAAATAGTATTCAGCAATCGCTGTTCATCTCTGCAGCACGTCTTCTCCAATCTTCACGCCCAGCCTCTGGAGAACTGGTTCCTGCCAGTCGGATAGCAAAGCATGACCCAGTTCATCCGAGGTTAGACTGTTAAGTTATCTTGCTGCCCCGGCGTCTGCCTCTCTGGTGATCTGACACATCTTTATCAGAAACAGTAAGCTTGCTTCCCCTAACTTTGCCATCTCGCCCTAGATACATTTGCTAGACAGAGAATATATACTTAGATCCTAATTAGATAGGAATTTTTCCACCACAATGCGCTCCTCCTGAATCAGTGGATAGGATGCACCGGTCTGTGTCCGCAGAAGGTAAGCGCTTCAAAGCTTCCATAAATCTCCAAGGTGTTGTCAGTTCTCTGTTAGCATTGCATTGAGTACGATGTCCAGATTTGAGATGATGCTCTCATTGGAATCATTGTTTTTATTGATTCAGTTTCCTAAATTCTGTGCGTAAAGTTGAAAATAAATCTGCATCAAGTGGTCAGTGTGAATTGTAAACTTTGAAAAAGAGGGACGGCCTTTAGATTTTTGAATATTGCAAAGCTGATATTTATTTGATGCAGAGATCGCTGTGCAGCAACAAAATATTGTCCACGGTCCCTGGCTTTACCTGTGTTCTCCGTTCCTGAATCGCAAATTCAGTCTAAGAAAAGTCTCTCTCTGGCAGCGCAGGATGGCTAGATAGCGAGAATATTCTGCTATCAGCGCAAAGTTATTCTAGTATAGGCTACTGTCTCCACAAACACAATATATCAACACGATTCTCTTTGGCAATCTTAAACAAACAAAACTATTATATAAATATATTTTCACCCACATTCCGCCTGCAGTAAAGAAACTCCACCAGACCATGAAATTTAATTTATCTATTTTTCTATCATGAAAGAGGTACATTGAACATTGCAGGACTCTGCCCTGTTTGCATAAGGACTATGAGTCATTTAAAACCTTGACAGATCCACTGAGTAGAAAGCTGCAGCATCTGCGCAGAAAGAAAACACGACTGTATAATTCAATTCAATTCAATTCAGTTTATTTATATAGCGCCAATTCACAACAGATGTCATCTCAAGGCACTTAACAAGAAGTCATTTCAATACATTTATACAAACATTCAAATCAGTTAAAAAGTTTCCTATTTAAGGAATCCCAGCAGATTGCGTCAGTCATTGGCGTGAGGTTGGGCCCCGTTGATGCAGACTTTCCAACCACAGCAATCCTTCAGCAATCCCTCATACTGAGCAAGCATGTAGCGACGGTGGAGAGGAAAAACTCCCCTTTAACAGGAAGAAACCTCCAACAGAACCAGGCTCAGTAGGAGCGGCCATCTGCCACGACCGTCTGGGGGTTAAAGAAAGTGGAATAATAGTTCGTTCAGATACTGATTATGTGGAAATTGCACTGGGAGCAGAAATGGATGTTACATCAGCACTGGTAAGAAATTCTTTATCAGTATTTTAAAAGTGGTGGGGAAAAAACCGTCAATCATAAATATAGCAGAGGACATGTATAAATGATGCTTATGGACATGTGGTCCTGAAACACTTTTTGGACTGTGCAAAGACGTTTTGATTTTAACATGTTTAAAGCGTGCATTTTCTATGAGGTTTGAAAAAACTGTTAAATAACAAACTTCAGATAGGTCTTCACAAGTACAAAAATGATTTTTAAAATATCTGGAAATTATTAATAATATAAATTATAATTTGGAGGAGTAATTATTTCTAATTTTAAGTCATACTGGACAAAAATTAAACCAAAATCTGAAATAATATCCTGAGAGACCTGCGATGGACTGGCGACCCGCCTCTCGCCCCATGACTGCTGGAGATAGGCACCAACCCCCCCGCAACGCTGCATAGGATGGATGGGTATAGATTATCGATGGATGGATGGAATATTCTGAGAAAACAAGTATTTTATTGTCAATGTAAGTAAAAAGCAGTGTTTACACTCAGCCTTGAGTTTTCATGTTCATCCTCCTCAGTCAGTTTATGGATCAACTCTCACTTTGCACAGCATTATTATAATTTTTGTCTAAATGTGACCCACGGGGTCTTTGCCACTCTTGTCACACACAGAAACATATTTGCCACCCATTTCTTGCAACCAGATGGTATATCTTTTGCAGTTTGTCCGAAAATCTACCCTTGTGCTTTGAGCTCTTGTAAACGGCAGCAACACCGCACAATGGAGCAAAAAGCGGTCACCATGCAGCCTGCTGTTTGTTCCGTCAATAAACTAATCAGAACCAGGCACTAGGCGGCAGCTCGGGGAGGACGTCACATGAGAAAAAGGCTGTCGCACTACATGCATCGCATCATTCAATTCTAGTATGGTCACTTGAACGACGAAAACACGGACATTTTCATCAATCTATGAAATCCCACCGAATGCCCCGGGCAACACGTTAAAAGTGGACATATCCAGGGAAAAGAGGACGGACCAGACTTAAAAACTTCCAGCGCAGCTGGCCACATTATCTGGAATGTTCCTACTGATTACATCCAGACACAACAGAATAATCAGCAATTCATTGGGGTACAGATCCTTCTCCTTTGACTGCAGCAGAAGGTTTTTTGGGTTGTTAATGTCTTTTTTTGCCTACTTGAGGTCTTAATATCCATCCATCCATCGTCTTTCACTTAATCTGGGGTTGGATCGTGGGAGGACCAGACTTAGCAGAGAGACCCAGACTTTACTCTTCCACCTGTGCCAGCTCCTCCAGGGGAATCTCAAGGAGTTCCCAGACTAGCAAAGAAACTTAGTCCTTCCAGTATGTCCTGGCTGTCCTCCTGGTAGACGTGTCCAGAACACCTCACCAGGGAGGCATCTATCCTGACCAGATGCCCGAGTCACCTCAAATGGCTTCTCACGATGTTGAGGAGCTGCGGCTCTACTCTGAGCCCCTCCTCGATGACCGAGCTTCTCACCCTATCTGTAAGGGAGAGCCCAGACAGACACTCTTGAAACTCATTTCAGCTGCTTTTATCCAGGATCTCGTGTTTTCTGTCATTACTAAGAGCTCAATTTTTCTCTCATTCCTGTACAAGACCCTGAGTTGCTCAAACACCTCCACTTGGGGCTGGACCTCGTCCTTGACTCAGAGAAGGGACTGTATCCTCTTCCGGCTTACCGCCATGGTCTCAGATGTGGAGGTGCTGATTCTCATCCAAGTTGCTTCACAATCAACTGAGGACTGTTCGGGTGAAACCTGGAGCATCACGGTCTGATGAAGCCAACAGAACAACGTCATCTGCAAAAAGCAGACCTATTTCTGAGGCCACCAAAATGGATCCCCTCGACATCCCAGCTAAGCCTAGAAATTCTGTCCATGAAGGTTATGGAAAAGAATCGTTTGACTCCATCAAGCAACCATTGGAAACAAGCCCAATGCAGACCAAGCTCTGACACCGGTGGTACAGGGACCTAACAATCTGTATCAAAGGGCCTAGTACCCCATACTCCCAGAGTACCCACCAAAGGACACGGTCGAACGCCTTCTCCAAGTCCACAAAACACATGTAGACTGGTTGGGCGGACTCCCATGCACCCTCCAAGACCCTGATAGGGGTGTAATGTCAGTGTTAGTAGTAATATTATATTGACAACGAATTGGATATCATTCCCACTGCATAAAAAACCAACAAAGATCCTAAAATACCACTGAGGAACCACAGTGGGGTCTTTATCCAGTATGACAGGACACCATGGTAAGAGTGGGAGAAATGTACCACAACTCTGGTTTGAGCTGCACCCTGAAAATGAGCAGAAATGCTGTTTCTGCAACTGTTCCCGCGGTTAAGCAAAGGTTTCAGACAGCAAGAACCAAGCCTGGATTCAGGCAGTTTGAACCGTTGTTCAACCCAGAACTCCAGAGTTCTGGCTCCTGCAAATCTACGCTATTAACGGTTTGGGTCTGTACCCGTCACAGAATCTGTGAGAATGAGCAGCTCTGGAGTTAAAATGCTGCTCGGACCCTGAGATGAGGACAGAGCTTTGGCATCCAGTCCATTTTATATAGATTCAAAATGAATCCCAAAGTTTTCTGTTTTCATCTCATCATGTGGACCGAGAAGGAGCCGCTGTGATTCACACCGTTTCATTGAAAACAAGGCATCCGCTCTGTTTCACAACCAAAGACAACACGAACACATGCATTTAGAGTTAAAGGGTCCAGCAGAGACACAGCAGCCCGGTTTCACTGGATAAGCCTTTAAATATCTGAAATGACCCTTTATCCTCCCAAAACCAGCGACCTGCCCAGTTCCTCAGCTTCCCGTCTCTGGGACAGCCGTCAAAATAGGAGGGAGAAATGTGGAAAATATTTGTGGTGAAGCTGTCAGAGTGTGGCTCACAGGCGTCCCTCTGCTGCAGGTTCTGACCCGTTACATAACACTACAGCGCCGCACACACGAACAGAACCGAAGCAGAACCGACAGAAAGGAATTCAACAGAACAATCCCCACCTGGTTCCTTTATCTCCCATCCTGACGACACCGACGGCAGCCGGGCACAGAGAGATGGAGGAGGAAGAGGAGCAGCAGCAGCAGCAGGAGGAGGAGGAGAATAGGGGGGATGCCGTCACCGTGGAAACAGAGGGGAGGACCTCTCTCTCTGTATCTCTCAGGAAGCCGTCGTCATGCCGTCAGATTGTCTTCAGAGGGAGGAAAAACCACCTTCCGATCTCCGAGTGAAGCTGCTGCTCCTCCTCTTCCTCTTCCTCCTCCCTGTGTCTCCTCTCATCCTGTCAGCCTCATTAGCAGGAAGATGTGTTAAAACATGAGACACCCAGAGGACACATTATATTTCTGTCTCTGACTGTAGCATCCTGTTGTCCTCCGACCATTCGACTGATGGAGGAAAACTGATTAAATCCGTTTAGATTTGACCTCCAGGGAGATCCGATTTTAGGGGCTCAGATGTTTAAAAACAGGGGAAAAACAAAGCTGCAAAATTCACTGAAAGGTGTGATTATTTACTTATTAATTTGCCATTTTTCTTTTTCTGTATCATCAGAGCTTTTGACTGCGGACTTTGTGGACTGGTTCCAGCCGAACCGCCTCCTGATCAATAACCAATATCTGGCTGTGGATTTCTGCAGGCGCAGACCCACCACACTGACACCGGTGAACATCCAGGGAGTGGACATTGAGACAGCAGACTCCTATAATCACCTGAATAATAAACCGGACTGAAGTGGTAAAACTGATGCTCTCTACAGGGAGGTTGAGAGCAGACTCTACCTGCTGAGGAGACCGAGCTCTTTTGGACTTTTATAGTAGTATGATGGAGCAGCAGCTTATCTACAGCCGAGAGGAAGGCCAGCTCTGTCCCAGGATGTCCCCTCGACCCAGTGTAGGTGGTGGGAGACAGAAGGACCCTGGGTAAAATAGCATCCCTGTTGGACAGCGTCTCCCACCCCGTGCATGAAGCTGTTTAACTGGAAAGCTCCTTCAGAGACAGACTGCTGCATCCTAGGTGCATGAAGGAATGTTATCATAGGTCCTCGCCCCCTTGCTGTTATCATTCCTTCATTAAAACCAGGTGAAATGTGTCAAATCTCATTTCCAAGAGAGACCTGGTCCAAGACAGCAGCACAAGAGCAACACAGGGAATTACACATTCAGTTCAGTTTATTTTTATAGTGCCAACTCACAACAGATGTGATCTCAAGGCACTTTGCAAAAAAAGTCATTTCAGTTCAATCAAACATACATTCCAGTCCATCCCAGCAGATTGCATCGAGTCATAGACTTACAGTTGTGCCTCACAGACATGTTACAAGTTTTTCAGAGATCCTTAAAACGTAAGTTTTCTCCATCCTTTAAAAGTGTTTAAATTGACCTAAAGAAATCAAATTTATAATCTTTAATTCCCTTTGAAAGGTCATTCCAAGAAGATGTAATGTAAAAAGCTCTTTGACCCAATTCTGTTCTGATTCTACGGATTGATATTTGGAGGGCAGCACTAGAACGCAGACCATGACGGTTTTGATCAGTTTGCAGACAAGGAGTCAGACCAAGAAGAGACTTGTAGACAAAAACACATCCTGTGAGTAAATCTACGGGTATACTGAGAGGGCAGAGAAGCAGCAGCGTACAGCGACGTACACGGAGAAGGGAACCGGTGATAAAACAGAGTGTGAAAAAGTTACATAGATTAGGCGTTTCTGAGAACAATCTATTTAATCCAATAAAAGAAACCCAGTTTCAGCTTCCGCTTTTCGATAAGGTTCTGATCAATTATGATGCAGAAGTATTTGTAAGATGCCACCATTTCAATAGGAACCTCATTACCATGTGAGATTTTTGGAAGGTTGTCTGATTTTCTCACCATTTGAGAACAACACGCATTTTAAACTTTTCAGCATTCAGTATCGATTTTAGATTGGTTAAATTGGACTGTACTACCTGAAAAGCTGCCTGTAGTAATTCCAGAGTTTATAAAGATTCTTTGTACAAATACACATGCACATTTTGTAAATATGTCTTGAATCTAAGCAGGCCGTTTTTATACTCAACTGCACAGTATTTTAGTTGTTGCTGAGCTGAAGAGCTCCTTCAGTGACACACAGAGGAGCGTCATCATCACAGATCCTTCCTCCCAACAATCTTCTACACAACGGGTTGTTTTCATTCTGGCTGGGGGTTTATTTTGTAGTATTTTTAAATAGCTGTACAGTCTCTTCTTATTTTGTTTTTATATTTTTTATATTCATACCTTTGTGTTAATCTGCATGATTCCATTTGTTTTTCACTTTACTGCTGGTTCACCTGAATTTCCCCACTGAGGGACAATAACAGGATATATTCCATTCTGTTCTGGCTTGTTTACATGATACTCAGAGCACACAATGGCAACAACCCCAAGTTCATCCTTAGATTTGTGGTAAAGTTCAACGAGACAGAATAAATATTGAAAATGCTTCCAGGAATGTGTTCTGAATTTAGTTGGAACGTTTTTGTTTGCAACAACAGATTTAAGACGTCTCCTGTATGGAGATATTAGCTTCTCTGGTGGGACTTTGAACCGTCTTCTTCTCCGATCTGTGATCCTGTTGTATTAAAGTCGGGGGATTGGGCGGTTTGTACTAGCAGCCTTATTTTCTTTATCTTGAAGTTTCTGGTGTGAACCCCCGGCTAAAACAAATCCCCAAAAAGCTCAAGACAAAATGACACACTTGCTCAGGATGAGAGAACGGAAACTTCTGGCCAGAACTGTAAACCCAGTTTCAACCAAACTTGGTTTTTAATAAGAAAAATCTACAGAAAACCAAAAGTGGAAGGTAGAAACATTTACAAAACAAGTCGTCAGGGCAAAGTTTGCCGAAACAAAAGGTCCTCTGATTGCCTGCAGGTCAAAAGTCGTCAGTTCAGTGGCAGCAGCTGGTCCCTCATTAATGATCTCGGCGTGAAACAGCCTACAGCTCCTCCTCATCATCACCTGATGACGAAGGTCCTCGAGGCAAAGACGAGCCAGAGGACGACAGGACGAGGGAGAGTCAGAGATCCGAGTGTCTTCAGCTCCAGAAGCGGAGCAGACATATTAAAACCATTTTGCATTTCCGTCTGACAGAAAACCTCAGAGAGGAGAAGCTGCTGCTTCAAGGTTCAGAGTGAAACCCAGCCAGTCCCGAAGGACCGCTGATGCCTCAGGATGGAACGGGTCCTGGTCTTGAAGGAGGAGCTCGGGGGGGTCCGGTACAGGTGTCCTGTGGACCAGCTAAAGGTTTATGACCGCGGATCTGAGGGGTTCTGTGGGACCATCGGGTATTTGGGTTGTTTTTATGCACTGCAAAAAAGGATTTTCAAGAAAGTAAAAAATGGCTTGTCTCTGGAAATGTTTTCTTATTTTTTGTCGAAAGATAATTTTTTTTCTCAACTAGCAAGTTTTGCACAAGAAAATGAAGCTTATTCTAAGATTTCTTTGCCAGTTTTAAGAATTCTAGCCAAGCAACTTTTGCTCACCCCATTGGCAGATTTCTTTGCTCAAAACAAGAAAATGTGACTCTTTTTAAGAATATATTTTGCTTATTTCAAGCAGTGCTGTTTTTGCAATGTGGCCTTTTCTCACCAAATCTCCACATTCTGAACCCAGCTGAGCTCATTCCCAGTTCCAGGTCTACAATCCTGTGATCAAGGACAGGATCTGAGGGTGTCAAGTGAGGGAACCTCTGGACCTTCACTTTCCTTCTAGCAGATATGGTTCTGTCAGCGTTTTCACACCATGACCTTCAGCGTGCACCGGAGCGGTTCACGGTGAAGCAGCCCGGATGAGGTTCTGAGCACAGAATAATCCCTCCCACCTCAGGGGTGGGGAGATTCAGTGTCCTGGTTGGTTTGAGTGATGGCAGGATGGATGGAGCAGGAGACGGATGCACGGATGAGGCATCCAGTAGCTCGGGATTTTCTCCTCAATCTGGATTATGGTAGAAAGAAGGACCCAAGCAGCTGAAATGAGGATGGCCGGAGGGGCTCCATAATGGGGGCGTAGCTCAGAGCAGAGCTGCTGCTCGTTCACATTGAAAGGAGTCAGCTGCAGTGGTTCATCTGGAGGTTTTCTGGACTGAAGAGACCTTTGGGTTAGACCCTGAACTCTCTGGGGGGGTTCATGTATCTCTTCTGGACTGAAGAGACCCTTGGGATCGGGTGTTTAACCTAAACCTGTTACCAGCCACTGTCAGGTGGAAAATTTTTATCATCTCTCCACAGAAAGAGCTTTTAAAGGTTAAACATAAAGGTCCAGGGAGGGTTCTGGTCATCTAGCACCTTTGAGATGGAGTCATCTTTTACAGGACGCCCTGTACCTAAAATGGTCACTTCCAACCCACCAGAGGGTGATATTCTCAACCCAGCTCACAGTTTCCTGTTGGGAAAGGTTGATCCATGACTGTAATACCAAACATCTACGAGCAGGAGGTCAGAACCGAGGAACTCTCCGAGGAACTGCTCCAACTGACCCAAGGAAACCTGCTTTGATCATTTCATCAAACATGGTGTTCCAACATAGAGCGGAGAGAAAAACTGGATCACCAGGAACCAATCTGTGGGTTGAATTCAGGATTTATTTCATGTTTCAGCACGAATTTTGTTTAAAATGGCTTGCCATACAGTCCTAATTAACATGCGTCAAACTGTATAAATAAAGGTTAAATCAGTCTGCGTGAGTTTCCTGCATGAATCCGACTCATGTTCCCTTTAAAACCCGGAAGGTCCAACAGAACCAAACAAAGACAGAGCAGCAAGAATAAACAAAATTTTCCACATCTTCTTCCCTTCAACCATCAGCAGCTTTTAAACCCACTCAGGAAAATATTAGAGAACATCCAGGCTTCAAAAGCAGAACCTCAGAACCAGAACTGGGTTGACTTTAGAACCTTTAAATAATCCGTCTGGTTAACCATCAGAGGGACGTATAAAAAGGCTCAACATGCTGCTGGATCAAGCCTGTTTCTGTAGAACCGACCAAAACCAACTATGAACAACCTGGTTCTGGTATCTGCTATCTGCTATCCCAAGATAAGATTTTTGTATCAGGATCTGAACCAGAACCAGAACCCATCCTGCAGCATCTTAAGAGCCAATCAGCATTGAGGTGAGCTGAAGCTTCATAAAACCAGAACCAGATCCATTTCTCCACAGATCCAAATGTTATGGCCTACAGAGTAAAATACAAAGAGCAGAACGTGTTTCCAGCCACAGAGGGAAGCTGAAGGTTTAGGAGTAGCACCCTCTACTGGTGGAGGTGGCAACTGCAGAGCTAAATTATTATTCTTTTTTAAATAGCTGGTGTTAAAACTTGGTTCATTGAAAGGTATTTTTTTTAAAGCTGGGTTTAAAAAAAACGAACAGAAACGAACAGCAGGGGGCGCTGCTGCACACACATAGATAGCCCAAGCAGGTTCTGTTCTAATCAGTAATGGATGCAGATGTAAACCACCCGGCATCGCCTCCCAGTTTCCCATCGTTCCTTTGAAGATTCCGACTTTCCCGCCTCAGAGCCAAGAGGCTAAACGGAGGATTAAAGCAGCCGTCTTTCAAATGGAAATCAGTCTGCTGAGAGCAGCTGAAACACCTCAGAGGAGAGGAAATACTTCCACATCCAGACAGATCCGCTACCTGCTTCCGGCCGGAGACGAACCGGGACTCTGGTTCTGGAGCTACAGGAACCAGAATCACAATGATCCTGGACCTCTGGCCGGCCAGAGCAGAACCTCAGCAAGGATGGAGTTTTCTTTGAAGTTAGTGAAAATGACTTCAGTCTTTTTCTGAAAAATGTTTTTACAGTTTAAGGTCCTGGAAGTTTTTTTCTTTATCCTGAAGTTTAACAGTTTTTATGTTTGAAAAGCTGAAAGTTAGTAAAAAGTCATCATTCCCTCGTTACTTTGGCACAGTTCTGTTAGAAAACATTTAAAAAAGCTTAAATTTCCCTTTTTCTCCTCATTAACATGTAGCTAAACACCCGTAAACGTTCCTGGAAACAGCTCTCAGGTCAAATCCTTCCTCCTGCTGGGAAAACCGGAGCTGCTGCTGGTTCTCCACAGGGAGTCCCGTCTGATTGGCCGGTTCAGATGTCGCTCCAGAGTACGGCCCGCCGGCTCCCGTCCACGCTGACGAAGTATTCTCCAGAGAAAGACCAGGACACGGCGGTGATGGACGAGCTGCAGGAGGACAGGCAACGTTAGGGACACCTTACTGCTGCTCCACGTCCACAAACTAACTTTGGTGATTCTGTTTGCACTGAGCAGCAGTTGGCAGCACAGTTGCCGCGCACCGAGAAGGTCCTGGGTTCGAATCCCAGCCTGGCGTCTTTCTGCAGGAAGTTTGCATGTTCTCCCAGTCAACGAGTGGGTTCTCTCTGGGTACTCCAACTTCCTCTTACAGTCCAAAACCATGACTGTTACGTTGATTAATCTCTCTAAAAATGCTCCTAGGTCTCAGTGTGCGGATTGCTGTCTGTCCTGTGTTTCTCTATGTCCTGTGGTGGACTGGAGACCTGCCTACTGTCTACTGACCTACTGTCACTATACCAAACCCCCCCCCCCCCCACCAGACCAATCAGGTCATCTAATTCCAGTCGACTCAACATCCCTAGAATCAGAACCAAACATGGAGAAGCAGCTTTCAGTTTCTATGCTCCTCTAATCTGGAACAAACCTCCAGACGACTGCAAAGCTGCTGAAACACTGAGATCCTTTAAATCACAACTAAAAACGTATCTGTTTAGAGCTGCCTTTGAGTCATGCTTTGATGCATCAAATGTTTTGTGTCTGCTTCTTGCTTTATTTCTCTTTTTAGTTTATATGCTTTGTCTGTGTTTTAATGCTGTTTTTATTTTACCCCTTAATCATGTAAAGCACCTTGATTCACTTTACTGTTGAAAGTGTTGCTATATAAATAAAACTGCCTTGCCCAGGGTGTTCCCTGCCTCCTGCTTAATGACTGCTGGAGATAGACACCACCACACTGCTGTAGATAAATGCTTGTTCTGGCCTTTTAAAGCACTTGTTTTTTCTTACTGCAATCAGTTTAAAGTTTAAAAGATTTCGAGGTCTTTAAAGACAGCCTTGAGGAACTCCCTGAATAATTTTATGTGTGTGAACCCATTAAAACCCTCTATGGTGTAGGGTATGATAGAATACTGTAGAACACTGTACTGTACTCATTACCTGCACTCATGTATATATCAATCTGTTTAGCATATTATATTTTTATTTAAGTGTTTGTCTGTTAGTTCTTGTATGTTTTCACAAAGTACCGCAGCAATTTCCTAATGTTGTAATTAAACCCACCCAACATTTGGCAATAAAACCTTTCTGATTCTGAGACTAGAGAGAATATAGTAATAGATGCATATTAGATAGAAAATGTAGAACCACTCCGTTTGGTATCAGGAGAATCCCTACTGGGCTTGATGCAGGACGTGTAGGGAATATGTTTAACATGGAGGCTGAGAATGGGGGGGCCGAAGAAACCAGAATGGACCGGTTCCAGGAGGGGAACACAGAGAGGACAAAAGAAGACTGCTGAGAAGAATCTGGGTTTTTGGGATCACTGTTCCAATAGAGGAGTGTCCAACCAGCCAGGGCAGTGCTACCCTCTGCTTGACTGCTTTAGATTTTTGTATCGGGGCTTAATCCTTTATTAAATGCCCAAAGTTTTTGCTTCTCTAGTTTTGATTGATCCACCACACAAGAGAAAAGAATCGGGGGGTAATTAAGGAGGCGCCTGTCTCCTTGTTAAATGGGGCCAGAGTAAAACTCTTACAACGGAAACCCAGTGGTGTCCAAAGTCAGGCCTCAAGGGCCGGAGTCCTGCATGTTTTAGATGCCACCCTGGGTCAGCACACCCGAATCAAATGATTGGTTCATTCCCAGGCCTGTAGAGAACTTGGAGACATGTTGAGGAGGTGATTTAAATCAGCTGTGTAGGAACAAGGAGCAATCTAAAACCTGCAGGACACCGGCCCTTGAGGACTGGAGTTGGACACCGCTGCATTAGAAGACCTGATACTTTTTCTTGATTTCTAAGCCCTGGTTCTCTTTTTTTTCTTTTTTCCACTCTGTTCTGATAAAAACCTGGGGAAACTAGCCGATTACATCATCAGTCAGGTGATCACCTGTGCTGGTCAGGGAGGCGGGTCTCCAGGTTCCCGGTGGAGACGTTCCAGATGTAAACGGCACCGTCGGCTGATCCGGCGGCCAGGTAGCATCCGTCCGGACTGCGGAGACAGAACATGAGGGTTGAACCGACGGAACCGACCAGACAGCATGCTACTGCTGCTGTTGTCATGGAAACAGCAGAAATATCACAGTCTGCTGGTTAGTAGGCACAAACATGTTTCTGTGATCAGAAATGGCTTCTTGGTGATTCTGGTTCCGTCTGAACACGCTTCAAGCTCTAAAGGGGAGTAAATCTACTGACCTGATGACCGCCTTGGTGCTGTCACTGCCGCATTTGAAGCCGTCGGCTCTGAAATAAAACACAGCCTGGGTTATCGACCAGAAACACCCCCCCAACAGAACCTCAGAACAGGACCGGGTCGGCTCTACCTGAAGCACATCCGGTCGTTGCTCCACCTGAGGTCCAGCAGCTGGAGGCAGTCGTCACGGCAACAGCTGAGCAGCTGACGGCGGTTGGAGCTCAGGTCCAACGAGGTGACCCTGCCCTGAGAGGGGAGCTCCTGGACGCAGTTTACCGTCCTGACGAGCAGAACCAGCTCAGTATCGCCAGACTGACACTTTTTCAGTTAGAACATCGAGGAGGAAGAGGAGGTACCTGCTGTCCCAGACTCTGATCTTGGAGTCGAAGTGTCCGCTGATGATGTTGCTCTCAGAACAGACCAGGTCGCTGCAGAACGACGCCACCTCTCTGTGCTGCACACCTGCAGACACACAGTCCACCTTAAAATAAACACAGACAACACCTGCAGCAGCTCGGCCAATCAGCAGAGAGCGCAGACGGTGACTCACAGGCGGCTCTGTTCAGGTCCCAGAGCCGGACGGTCCGGTCTGTGCTTCCCGTCACCACCTGGTGGAGGACGCAGGTGAACCTGGCTGCCGTCACCTTCCTGCTGTGACCCGTCAGAGTCACCTGACCCACAAACACACACACACACGTTCGTATTTCTATCTTCATTAGAACACCGTAGTCCTGTCCTGAGGACATCAACTCATTAAGAGTTTGGACCACGGGTAGATCTGGTTACCTTGGGGACGGAGTCATCCAGGTGCCACAGCAGGGCGGACTTGTTGTGGGACGCCGCGAGGATCCTGCGGCCCTGCGGACACAAACGTGCATCAGCAGCGTACCCGCTTTTGGGCAGGTGAGCTCGGGGCTCAGGTGCTGCACTCACCGTGGGGTCGAACTCCACGCAGGTGATCCCCTCCGTGCTGCCGTTCAGCGTGGTTCTGTGGGTCAGCGAGCCTGTTGACATCATCAATGAGTTCACAACCCGGGAAACGGACATGAGGAAGGTCAGCCGACCTGAACAGGGACCACCTTACCTGCTCGGACATCCCACAGCTTGATGACCCGGTCCGTCCCGCCAGTGGCCAGCAGGTCCGAGCCGAAGCTGAACCGTGCAGCGTTGATGCCTTGCTCGTGGGCCTCCTGGGGGAGTCAGGCACAGCTGTTACTATGGCAACGGCCACCAGTCAGCATGCAAATGCAGAAAGGTCAGAGAGGGGCATGCTGGGTAACAGCTGAGGACAGAGGAGCTCTTTGTGAGGCGCAGAAACACTCAGAGGCTGTTTGAGAGGCGGCTGCATCTGATTACCAACCGCAGACAGGCAAGATGGGACGGACCAGAGACCCAACGAGGTCCAATGAGGTGGAACCAGTGGGTGAATACTGGTCCATCACATCCGTTCCTGCAGTTTGGCCTTTCACCAGCAGATGGTGGCAAATGCTCAGATCTGAGGAGCTGGACAGACAACATTTGGTCTGTATAACTGATTCTTCCTGTTGCTGCTTTATGCTTTTGTTCCTTTGATGTAGTGTTGTTAGCATTTGAATTAAAACAATGATTAAATCCATCCGAGGGGGAGTCAGGTCTGGATTTATTAAATAGCAGCTAAATTATTTATGCAATCTGGAAAAATTCACAGAAAATCTGATTTCGGAAATCGTTTTTGGCTACAGTTCTCTGGTAAGTTTTCCTTTCAGGAAGCTGAGTTTAGGAAAACCTCAGTGTTAGGAAAAAATCATTGTTGCATAGCTGATACAAGGTGTTTATGCTTTTAATGATGACAATGTAAAAAAAAATGCGAAAGGCAGTCAAGAGATGATGATTATGAGGTCAGATTTCACACATTTTAGGAACCAATGAAGAACAGGTTATCTATTATGTGATAAAATGTCCAACCATAAAATTCAAACATGGTATAAGTTACATTTTAGTTTGCGGCTGCTCCATCGAGATGAGCGCAGATAGGAGACCAACAAATGAGGTCAACCTGCCAACTTCCTGCAGTTCCAGCATTTCACCATCAAGTTTTGGTGTCAGAAAGTGGGACGACATACATCTATGATTCTCTGCCTCGTCTGACTTCAAGATCCAACCCCCTGATTTACAAAAAAGGTCCAGCAACACTTGAAATCTTAAGAATAGACTCTATTGGTAGACCAACGCATTTTGGCTAAGTCAAAATGTGACAAGCCTCTTCAACTGTTGCTGGAGTCTTTACCTCAGCATATTTTTGATCCTCTCAGTGCAACTTGGAAGTCAGTGAAGTTGTGCCAGAAACACATCTGTATACGCCGACATGGGGACAAGAAAACAGGAAGCGAGCAAAAACAGAGAGAGAGATTTTAATAAAGGAGAGGGTCTCTTCATTGAACGAAGTCTGATTATTTTTAGCCTTCATTGTTAGCGTTTGTC